>JAOWBW010000290.1:396036-783135 GCA_026119855.1 Campanula takesimana
TTTGCGCCTTTCAGATTTAGATAAATCAGCAGCCTGTTTCATTCTGATTCTTCATCCCTTTTCAACTGCGCTTCCAGTCTACTGGTTTCTTAGCGCGTTTTCAGCTCTTTTTCTTCTTCAGTGTCGGTTCTGGGGCGCTTAGCAGGTCTGCTTGGTTCTTCAGCAATCCCTTTGCCTTTGCCTTAACTGCGCCAGGAATAGGTCCAGATTCTGCGCTTGGCGCTACTGTAGCTTCTTCTTCACCATCTGCTTCTTCATCAGAATCAGTGGCTTCATCTACCAACTGAGCTCCTTTAACCCTTGGCGCGCGCTTGGCCATGCGCTTTCTACGCCTTTTCATCACTAAACTGTCCTTACCAAAAATAGGGACATCAGTGGTTTGGTAGGCTGGGTTCTGAGCGAGGAAATTTGCAAGAGCAGGATAGGAGAGAAAGATCTTTGTTAGGATACGGTAGTGAGTCTTGAACTTCGTCTTTCCCTCAGCCTTGTTTTATTATACTTGTCAATCTGGTCCTAAAGATTCGTGAATAAGATATGAGGCCAGTTGAGGATGGTCTTTGCCATAATAGCAGCTGTGAATTCCCACTGTTCCATGGTAAATCTGTTGACATTCCAGTTTTGAAGATAATGGAAGTGCCAACCAGATGCGCAATATGCGCCAGTACATCACCACCATCTCTAATTTCTACAGTCTTGATATTGTTTTGAAGAGTAGGGATCTTGAGAAGAGAGCGCGCCATAATATTTTGGGCAGCGTCTGAATAAGAACTGATTTTTCCAGCAATACTTAAAGGGCCAGTAGTGTTGAAGTTGACAATCTTTTTTATAGTACCAGCAGACATAGTGATTTCAACATCTTGAACCACCGCGCGTATCCGATAGCACACCATCCCTTCGACATCAGTTGGAATTTCCACAAATTTAGCTGTTGAGAAGAATTCATCAACTAGGAGCGGTGAGTAGAAAGGTTGCTCCAGAGTGAATAAGGGAAGGAGTCCAGCAAGTCTGATATATTCCATGACATCTACACCCATGGGATCAGCAGCTAGCTCGTTTAAATCAAAGGTTTCACCAGGTCTGAAATTATTGAGATCCTGAAAAAGATAAACATTGAAAGGAATTAGTGTGAATCAGGCGCATAGAATCATAAATAGGCAAAGTGAGGACTAGGCGCATACAAATTTTAGGCGCATAAAATAATTAGGCGCAGAGAGTCATGGGCGCATAAGAGAGCACAGTGAGTCAAGGCGCATGATTATAGTAGGCGCATGAAATTATGAGGTGCATAGAAATACAGGGCGCATATTTATGTTCTATGAAATATACTAGGAAAAAAATTTGAGCAAAAAAATTGACTAAGTATGAATTGGGGGCGCATAGTAAGTGTAGGCGCATAATGATATTAGGGGCATAAAGAATTGAGGCGCAAACGCATGTGAGCGCAAGAATTTCTTTGAGGCGCATAATATCAATGTGCGCATAATCATACTAGACGCATGAATTCATATATAGGCGCATTACTATGTAGAAATTTAAACTTAGTATAAAAACTCACAACACATGCAAACATACATATGCAATTTTCAGAATCAAAACGTGAAAATTTTGAAAACAAGTTTTGAAAATTATGAAACCCAAGTCAAGCAAAAATAATGAAGAACACGAAGAACATGCCTTGAGTGCTCGAAGAACACCAAGAACACTAATAAGAACACATAATTTGTGAAACTTCACCAAATCAAGCATACAATATATCAAAATGACCGCACGAAGACAAGGATAACAACAATGTAAAACAAAACAAGTAGAAATCAACAACGAATCCAGTAAATGGATTCAAAGATCCGAAAACCGAAAAGTCAAAAAATTGAAAATCTTCAGATTTGCGAAATATAATGACTTGATCGTTGAAAAGATTAGTTATAAAGACTCGAAATCAACAATGAACATAACCTATCAAACGATTTTGAAAACGGATCACCGAAGCAGATTTATCAAGTAAAATGCAATCTCGGTTTTTGAAAAAGACGAAAAAAACAACGATAATGACGAAACAAAAAAAACAGAAATTTAAAGAGTTTTAGAGTTTAAGAATCCATACCATTTCGTCTTGAATAGATTTCGAAGCTTTCTTAGGACCCATTAACGAGATTTAGAAGAAGAGAAGAGAAATATATAGAGAGAGAGAAAAAAAGAGAGAGTGAGAGAGAGAGCAGAGAGTCGGGGAGAGTTGGTAAGGAGGGAGTAGGTGATGATTGATATATATATAGGTTAGGTTTTAAAATTTTTCACTAATAAGGAAAAATTCAGTCAAAAATTTAAAAAGATGAGAAGTTGAAAGGATGGCATTAATGAGGGATTTGAAAAAGACGGCTAATCATGACATGAAAGTACGGCACATTTATGAGGGATTTTTGGGATTTGAGGGGCATTAATGGCTGAATGACCTAAAGTGTCATAATGAGACATTTTGGGTAAAGGAAAAACTGCTCCACTTTCCCTTTAAGTGTATGAGAAATTTTGACTAATTTTTGCACAAACCCCAAAAACATCTATTTTGGTGTAAGTTTGGGGTGCAAGAAATATATCCCCAGAAAATGAAATTTTTGAAAAGCGTAAAACGAGGGAAAAATTTAATTGCACAAGTACCCTTGAACAATTAAAGAAATGTCAAAAGACATAGATTCCTATAATAAATGAACAGAATAAACATACCTGGTACTTGTGTATTGAATACGTTCAATCATTGATATTAAATTTTGAGAATTGATTGAGCCGCAATAGTTAATGCGCGCATGAAGGAGCGCATTACTTATCAAGGCGCATTACTCATCAAGGCGCGCAAAGATGGTTGAGGGCGCATAAATGTTTGAAGCGCATTTGATGCTTGGGCGTGCATTAGTTGCTGGGCGCGCAGGATGGTGAGGCGCACAAGAGATGTTTAAGCGCGCAGGAGTTTAATTGAAACTTTGAAATAATTTGACATTGTACCTAATATACTCATAACTCAACAAAACATAAAATCATTAGTATTGACAAAAACTATATTAAATTTAGTTGAGTTCAAGCATACCCATTTCACCTCTCAAAAACATGAACCGTTTCGCGTCGAGTGCTTTCGTTAAAATGTCGGCGATTTGATAGTCGGTTCCCACGTGTTCCAAATGTATATTGCCTTTCTCCACGTGGTCTTTGAGGAAGTGATATTGATGTCGATGTGTTGGTCTTTGAGTGCATGACAGGATTTTCAGAAACCGCAATTGTTGATGTATTGTCGCAGTAGATGGGACAATTTTCTTCGATGATATCATAGTCCACCAATTGCTGCTTCATCCAGAGTATTTGACAACAACAACTTCCCGCAGCGATATATTCGGCTTCGGTTGTTGAAACAGATACAGAAGCTTGTTTCTTACTTGCCCATGACACAAGTCGATATCCGAGGAAATGACAAGTGCCACTAGTGCTTTTCCTATCAATTGTGCACGCTGCATAATCCGCATCTGAATAACCTACAAGTTTAAAGTTCGAATCTTTGGTGTACCAAAGTCCAAGGTTAACAGTGCCAGAGAGATATCTTATAATACGTTTCACAGCAATTAAGTGTGCTTCTCTAGGGTCGGATTGATAACGAGGACAAACACTAAACATAATATCAGGCCTACTAGCAGTAAGATAAAGGAGTGAGCCAATCATACCTCGATAGAGCGTTTGATCAACACGTTTACCCTTTAAATCTTTGTCGAGTTTATTGCCGGTGGCCATTGGAGTATCGTATGCTTTAGCGTTCTCAAGTCCAAACTTCTTGATTAAGTCCTTTGTGTATTTGGCTTGATTGATAAAAATTCCTTCACTCATTTGCTTGATTTGAAGCCCGAAGAAGAATGTAAGTTCTCCCATCATGCTCATTTCAAACTTTCTCTTCATTAGTTTCTCAAAGCGCTTGCACAACAATTCATTAGTAGAACCAAATATAATATCATCAACATAAATTTGAACAAGTAATTTATGACCATTATGTTTGGCAATGAAAAGAGTTGTATCGATTTTACCGCGAGTGAAGCCCTTTTCGATGAGAAACTTTGATAGTGTATCATACCATGCTTTTGGTGCTTGTCTGAGTCCATACAAAGCTTTCTGGAGTTTGTACACATGATTTGGAAATTGTGAATCTTCAAACCCAGGTGGTTGAGCAACATAGACTTGTTCTTGGAGTTCGCCATTTAGAAACGCACTCTTCACATCCATTTGATATAGCTTGAAGTTCTTGTGAGCGGCGTAAGCTAGAAATAATCTGATAGCTTCAAGTCTTGCTACGGGCGCAAAAGTTTCATCGTAGTCAATTCCTTCTTCTTGCCTATAGCCTTGTGCAACCAATCTTGCTTTGTTTCTCGTGATGATTCCATTCTCATCCATCTTGTTCCTGAACACCCATTTCGTACCAATCACTCCATGATCATTTGGTCTTGGAACTAGAGTCCAAACCTTACATTGATCAAATTGATTGAGTTCTTCTTGCATTGCAACAACCCAATTAGGATCTTGGAGTGCTTCATCAGCCTTCTTCGGTTCAATTTGAGAGATAAAAGCAGTGTAAGCATCGAAGTTTGTAGCTCTCCTTGTACGAACACCAACTTGTAGATCACCGATGATATTAGCAATTGGATGACCTCTAACTTCACGAATTTCAGGAGGTAAGTTAGGTTGAGTCGTAGTAACTTGAAGGTCTTCAATTGGTACATCTTCACCAGATTCAAAGTCATTGAAATTTGGGGTTGAACTGGCTCAGAATTGAAATTTGGGTTTACACCAGATGCAGCAGTAGAAATAGGCGTGTGAGAGGAATCATGAGGTGCATCATTTGAGTGAGGCGCAATAGAGGATTCACCAGGCGCATTATACATTGAATTAGGCGCATTTGATGTAGATGGATTTCCTTGTGTTGATAGATTCTGATCTTGAGTGGGCGCAACATAAATAGGAGCACCTGTATCATTTAGCTCAATAGAATCATCAGCAACATTTGGAGCCAAATGTGGCTCAAGGAGAGAATGTTCATCAAATGTAACATGTACAGATTCAACTATCACTAATGTAGTTCTATTAAAAACGTGAAAGGCTTTAGAGTGTTTGGCATACCCAACAAAAATACTTTCGTCGGCTTTGGCATCGAATTTACCTCTATGTTCGTTTACGTTGTAGAGGATATAACATTTGCAACCAAAGATCTTGAAGAATGCAATGTTGGGAGTTCTACCACGCCAAAGTTCATACGGAGTCTTGTTGTGAAGATTGTTGATGAGGGAACGATTTTGAGTAAAACATGCAGTGTTGATAGCTTCTTCCCAAAAGTACTTAGGCAATTTAGCTTCAGCTATCATCGTCTTTCCCGCTTCAATCAACGTCCTATTCGTTCGTTCAACAACGCCATTTTGTTGAGGGACTCCGGCGGTTGAAAAGTTGTGATCTATCCCATGATCTTCACAATATCGAGCAACACCGTTGTTCTTGAATTCTGTTCCATTATCGGATCGAACACTAACGATGTCATCTTCTTTTTGGGTTTGGAGCAGTCGAAATAAGGTAGTGAGAATATCATAACAGTCATCTTTTGTAATCATCATCTCCACCCATGTATATCTTGAATAATCATCCACCACAACTAGAGTATACTTGTTTCTTCTAATATTTGCGGTGGAAACTGGTCCAAATAGATCAATGTGAAGCAGTTGCAAACATCTTGTAGTTGAAGGATTTGACTTGCTTGAAAATGACTGCTTCGGTTGTTTGCCAAGTTAACATGCGGCGCACTTTTTGTCATGATGATCAGCAACCTTGGGAAGTCCTTTGACAAGATTATTCCTGCTGAGTTTAGATAGATACTTGAAGTTCAAGTGACTTAAGCGCTTGTGCCACAGCCAACTATTTTCGTTCACACTTTTTGCTACAAAACAAAGATTAGTACTAGAGTTCATACTATGGAAATCAATAATATAAATATTTGTCTTACGATATCCCGTGAGTAAGATAGCTCCAGTTTTGTCATTCTTGATAAGACATTGCGTTGAAGTGAAATGGCATTCTAATCCTTTATCGCATAATTGAGATATGGATAATAAGTTGTGCTTAAGCCCTTCGACGAGTGAGACTCTTTCAATGCACACTTTGTCTTTCTTGAGCTTTCCATATGCTACAACTTGACCTTTGTTATTATCACCAAATGTTACGGAGGGACCTCTTTCTTCATGGACATCTTCTAATAATGATTCATCTCCAGTCATGTGTCTTGAACACCCACTATCGAGAATCCATTCATAATTTCTAGCTTTTGAAGATCCAGCCATGAAATATAGACATTTAAGCAGGTCCCTTTATTCCTTTTGGGTCCTAGGGTTAGAAACTTTTGACAACCCACTCTTGCTTGACCTTAGGATTTTTATGTCCTTTGGCATTGGGAGTGAATCGCAAAAGGCATTCCACGGCCTTGTGTCCTGAACAATCATAAATGGAACAATGATGAAAGCCACCAATCACGTGAGTTTTCACAAACTCTTTACTTTTCTTGGGGATGGCATTCTTCTTTGGGTCAGATGAACTAGCCTTAACAAAATCTTTCTTTTGAAATTTTGGAGCGCTTTTTCTCGGAGGGCGCATAGGGCTAGGAGGCGCACGGCGATGAGGCGCGTGGATCTTAGGCGCATAATGAGAACTTGGAGAAGGAGCGCGCCTAATTTCAAGAATGATTTTGCTAGGAGATGGTTCATCTGTAGCTATATCTTTCCCATTAGCTTTCCCAAATTGCTTCGTTGGGTAGACATAATGGAATGTTTGTCTCTTGACTTTTTCCTGTCCTTTACCCATTGAATTAGAATGTTTTTCCTTGGGAATTTCAAAAGTTTGTTGGTTGGTAAATTCACTATCTCTTTCAGCACAGACATCACATTTAAAGTTGTCACTAGTTGATGAGAATCCCAAGCCACTTTTATCACCACTGACTTTTTTGGACTCAAATATATTCTCTATAGTGACACGAGAATTGGACCACTCATTTGTAATCTTTTTAAGATCAGTAATTTGAGCAACCAATTCATCGTTTTGAACTTTAAAAAGTGAGTTCTGTTCTGTTAGAAAAGTGTTTTTAACAGTAAGAGGAGTCATGCTCTTTATTTGCTCCTTAAGGAGGGTGAGTTCAGATTTAAGTAGAGATTTCTCGGTCTTAAGCTGGGAAATTTCATCACATGATAGTGCTAAAGCTTTCTTCATACTATCAAATCTAGTGATTACCTTTTCAGCCTTCTTGAACAATTTTTCTTGTTCAGCAATCACTTCATCATCATTGATTTTGGAGATTGGAGCAGTTGGTTCAACTTGAGGTCTAATGTATGCTCCTTTTCTCAATTTGTTCCTTGCTCCAAGATCACATCGTGAGAATAACAATCCACCATCGTTTTGAGCCGGAGTGAGAAATCCTTGTTCAACGAGCTCGCTGATGGTTGGTCCTTTTTTCTTTTTCACTTCTTGAAAACCTGTAGATTTCTTGATGGGTTTATTCAAGGCATTCATATCGGGAACATCCTTGGAGAAGTCATCATCAGAATCATAAACATCAACTTCATCATCATTTGCCATCAAACAAACGAGTCCATCATCGGAATCTTCATCGCTCTCATCGGAGTCTGTTTCAATCCAAGTGTTGTGCTCATTTGCTGGTGCTTCTTCTTCAGCAACCATTCCCTTGTGACGAGTGAACTTGGGAGTGAATTTGGGAGTATGGTTGCTCTTCTTCTGCATATATTCAAATTTGGGGATCGGGCAGCTTGATGCAAAATGTCCGGGTTTCCTGCAATTAAAACAAACAAGATCTTCTTTCCTTTTTGAATCACTGCTCCTTGAAAACTTTTGAGGAGCTTTGCTGGTAGATCCTTGAAATTTGTTGGTTGAGCCGGGTCTTGAGAATTTTCTGAACTTTTGAAATTTCTTCACAAATAAAGCGAAGTCTTCATCATCCATGTCTAATAGCTCAGAAGTAGAGATTTTAGGATCGGAACTTTTCTCATCATGAGCAGGCGCAGGCGCAGCTTCTCTGTGCGCCACCATAGCCATAGATTTTGGTTTTCCTTCAGTTTCGCTAATTCGCTGAAGTTTGAGTTCGTAAACTTTGAGATTTGCATAAAGGTTCCTTAATGTCCATACATCTAAAGTTCCAGCGTCTTCAAGAGCGCTAGATTTATGTAGGTATCTTGATCCAAAAGCTTGTAGAAAATTTACATTCAAATCTTTGTTGGTAAACTTCATGCCAAGTGAAATACATAGATTGATAATTTCACAGTAGCGTTCATATGTTTACCTCAAGTTTTCACCGGGGAGTTGAGAGAAATTGTTGAATCTCTTTTGTACTTCGTATTTCTTGTTCTCCTTGCAAACCGTGTCTCCTTCTATATGCTCTTCAATAGCATCCCATAGCTCATTTGCAGTAGCACAATGCATGACTTGTTGTTTCATAGCCGTGCTTAGAGTGCTTAGAAGAATGTTTCTTGCTTTGCAATCATTTGTAACTCTTCTAATTTGTTCCTCAGTCCATTCTTCCCTTGGTTTCTTGACGGTTGGTTGAACAGCATTTGTGCGTGGATTTGGATTCGCCTTCATCGGAATGTAAGGTCCATAAACGACGGTGTCATGGAGCCTTTCATCGATTGAGTTGAGATGAGTCAATATGCTGAATTTCCACACGTCAAAATGATCTTCATCAAAGACCGGAACGTGAGTGTAGTTTGCAGTTGCCATAGGTTTTGAGTTTGCCATTTAGAATCGGCACCCAAGCTGTTGAGCTTGAAAAATGAAAAATGTTTTATAAAGGTGTTTGCTCTGATACCACTTGTTGGTCCCAAAGGGCAACAAGGGTATGAAAAATAGCTAGAGGGGGGGTGAATAGCTGT
This sequence comes from Campanula takesimana, assembly GCA_026119855.1. NCBI lineage: Eukaryota > Viridiplantae > Streptophyta > Magnoliopsida > Asterales > Campanulaceae > Campanula > Campanula takesimana. The sequence continues at coordinate 404,973 of JAOWBW010000290.1, forward strand.
TTTAAAATTCTTTTCGTACCCTTGATAAACTCAATTACAAATGCGCACTTTATCAAGTAAGCGTTATGAAATGCGCCTAAGTGAGTGAGTGAAATGCACAGCGGAATTTAGTAATGAAGATAGGCGCAAAATGTGATAAAGGGGCGCACACACACTCTAAGTATTTTGGCTCAAAGTGGTTGAAATAAGGAACTAAGGCAAATGAAATAACAACACAACACAATTCAGATCAAACAATCTACAATGAGTAAACAACCAAATAGTGAGTGAAAATAACTTGAAAGTAAATGACAAGATAATAACACAAGCTATTTGGAGAGGTTCGATCAATGAAAGATCTACGTCCTCTACCAAGATGGTTAGTCTTGGATTTCTAATGGAGATCTTATATAATGAGTGAGTATTACAAATTACAACTTTTGAGCTTCTACACTAACTCAAGATCTAATATTCTATGAATGAAGAAATCCAAAACAATAACCGGTGTATCTCTAAAAGATGGATCTAAGTGATCAAACTTAAAGAGGTGCGTGTGTGAATTTAGTATCAAGGCTCTTTAGATCTTTATGATTTAGAGCACAATGAAACTAAAGTGTTAGAGCTTGAAGATCTGGGCTAAGGATGAAGGTATGAAGATGTTCTTGAGGAAATCTGGAAAAACAAAGGCAATCTTCAAATCTTCAACAAATGCTTTGAGAGAGAAATTCTTGAAGTTCTTAGCAAAACTCAGCAACTTCAAAATGTTGAAGTTATGGGGTATTTATAGTGAACTTCAAAAAACTAGCAGTTGGAAATCCTTGTGGATAAGATGTGCTGTCACTCGTTGATTGGAGCATGCATATATTATGGCCACTTTGACACTCAACATAAATATGACCGTTATGGACACGTGTCAAAGGATTAGGCGCATATGTATCTTTTAACCACCGTTGGATCATTGGCATAATTTTGAATTCTCTTCAAGTCTTTGAATCTTCAATAAATCACTGAGTGTTGAATAAACACTTTGAGGCGCGTGAGCCAGAGGAGCGCATGGCGCATTAAAAACATTAGAGGTGCATGAGCTATAATCTAGGTGCATGGTTGATGCACGTGATCAAGAGGCGCATATACTTTCACAGGCGCGTATGAGTAGCGCGTGAGCAAATGGAGCGCATGGCGCATATAGGTACATGGCGCATAGGCGCATGGTCACTTGGCTCAAACTCAGAATGTGATTTTTCTTGAATCTTGATCTTCTTGCCCTATTTCTAAGCCTATTCTATAACAATGGACAACCTAAAAAATGAAGTATAAATACTTCTTACATGTGGGTCTAAAGTCCATGAAATAAAACTTAGGTGATGGATCAATCAAATCTAATAAATCCTATTACATTAAAACTGAGATATATGTGGGCATACCCAACACTCATCATTGATCGAACCATGTCTAACAAAGTCCGATTCCTCCTCTCAGACACACCATTCCATTGTGGTGTTCCGGGTGGAGTCAATTGTGAAACTATTCCACAATTCTTTAGATGATCATCAAATTCTTGGCTTAAGTATTCTCCACCACGATCTGATCGAAGTGCCTTAATACTTTTGCCAAGTTGTTTTTCTACTTCATTTTGAAATATTCTAAATATCTCAAATGCTTCACTTTTATGTTTCATTAGGTAAACATACCCAAATCTACTATAATCATCAGTGAAGGTTATGAAGTATTGAAATCCTCCCCTAGCATTGCTACTTAATGGTCCGCATACATCGGAATGTATCAACCCCAATAAGTCGCTTGCCCTTTCACCTAACTTGGTAAAAGGTGTCTTAGTCATTTTTCCAAGAAGACACGACTCACAAGTATCATATGACTCCAAATCACATGAACCCAAAAGTCCGTCCCCATGGAGTTTTGAGATACGCTTCTCATTAATATGACCAAGACGGCAATGCCATAAATAGGTATGATTTACATCATTAGGTTTAGATTTCTTATTTATATGATGGACATTGTCATTATTTTCATCCTTGACATTCAAGACATAAAGGCCATTAAATGAATTAGTAATACCATAAAGCACATCATTTAAATAAATAGAAAATTTCTTATTCTCAATAAGAAACTTAAAACCTTCATTATGCAAACAAGAAATTAAAATAATATTTCTACTTAAATCCGGAACATAATAACAATTGTTCAAAACAATAATTAATCCGGAAGGTAAAGTGACTTCATAAGTCCCTACGGCTAATGCAGCAACTCTTACTCCATTCCCCACGCGTAGGTCTACTTCACCCTCTTTAATTCGTCTCCTATTCCTTAGTCTCTGCACATTTAAACAAATGTGAGAACCACATCCGGTATCCAATACCCAAGAATCAGTGGTAGAAAGGAGAATATATATCATATAGATACCTGAAGTCGACGCAGCCTTGCTGCCCTTCTTCTTCTTTTGCTCTTCCAAGAAAGCCTTGCAATTACGTTTCCAATGACCAATTTCTTGACAATGGAAACAGATTGCATCCTTTTGTGAATCAGGTTTGCCTCAAAGGCCTTGGCAACCTTTGCCTTGCTTATCTTGGGTTTGACAATTTTTGCATTACCCTTTCCTTTGGCACTAGCCTTCTTCCCATCATGAACCAAGAGCACGGGAGAACCTTTCTCCACAATTTTCATCTCTACAGTTTTGAGCATCCCATGCAACTCAGAGAGATTCTTATCCATTCCATGCATGTTATAATTCATCACAAACTGATTATAACTTTTAGGCAATGAATTAAGAATGAGATCCGTGGCTAACTCCAATGGGATTGGATAGCCAAGTTTCTCAAGGTGCTCTACATAACCTTTCATTTTAAGAAAGTGAGGACTCACTTGTTGCCCTTCATTCATCTTACAAGTAGTGAATGCAACAATAGTCTTGTACCTCTCTTGCCTAGCTTGCTCTTGAAACATGGATCTCAACTCCACGCTTATCTCATAAGCTTCCAAATGTTCCAAACTTTGTTGGAGTTTTGAGCACATAGCAGCAAGCATGAGACAAATTACATCTCTAGAATCATTACGATATTTCTTGTAAGCGTCTCTTTCTGCCCTAGGGGCAGTAGGCGGTGGTTCAGCAGGAAGCGGCCCATCGAAAATGTACAACTTGTCTTCTTGCCTAAGAACAATTCTTAGGCTACGGATCCAATCCATATAGTTGTTACCATTTTCTTCGAGCTTATCCTTCTCAAGGATCGATCGCAATGACATTGATTGAGTGTTATTAGTCATTATCTACAAATATGCAAAATTTCCAAAATTTAATAAGTACCGGTTTTTCATTAAAGAAATTAATAATGTATTTTTCAAATAAAATACTCCCACTAAATCATACAACCTTCTTTATAAATCCAATGTATAGTATGATTTAAATGGGTTAAGATCCCGCTTTAATTTAATTTCAAGTCCGCTAAGGCGGATTGCACAAAATTAAATTAATTAGGTAGACAACTCTTGTCAATCATATCTCATATGATTCTTAATTCCTTTTATGAGATTCTTTAAGAAATCCAATTTCAAAAAGCATGTTTAATCTCATCTTTTGCCTAGGCCCAAAACTGTTTTGACGCCTAATTAAGTCCAACCATTTTAAACGCATATGAACCATTCAATTTAATGCACCTTGCGGAGGCAAGCCCACATTAAATCAATGAACCTCATCTTGCTCATACATGAATAAAATTAATGCACTTCGCGGAGGCGAACCCACATCAAGATCACCCATGTATAAACAAGTGTTTTAATCATGGCATGGCAATGAAGGACTTAAAACTTTCTTTGAAGGTTCATCACATATAGCATATAACACGTTTATTAAACGTGCCTAGGGCACCACTACCAACACAAATAACACGGTCATGGCCGGGTTGTAGAATCGCCCTCATGGCTCTCCTAGGCCCCCGGCCCCCTCATAGACACTATTTTTGTGTCTCTCTTGTGTATCCTAGATTTCTCCTATCAATCACACAATATTTTGGATGAAATCCCCTTTATATAGGTGTAGGAGAAGTCCTAAATCAATACATGGAAGAAATCTAGTAAAAATAGGAAACTGAGAAAAACTGGGTTGTCCCCGACGTGCACGGCCGTGAAGTGTTGGCTACTCAGCCGTGCTGCTCGGCCGAGCACTATACCTAGAGCGGATGTGCTCTATTTTTTCCCCAAAACAGTAGTCACCTCCCCGTAGTGCATGGTCGTGCTCTTCCCCATGCGTGGCCGTGCAGCCCTGTTCTGCACATTCTCGATTTCTTTCTCCTTTTTTACCTCTCCTTGATCTGCACCAACCCCCTATGATTTTGACTCATTTTCTTCCTCCGTCACCTCACAGTTTTAGGACTCTATTCTCAACAATTTAAATGAATTTTGAGTAATAATTTAGTTTACTTTTAATTATTTTAATGAGAATCTAAAAATTGGTGTTAATAATATATATAATGATGTAGCAATAACAAGTTATAAATTTTCATTAAGATAATTAAAAGTAATCTAAATTATCGCTCAAAATTGATTGGCAATAACAATGAAAAAAAAATCTTTCAATTTTAGTATTGCAAATACAATGTGAGGAGGGATTGAATCATTAATCTTCTTTCGGGAGGAATGTAGGGTTAATAGAATAGGAAGAACGACAGAGTCAATTATACAAGAAAGAGAAGAATAATGTGAAAGACTAAAATGTTATTAATCTTAAGAGTAGGATATTTATATATGAAGTAGAGTGTTTCCCAAGCTATTCTAGATAGCTAAAGAAACTATACAATGGTAATACTACTAGTAAAGTAAATCAAATAAACTCTAGGAAAGTAGATAATACAATCTCTAAGAAATATACAATTTTAAATCAAGAAGGATTCTTGATACCCTTAATATGCCCCCGCAAGAAGGATGATCCTTGGATAAGTCAAATCTTAAATAGTAATGAAACGAACAAGACTTCTAACAAGAAGGAGGAGGGTCAAGCACGTGGTGTCACCTTGTACGTCATCTTGTACAAGTAGGGATTGCACCCCTCACATGTGGGATTGATATTTATTTGAAGTGTGGAGTCACCTTGTACAAGTAGGGGTGCACGTGTGAGATAGATTTTACGTCGCAATGACACGGTTTGGATTTTTGACATTGCAATGACAGGGTTGAGGTTTTTACATCGCAATGACGGGGTTTAAGTTTTTAAGTCGCAATGACAAGGTTTATGTGCACTGCTGATGGTGGCGAGAGTTGAGGGAAGACCAAAGTTTTTGGAGGATAGGGTAAGGTTGAGGGGTTGGGGCTTGTGAATTTTGGGAAGTAGTTGGGGGTACATTTGAGGGATTAGTTGTGGATACAGGTGTGGGCATAACTGTAAGGACATGTACAGATTTGGAGACTAAGTAGGGTTTTCGGAGAAGAGTTGTGTGGTCACGACTGTAGTTGGGGAAGGTTTTGGCCAGATATAGGTAGGTTTGCAGAGGATTTCGGCTATTGGGTGAGGATGAGTTGGGGTTGCGAAGTTAGGGTTCATGGCGGCCATTGGGTTTTGCCGATTGTGGTGTGAAATTTAGGAGCGGTGGAAACAAGTTGAGGGTAGGACCGCTCTTGGCGGAGAATAGACCATTATGGATCATAAGCTCTGATACCATAATAGAATATATATATATATATATATATATATATATATATATATATATATATATATATATATATATATATGGTCGCGCTCCTGTGAGAACCATTTTATATGAGAACCGTGAGAACCAATCATAACCATTAGATTAGGAAAAAAAAGCAAGGGTCCAGATGTTAGATACATTGGATACACTTGGATACATTAGTTAATTTTTGAAAAACAATTGGATACATTAGTTTTCAACATAGTGTATCCAAGTGCAACACTTAGATACAATACTTATTAACCTATTGTATCCAAGTATAATATCGAATTTTTTTGTAATGTATCTAAGTGTATCAATTGTATCTAACGTATGGACCCTTGATTTGTTTTTTCTAATCTAATGGTTATGATTGGTTCTCACGGTTCTCACGATATTTAGGTTCTCATTTGAGCACATACATATATATATATATATATATATATATATATATATATATATATATATATATATACTCCCTCCGTCCCATCTTATACTTCAAAAAAAAGTGGGCACAAGAATTAAGATGAGAATCTTTATATTATATAATATAGATAGTGGGGTAGAGTGTTGTGAGTATAGAAAGTGGGTAGGAGAGAGAAAGTGGGGTAGGGAATAGTTAGTGGATAGTTGTTGTGTGTATGACATGTATGGCTCACTAAATAAAAAAGTATAAAAAACTTTTCTTTTTTGGATTTTGAAGTTTAAAATGGGACACCCAAAAGGGAAAATTTTGAAGTTTAAAATGAGACGGAGGGAGTATATATTATAGACAAAGTCAATCATACAAGGAAGAGGAGAATAGTATAAAAGACTCAAATATTATTAATCTTAAGAGTAGGATATTTATACATGAGGTGTAGTGTTTTCCAAGTTATCCTAGATTCATAAAGAAAATATACAATGGTAATCCTATTAGGAAAAAAAATCAAATAAACTCATAAATAAATAAATAAATAATACAGTCTCTAAATAATATACAATTCTAAATCAAGAATGATTATTAATATCCTTATTAGGGTCTATATTTACAAAGACAATGCTCATTGGCGATTGAGGCAGTCTCCTGTGCAACCGCCGCACAGCGTGCGACGGTGCCAGGCGCGCCATTTTTTTTTTTTTTTTGTGCAACTTCCAACTTTTTTTCTTCCCAACAAAAGTAACACTTATTATAACGAAATGTAACACTTTTTTTTTTTTAAAATGTACCACAATTTTGGTGCAAGATTACATAAAGATTGACAAACTAAACCAATGTCACAGTTTTTATAAAAGGAATGTAACTAAGCCTGTCAATTGGGCGGGTTGGGTCGAGTCGGGACGGGTTCTAGCGGGTTGGCGGGTTAAGACGGTCTACCGGCCACAACCCGTTTAAATTTACGGGTCAAACGGGGCGGGTAACGGGTTGGAACAGGTCAACCGGTTTATTTATTTATTTATTTATTACCTCAGGATGTTGGCCCAAGCTATTTGTTCTTGCGGGTTGAAACGGGCGGGTTGAGTCGGGTCGACCCGTTAAGCTTCACGGGTTGAAATGAGTGACCCACTTTAACCCGCTAACTTAAACGGGTTGAGTCGGGTCGGGTAATTAGCGGGTTAACGGGTAACCGGCCACAATTGCCAAGCCTAAATGTAATACTCTTTTTTTCAAATGTAACATTTTTTTTTCCAAATGTAACACTTTTTTTTTAAATGTACCACAATTTTGCTGCAATAGATTAAAGATAACATAAAGATTGACAACTAAACTAATGTCACACTTTTTATAAAGGAATGTAACACTCGTTTTTTTCAAATGTAACACTTTTTTCTTCCAAAATTAACATAAGATTGACAAACTAAACTAATATTACATTTTATAAAAAATGAATGTAACATTTTTTTTCTCAATTGTAACAATTTATATTCTTAAATATAACATTATATCTGAAATTTAACAATTCTTTATTAAGAAAATAACAATTGAAATGCAACTCGATTATATATATGAATTTTTACTCTTTTTTTAAAGAAGAAAAGTAACATTTACCAAATAAAAATGTTACATTCATCTATATAGAAAATTATAATTATATATTCACTTTGTTGCACTTCAAATATTACTTTTTCTAACCACAAAACTATCAAACAATTTAATTTTTTTTGTAAAATTGCTGTTACATTTGACTGTAAAAAGTGTTACTTTTTAAACATGAAACTGTTACTTTTATCAGAATAGAGTGTTACATCTCAGCTGACAAGCAGCTCAAACTTTTTGTGTGTAAAAAAATATGTTTTTTTTTTAAAAAAAATCAAACCATATCATGACCTATGTAGTTTTATTCGTCTCGTCGAGACGAACACAATGGTATTTTTCTTTTAAAAAATCCGACTTATAAATCTCAAGATATAGCATTTTAAAGTTATTAGATTTTTTTTAAGGAAGACAGCGATCTGGGAAGAGGGAGGGCTGGATCCAACGGTTGAACGTAGCGGAGCAGGAGTGCGCGAGAAGCAACGGAACAATCCACCCTTGCCGCACGCTTGATTATGTATATTGGTTTAGTTTCGTGGTTTTCTTAATGCTTTTTAAGTTATCGCCTAAACAATTAAATTATTTTTGAATTTATTTTTTCAGATCGAAAGCATATTGACATGGATAAAAGTAACTTGGATAGGAAAGGTTGATAAAAACTTGGACAACAACTGTGTCAAAGCTTTGACAAAAGTAACCTAGGAACTGTTTTAATTTGTTGTTTCATTTATCGCAACTTTTATTATTTTAAATTATTGTATTTGGTAAAATAAATGAATAGAGCCAGAAAGAAATGTCGATAAAAACGAAAAAAATGAAAAAATAATCACGAAAAAGATGTGGAAACCCAGCATGCTTAGTCTTTTCTTTCTTGTTTTTTCATTAGCACACAAAAAAAGACCATAAACTAACACGGTCAAAGTTTTTTTTTTTGAAAGAAAGAAAAAACAAACAAACTAACTATTAAAAGTTAATAAAATATCATAATTCTTGAAAAATGTTTAAAATGACTATTAGTCAAAGTTTTTTTTTTTTGAAAGAAAGAAAAAACAAACAAACAAACTAACTATTAAAAGTTAATAAAATATCATAATTCTTGAAAAATGTTTAAAATGACTATTATACTTCAACTATAAGAGGTGAGCTAGTCTTATACTTCAACTACAATAAGTGAACTAATCTTATACCTCAACTATAAGAGGCAAACTAGTCTCATACTTCAACTATAATAAGTGAACTACTCTCATACCTCAACTATAAGAGACGAACTTATACTTCAACTATAATAGTGAACTATTCTTATACTTCAATTATAAGAGCATACTGATATTTGGTAAAAAATGAGAACGCACACGCATCTTATAATTGTAGAGGATATTTTCGTCATTGCAATGTTGAAGGGTTTTCATAAAATTTTGAAAATGGCGGTCTTTTATGGCAATAGGCATGGGCTGAACATAAAAATATAGGTGCAAGTATAAATAACACGAGATAAAAAAGTTATGAAATTATGTAAAACAAATACGTGAAAAACGTATAATTTTCTTTCATCGTGATAATTATTTATTTTATAAGATCCCTAAGAAAAAGAATTACTCCTATCCGGGCTGTTATACGAACCGAGCTGGCTCGAGCTCGGCTTGGGCTCGGCTCGTGAAAGCTCGAGTGAGCTCGAGTCGAGCTCGAACCGATTGTCTAGCTCGTTTTTGTTATCGAGCCGACCGTGTTCGGCTCGTTTAGCTCGTTAAAAACATGAGTTCGGCTCGATAAGCTCATTAAAATTGAATTTTTGTTTTCGAACGGCTCGAACTCGACTCGATAAGCTCGAATTCGGCTAGATAAGCTCGTTAATACCATATTTTTCTTTAAAAAATGTCTAAAGCTTGAGCTTGGCTCGTTAAAACTCGAGTTCGATATCGACTCGAGTTGTTCACGAGTCGATATCGAACTCGAGTTTTAACACGAGCTCGAGCTCGATAAGTTTTAAACGAGCTCGACACCCCAAAGCTCGACTCGGCTCGTTTACAGCCCTGCTCCTATGTATGTAGCTAGTTTTCTAGGCATGATGGTAAAAAATTATTGTTAAGGCAAAAATAATATAGATATAAAAAAAAACCTTACTAATTAAGATTTGTTTAAAAGGCAATTGTGTGTGTGCGTGTTTTTTTTTTTTTTTTAAACACAAGCACGAAATTAGATGCATAAGCAAACAGCAAGGTGATGGCTATCCATAGCATTTGGTTAGCTTAGCTCATCCCACATAATAATAGTGTTTGGCGAATATTCAGCAAGCCTAGAAAACCAATATGCTAAAGTATTAGCAGTCCTATGAATGATTCTTAGCAAATTTGCATCCAACCGTCCACATATTCTGATTATTGCTTTTTCGATATACCGCTATTATTAAATTACTTTCAAAGTTCTTTTTGTGTGTACGCATAAAATTGAGAATTTTTCTCGTTTATGTCCATCCTTGATCATACATTCAAGAGATGCACTGTAAGTTCCATTACTAATCAATAGACTTAAAAATTGAACTAAAACAAATGGAACCTTATTTTTTTATATAATAAAATCGTCAAAGGACTTTTAAAATGTTTTTATTTTTTTATTTTTTTTATTTTGGACCGTAAATTAATTAAAATAAATGTTACTCCCCTAATTTGTTAAGTCCCTCTAGAATTGGACCTTACTTTATCATTTGTTAAAATAATTTAACCATTGAAGTTGAGACATAAAATCTTGCACAGATTCTAATTGACATTCACTATTTGGAGGTTTATTTTCTTATTTAACTTGTATGGTAATTTACCAAGACCCTGCCGTTGAATAAACTCTCCGTTGGTTACCCTGCATAGAATAAATTTCCCGTTAGTTATCCTAAATTGTACTCCCTCCGTCCCACAGCTTCGGCAGATCGCTTAGCCCCGTTCATCTTCGGCGCAAGAGCGCTCGATCAGTGAGCTATTACGCACTCTTTCAAGGGTGACTGCTTCTAGGCAAACCTCTTTGCTGTCTCTGCCCAGAGTATATGTCCACATTTCCTTTTTAGTCCGTCCTAGAGTATATGTTCAATTCCAAAAGTAGCAAAGATTCTTTACTATTACTCCCACTTATTTTCTTTCCTACTTTACTTTTATACTCTCAACACTTACATCACTTCCACCATTTCTTAATCTCCATATAAATGAGAGAGTGAACATATACTCTGGTCTGGGAAGGAGGAGTACTTCACTAGTTCACTTAACTCAAAATTGAATGAAACTAACGGGAAATTAATTCAATAACAGCCCGACGTCCAAAAGGATAATTTGTTTTTAGGGCAAATAACTGAAACTAGCAGATCAGGGTCTAAAGTTGATGAAAACTAGCAATTAAAGGCTTTTTGACCGAAAAATTAGATTTTTCAGTTAAATCCACATGTGTCGTGCACATGTGCACCTAACTTAAATTAAAGTTAATCTGCAAGGGGTAAAATGAAAATTTTAAACTTTAAAGGACTAAAAATAAAATTGTCACTAGTACATTTAAAAGTCACTAAATTTATTTTTTCTTGAAAATATATTCCACGAAACCATTTTAAAAACATACTAATTTTGTATTATTTTTTAAAAATACTTTACTAAATTAGTATTTTTGAAATAATATTTAACTAATTTTTGTTTGGGGATAAATATTACACTAAATTAATCTAACATAAAATAAAAAACACGAAAATTATATCTCTCCTCTCTCTTTAACCAAAGTTATCTACCCTCAAATCTATATATATATATATATATATATATATATATTAAAGTTGGCCAAAAGAGCTATGGTATTGACATGTGGACAAACAATGGAAAAGCTTGCATTTGGAGAAGCCACATCAACAACATACTAATAAATAAGTGACTTTTCATTTTCTTTTCATTAGCTAATACTATTAGCTAATAATAATAGTTACTAAAAAGGGTAACTATAATAGTTAACTATTATAGTAACTATTACTATTATTAGTAATAGTTAACTATAATAGTTAACCATTATAGTTAACTATTACTCTTATTAGTAATAGTTACTATTATAGTTAACTATATTAAATAACTATTACTATTAATAGTATTAGTTAACAATATTAGTTACAATACAAGTTAAATATTACTATTAATAGTATTAGTTAACTATAATAGTTACTATTATAGTTAACTATATTAGTTAACTATTACTATTAATAGTATTAGTTAACAATATTAGTTACAATACAAGTTAAATATTACTATTAATAGTATTAGTTAACTATAATAGTTACTATTATAGTTAACTATATTAGTTAACTATTACTATTAATAGTATTAGTTAACAATATTAGTTACAATACAAGTTAAATATTACTATTAATAGTATTAGTTAACTATAATAATTACTATATTAGTTAACTATTACTATTAATAGTATTAGTTATCTATAATAGTTACTATATAGTTAATTATTAATATTAATAGTATAAGTTAACCATAATAGTTACTTTATAAGTTATTTTTTACTATTAATAGTATTGGTTAACTATAATAGGCTACATACATTAACTGTTACTATTATTAGTGTTAGTTAATTATAATAGTTATTATATAAGTTAGATTATTAATTTTTAATATTAATTAATATTATTTATTAACTATTACTATTAATAATATTATTTATTATTTATTATAATAATTATATTAATAATTATTATTATATAGACTAATCATTGCTATTAATATATATATTAACTATTACTATCAATGGTATTAACTAATTATAATAGTTATTATAATAATAGTAATCATATAGATTAATTTTTATTATTAATAGTATTAGTTAAAATGATGATTACTATATTAGTTAACTATAGTTAAAATATTTTTTAAGACATAGTATTGGTTTCCCGTGCAGAGCACGGGTTACCCGCTAGTTTAATTATACATCTCAATTTTTTTCTTACGATGCATAAGATGATGAGTAACGTGGGTTTACATAAGAGAAAGAGGGGAGATATAAATTTCAAAACAAAAGAAAAATACTAATTTAAGAAAAAAATTAAAAATTATTATTATTTTTTAAAAAGTTATAGTGTTATTTTTCAAAAAACTAATTTCACTAATTTAATGCAATATATTCGAAATTTTATTTTAGAATAGATTAATTCAGTGCAATATTTTTCAAAAATATAATTTAGTGATTTTTTTCTTGGAAAAACTAATTTTATGAAATATTGTTTCAAAAGCAAAATAAAAAATTGTTAAATTAACAATTTTTACAAAAAATTATTTAGTGAATTTAAAAAATATTAATTTTGTAAATCATACATATATTTGTTAAAAATTTAGTTTTAGTCCCGGAAACTTTAAAATACTCGTTTTACCCCTTACTTGTAAAACGAATTTCAGATTAGTCCACATGTGCAATTTAACTGAAAAATCTAACTTTTCCGTCAAAAAGACCTTAATTGCTAGTTTTCATCAACTTTAGACCCTTATCTGTATATTTTAGAACATCAGACCCCTTTCTACGAATGAACCCAAACTTCAGACCCTTATTTATCATTTACCCTTGTTTATTACCTTCGACGTTCAGGAACAAACGCTGACCCAGAGAAATGCAGAGGAAAACCACCGGAAACTGGAGGCCGTCCGGAACAGATGGCTCCGATTTCTCTTACCGTATGGTTGTTGAATCACGTACGCTTTCTCTTCTCCACCTTCCACTTTCAATTTGATCTACTAGTATTTTTTTTTTCTAATTCCCCGAATTAGGGTTCGTTACTGTTTTTCTAATCAAATTCGCTTCTGATTCCACATGTAGGTTACACTAAAGTCGCCAAGGGAAAATCCCGACTTTCTCCACTGATTTTAATTCAGGTATGATTCAGTTTCAATCCCCTTTCATTCTAATATCAACAACCCACATTTGGATGATTGTTTGCTTCTTCGAAATTGCATAAAAAAATCGATGGCAAACTATCATTTTAAGCTCCAATTTACTGTAAATTTTGTCTTGATAACTACTTTGTGCCATTGGAACCTGTAAAGGGATGGTGGTCGAGACCGAGATTTTACCCTTGGAATACATGTTAGTCACACTCATGTAAATATTGCTTGTCATGCTACCTAGTTAGGGAATTATACTTCTAAGAAAGTATTATGGATTTTGAATTTTACTAGCTATAATTTAATCGGTATAATGGATTCCTATGTACATTGAATGAACTTAAAGTTTGCTTGTTAACTTGACCTTGTTAGTTATGCTTGTTTTTGTGGAGCCTCCATTTTCTTAAGCATTGGAGTATAATTTATGAGCACTTGGATTTGAATACATTGGTCTGAGTTATAGTTTCCTAGTTAAGGGGACCTTGCTGTTGGGGATTCCGACACCTTAACAAGCAGATAGCAAGATAACTTATGCAAAACGACAACAAAGCAAGCACGACAATTAAAGCAATAACAAAAGAAGCACAAGAAATTGATAACTGAGTTCGTCAATGTGATTGACTACGTCTGGGGCACTGTCCACCCATGATCTTGCACTATAATAATAGATCGTGGTACAATAAGTTTGGGGGCGGAACATGGTTTATATAGGTTTCAAGATTAAGCATAAACCCTAGACCATAAGGATTCCAAAACAAATTAGAAAACACTAGTGTGGGGCTTCTGCGTCAGCATCATGCGATGGCATAGGCCTTGTTTTCTTCCATGCTCGTAAGTCCAAATTTGCACAACCTTCTGTCCTCTATGCGCCTCCACGTGCGACCGCATGATGCGGCCGATTAGTCTCCATCTTGTCTTCCGCAATTTCCTCCTGTTGTTTCCGTCTAGGTCCCGGGTTTGGCTATAATCCTACCTAACTCTTGCTTTCATGGGCGGATCTCTGCGCATATATATGGGTGCTCTTGTACCCACTGAATTAAATAGATTGTCTAGTTTAGTGGTAAAATATTAGGCTTTTGACCTTGAGGTTGTGGATTCGAGTCCGATAACAAGCATTTTTTTTCTTACACAATATATATTTATAGAGTAATTTGTGCACCCACTGGAAAAAAAAGTTCCGGATCAGCCACTGTTTTCTTTAGAGCATTATGCTTGGGTATGATGATTAGTCAGGTAATTAGTAATTATTGTAATTCGCCTCTAAAAAAATGTGACAGAAAATTCATACCTACTACTCTATATAAGTTTTTCTTGTGAAATTGTGATTGTAATCTAAGTGTTGATTTCTTTTGAATCTGGAGCAACTGTGAATTTCTCGTAATTTAGAGGTGTGAACTTGTTTCTAAATCGATCAGGCTACTCACATATGGTAGAATATCAGTTTCATGCTCCACTGTTCCTGCTTTGATACATCTCATGCTCCAATACATTGTTTCCATTGTCAGGCTGTTGTACAGTTTGCTGTAGCTCTGGCTGTATTTTATTCAGCATCTAAGGAGCACGGGGCTCTTGACAACCTTGATGTTTCCTCCGCCTCTATTTGTTTCATCTCTCTCTTGATTGGAGAATCAGGTATAATATCACATGCTTATAACCCGTGAAACTATCATGGATTTTAGTTTGGACTTCCCTTTTACTCTCCTTGTCTTGGAATGTTAAAGGTCGAAAGCGCAGCCGAGTAAATTTCTTGAAGTTTTACATGTTTGGCTCATCAATTGGAGTGCTTCTCTCACTTGTCGGTGTTATTAGGAGTAATCTCCTAGTAGAGGTAAGATAATTCATCCTTCCATCAAATCAGACTGGTTATTGATGTCGTGGTTAATGATTGAATGTCATTTTGAAAAGTTTGTCACTGTCTCATTGATAAGTGCTTGTTATTCATATGGATGCCTGTATCCATATCTCAGACTAATCGGGACCTTAGGACCAGGAAGGTCATGCAAAAATTTAAGCAATAGTATTTTGACTAAGAAATATTATTTTGACAACGGAAATTGAATAGCACTGTTATAATTTTAATTTGATTTTTGCCTTGTAGAGGTAAGATAAATCATCCTTCTTGGAGTAATCCCAAAATGGGAGCAATCCCATAAAAGGATCACCATAGAGATGCCTGAAGTTTTCCTTTGGCTAATGATACCCCAAAACGTTAATGTAGTATATTGTTGCAGAACATCTGTTTGATTGCATAGGCATATATTCTCGGATCAGATCCTGAAACAACACCCACGCAACTACTAATATTAAACATTTTTCCTTAAAGCCCGTGTTTTGTCAAAGTGTGAACAAACTAAAAAGACAGAGGAAGTATTTGTTTTAAGAAGATTTGATGCCTATGTGTAAATACTAAATATAAAATATGTTAATAGGTCATCCAAGATTTGAGCGGCTGGGAATCAAAGAAATATGAACTACTCAAGGTTGGCGGTGTTCTAGCTGGTTAGTTTCTCGATTTCTGTGGACTAGAATGTGCTATATATAACATACTCCCTCTGTCCCACCTCACTTGAGATTTATTTCCATTTTGGTCCGTCTCACTTCACTTGATATTCCCTAAATGGATTGTTTTTACACTCACAATACTAATCAAATCACTATTCTTCCCTCTCATTCTCTCTCCTACTTTACCTTTTATACTCACAACATTTCCTCCCACTGATTCTCTCTCATACTTTTTCTTAGTTCTAGTACCCACCACTTAAGTCTCAAGTCAGGTGGGACGGAGGGATTATGTATTAGTAATTTTTGTTCATTCTTTCTTTTAAAATAATGTTACAGGATTGCTGGTGCAATTACTATCTATCAGCACAACAATATCTCTTATCGGTAATATGTCTCCTCCTAAGAGAGCTTCGTGATGGTTTGTCGCAACTTTTGTGTTTTTGCTCATTTTTAACCGTCAGAGGTCTGTTCTTGCTCTAAATTTGTATTCCTTTCATGTTATGCTCTGTTATGGTCTCTTATAAGAAATTTTGGAAATCGAGAAAAGATGCTTTGATCTCCTTCTATATTGCCTTTCGTTGCTTGTTGACCATATTGACTATACGTGATACCTCAATGTTTAGGGTTGAATGCCCATCATTGGTGCTTCACTTTTACCAAATATCATTAAAGAAACTTTACGAACATTTTCTGAATTTTCAATCTATCCTATGATACACAGAATATAACTCTAAATCCTTGATCTTGCACACGTGAGCATTATCTGATCCAAGTTTGAGCATTATTCATACAGCAACTAATTTTGGGACAATGGCTGACATTACTGCTGGTATAAGTGAACTCTCTTTTGAGAAATTATGAACTGCAAGCTTGATCGTACTCGCACCCCTCTAAAAAAATTAATCAAGCTTTTAAATATTGTCTTTTTATAAGATACAATAATGTAATTCGTGTAAGATTCATGCAAGTTATGCATCAGTCATAAGAAAACTTAATTTGTTACGTAGGATTATCTTTTTGAATGTGATAGAAATTAATAATTATTAATCATTCTAGGAGAATATTTTGGGTTAAAATGCACCCCAAATCCAAAAAAGAGGGTGGGGTGTGTGTGTGTGTTCAGAGAAGCCTTCTACAGGAAAATTAAGAACTCAAAATGTTGAACTTATAGCTTAATATAATTAGACTCTTACGAGTCTCAGACGTTACAGTTTCATACACACGCATACTTGATACAAGTAGACAATCTAATCTCAAAATAATAGGACAGGACCCATAGTAACGGAAATCTACTCGATGTGAAAAACTATATGATCTATTCTTGTAATAACCGGAATTTTAATTTAATTATTTATTTTAATCTCGGTTTTGTTAAACTAATTAAATGATAATTAGAGTTATAAAATAATTTAAAGAAGTGGGCCCAAAGAATTTGAATTGGCCCAAAAATAGTATTAGTAAACCCAACCCAAATTAATCTACCCAAGAGTATAAATACTTGAGTTAGTGAATGTTAGGGTATTTTGGTTTTATCAAAAACAGTTAAACACAAAAAAAAGGAAAAGAAAAAAAAAAAAAAAAAAAACCCTAAACCCTACCTATAGCAGCCGCCGGCCAGAAGCAGGAGGGAGGAGGAGCTGCGACAGTTTTTTTTTTGAAATCAAATTCGATCATTCTCAAGGTAATGAAAAATCCTAAATTCTAGTTTTCGTTTCATTCGATTTGGAGTATTATTGAATTAGATATGAATTTTTAAATGTTAGAATTATTATTGTTCTAGGATGATTAACCTTGAAGTTTAATGTTTAACTTGATGATTAGAATGGTGGGAATTGAATGTTATAACAATAAGATCATAACCCATGATTAATCTTGAATTAGGAATCAAAAGAATATGGATCTAAATCAATTAGCATGTTTAAAAGAATTGTCTAGTTGATGAGGAGATGAAGTAAAGTATTAGAATTAATGTTTAGAAAATAAAGGAAAGTTAAAGGACTAATCTGCAATTAATCCAAAGTGGAAGGACTAAATTGCAATTGAGTTAAAGTTAAAGGACTAATCTGCAATTAATCCAAAGTGGAAGGACTAAATTGCAATTGAGTTAAAGTTGAAGGACTAATCTACAATTAATCCAAAGTGGAAGGACTAAATTGTAATTGAACTAAAGTTGAAGGACTTAATTGCAATTATATCAAGTTAAAGGACTGACTAGTAAATCAAAGTCAGAAACTGAAACGTAAAGAAAGAAGTAACGAAGTAAAGAAGTTAAAACGCATCTCTCAGTTAACTAAGTAGAAATAGTTAACAATGTAGATAGTACTAAAGTAAATTACTCCGTGCCTTGTAGATTTGCACAGAGAGGAGATTGCGAGGAAAAGCAATTCAGGTAAGGGATTACGTTCCTTACAGTATTTGAACTCCTGTTTATTGGAATTCGGTATTTCTTTCTAAAGTTAACTATCAGTATGGCATGATAGTATTTGAATGAACTCTGCGTTATTGAACGTTCCTTGAAAGAATCTATACTTAGTGATGTCCCCATCGATCTACTAAGTATCGAAGTTTGAAACTTGTATCACATACTTGTACCATGGTATGTTCTAATTTTAACTTGTAAGTTAATCGCTTACTCGTTAAGGCATTTAATTTTAACTTGTAAGTTAATCGCTTACTCGTTAAGGCATTTAATTTTAACTTGTAAGTTAATCGCTTACTCGTTAAGGCATCCAATGTCCAGTTAGAAAAGACATTGAAGGACAGTCCAGTTAGAAAAGACTCGTCCTTAAACCAGGGATTGCATGAGTGATCACATGCCTTCTCTCAGGAATTGTCTGATTACAAGGATGATTCTAGACCCCGAGCATATGTGTGTGGATACCATATATGTTACGACCCACACTATTGGCTGAAGAAGCTAGGTGTACCAATTGTACCTTTGGCATTGAGGTTATAATGTACGTTACCAAGGAATTGACGGAAACTTGAATAAATCCCTTTGGATTGTAGTGCCATAATCCTTTGAAAGTAAAATCTTAAAGTAATAAGACTGTATTGTTCTGCAGCCTTGAATTCAAAAGTAACTGAACCTATCTTTGTAAAGTTATTCATAGTACTCGTTCTGGTCGTCTCTCCTTAGTAACCGGAGAGGCCACGTATGAACTTACTGAGCATTCGTTCGCTCATCCCTTCTCTATAAATTTTGTTTTCAGGATTTAAGTAGAAGGACAAGACAAGGAAAGCAGCCGTAGAAAGACGGTGGATTGAAGATTCTTAATTTAGTAGTTCTAAGTTCATTTATTTTGATGTAAGTTGAAGTACATTGATGGTTAGGGTTGTTACCTACCAAGGCAAGTTTAAGTTACGCTTCCGCTATTGTTTTGAAATTATGGTTGAATAAGGGGCCGTTGTGAACCCTAATTTGAAGTATTTATTATTGTTATTTATTGATATTAAATGCCATTAAATGCTCAAGATACATTAAGAAAATTCGGGGTGTTACAGTTGGTATCAGAGCAATGGCTTTAGGTCTTATGGGAGAAAACTGAAAGTTAGGACTAATGGGAGAACTTAGTACTTGACTTGAATAAGATCTTACTTGAGGAAGTTCAAGTGATAAAGTCTAACTCTAGGAATAATACTAAGAGTGTACATAAAGTATGAATATACTTGGGGAGATTGAAACCTCTTCATTGCAGGTCTATTTACATTCTACTAATATGTTATAATGGAATCTTGGGGCTATGTACGAATTAAGTTTACTATTGGTGTGTGTAGGATCATGCCGAGGAGACCCATGAAGTCGGTAAGGTACAGTGCTACCCTAAGGGAAGAAATAGAAGCCAAAGAGGAGATTATTAAGCAGCTAACTAAAGAACTTCGTTCAGTTAAAAGAGAGCTTAGGAATGAGACTCGAGGAGTCGGCAGTCTACAGAATGTCATCAAAGAACGCGATGAGGACATAATGTATGTAGAAGGAAAGTTAGCAGTACAGCTGAAGAAGGTCAAAAGCCTAGGAAGCCATGTGGTTAGAGCTAACCGCGAATGGAATCGAATCAGTGTACAACTGGTAGATGAGATAGAACAAAATAATGAACTGAAAAGGAAGATAGATGAGCAAGAAGCTTATGAGGAAGAGCTTAGGGCTTCAGGCTATCAGATTTGGGCTGAGAAGTTAGAATTGCAAGAAAAATATGACCAACTTGCAGCAGAACATGCACACTGTGGGAAGTGATGCAATTAGTGACACATAGTTATAAGAATAGATTCTTTTATTTTGTTATTAGTGGGAAATGCAGTTAGAATTTTTCCTTATGTTAAATTAAATTTTGGGTGTATTTTGAGATGTTTAAATCTCACACCTCAGTTGAATAAAGTTAATTATTTAATTTAAATACCCAAAATTTTGAAATTACTATTGTTATGTAGACAAAAGTTAACTTGTCGAGAAAAGACAAGGGAAAGCATCGGAGTGATTTGAAATAATCTCCGTAACCATGGTACGAAGTAAGACGACCATTGGAATAAGTTAAAGCTAGTTAAGTAATAAAAACTAGTGAGGTAAAGAAATAATAATCAACCAAGTAAAACGGTTGTAAATTATGAAGTATGAAAACTCCTGAACCGGAGAAGAAATGTTAAGTAAACTAACTGACACGCCCCAAGTCCCGGGATTCCCTAATAGAACCTCGAACCTGGTGCGCGTAACTAACAAGAAACAAGAAACTAACGGAAAACAGGAATAATACCTGTTAAAAACAAAACTGACATGATATATTTACTCAAGAGTAGGGAGCTAAGATAGCTCACACGAGTTCTAGACCAAGAAAATTAAAACCAAAATGGTTACATACAGCGGAAGACATGCCTAGCAAATAAGCTAGAAACAAGAACTGTCTAGGGACAACAAAAACTACCCCAATACAAGCCCAGAGTTTATTAACTCATACAAGATCGTCCTTACCAAAATATAAAAGGACACTAACTTCGAACAACAATATCCTGCTGAGTAAGTTCCCAGCTAAATCGAGCCTCACTACGTACTATCCCCTGCTTTCCTGGGGGGGGGAAACAATTAAACAAATAAAGGGTGAGATAAATCTCAGTAAGCTATTAACATGCAACTATATGTCATGTTATCATGCAATACAAGTAGATACTCAAGTAATCATATATCAAGTCTCATCAAGTAACAAGTATAGGAGAGGCTAAGCCAACTCAACAAGTAATCAAGCTCAAGATATGATCAGGTAACAAGTAGTCAAGTAGTGTGAGAGGCTAGACCAGCTCACCAAGATGCACATAGGCCTATTACGCATTGTACCTGAATCCTTCCTTATTCCTCCCAAGAATACCATTTGTTGTCGATGCTTTTCTAGATGAGGACAACCAAGAACAAGAACTGCTGTGCAGTATATAAGAAGACCTGGTAACCAGTGTCATCCACAAGAACAAGATCCACGTGGTGTTCAGGACAAGAGTTTAGCATTCACTTAGGTCAGGCTTATTGCTCCAACTAAGGAAGCTATGCCCTTACTATGGCCGGTAGTAAGGGGTCAAGCGGAAATACATAGGGACCCGATTGTCACTTAAACCCCAGCTCTCGCGACAAGAGTGAACCTATATATTTTCGAACAAGAAAGGAGAACCAGCTGAACTCACACAAGAATGCACAAGTAGATATTTACTTGAACTACGGAAATAGAACTAAGTCCCATATTAGTGGACCAATCTTTATGCACTATGTAATCATGTATCATGTGCTCACGAGAATATGCACCATGTAGTAATGTATCATGTGCTCACGAGAATATGCACCATGTAGTAATGTATCATGTGCTCACGAGAATATAAGTACACGTACGCAATTATTGCGAATACCAATCAAGTTCAACTATGGCACGTAAGTGTCCATGTAACACGATCAATCCAAGTTAGGGTCTATTAATAACAGACCTCAATCACGTAGTAGGGTATATCACTTAGTCACATGCCAAGTTTGCACGTACATATTCATATCACGTTTAACACATTAAAGTGTCTATCACGATACCCTTACTATCAAATAGAGCTCAATACATTATACTCTAAACACGTAGTAGAATAGGTCACATTGTACCTAGACACAGTCAATCTTCACGTATATGTATCGTTAATAATCGAATACATTTTCTAACACATATTGTGTTCTATAATCATTCTTATTAACTTAAATCGTAGTATTCACGATTATATGAATTATCTTCATATTACACTAGTCCCTATTTTCTTTAGGAACCCATTTCAAGACAAGATATTTTCTTTATTCTTTATATACTTCATTTAGTATATACACGATTAAAACCAATCACTAGCACTTTAGTGTTTGTTCATAACACTTACAATACACACGTATCATGTTCAAGTATGTAGTAGAGTTAATCATTCTCTATCTAGTTTCATATCCCAACTCTTTTGGTTATTCACACCATGTACCAATCAATCAAGAAGCCACATTCTATCAAGTAAATACATGCAAGATTTGCATATACACATCAAGACTCTTTCAAGTTTATTACCATACACATATATTGGTGTCAAGGCACGTACAAGATTTTATAATCTTATATTCAAGTCTTAATCCAATTATTTGGATGTTCAAGTCATGTACAAGATTTTGTTGTCTTATACTTCAAGTTCAAGCTAAGAAGATGAATTATACATCTTTCACGAATTATTTTCAAATCCTTTTCTTAAGACATTCAAGCTCAATTCATTAGTTGGTGCCCCTAAAGTACACAAACATTGACTTCAAGACACATAAAAGAGTTACTACTCTTATACTCAAGTTATCCTTTAATTATGATTCAAGTCCACATTTCATTTAATCACGAAGGGACTATTTTTCAGTACTAGAGTGTTCTACAACACTCATCTAGGCCATCTAGGGTAGTACCCTAAACCTAGACCAAGAATACTTCGAGTTCACTTTAAGTAAATGAGCTATACAACTTATACTTACAAGTTCATAATCCCCTCCATAGGATATTCAATCTCTAGTCATTGTTTTAATGCCCCTAAGGTGCACAATCATTGGCTTCAAGACAAGTATAACACATAAGTGCTTGTTCATAGCACTTTCAAGACATAAAGAAGAGTTCTTCCTTTTATACTCAAGTTCTCATTTTAATTTAACGAGTAATCATGTTCAAGACTCACTTCTGATACCCCTAAGGTATCACAACACTTACTAGGACATCTTATCTTAAGGCTATATGCCTTAACAAGGGATAAGCTTCTAATTTTATTTTGATTTAAAACACTTTGGTTGAGACAGGGGACCGGGCGGGCGCTCAAGGTATACCGGGCGGGCGCTCATTGAAATACTTTTGAAACCCAAACTTTCTGGTGAAACAGGCGGGCGCTCGAGGTACCACCAGGCGGGCGCCTGGTACAATTTTAGCAAATACCCATTTCTTTCCCAGGCTTAGAAATCCCCGTCCCAAGCGTAGGAGTATAATTTTTATCAATATATTATCAAACCCAGGAGTACAATAACAAGCTTAAATCACTCATTTCAATTATACTTTCTTATTTCAACAGAGACTTTTATACTTACAAATTCTCCGTCCCAAATGTAGGAGTATAAACCCACTAACACTTTCTAACATTCAAGAGTACATTTTAACATGCCCAGAACACTTCTATAGGGACACTTTATTAATTTATCCCCGTCCCATAAGTAATAGAATAATTTTCTTTTATTCCCAATTAAATATTTCACCGTCCCAAAAGTATAAATACAATTTTATATTATACTAATATAAACATTTAGGGATACTTCCATTCATATCTCACGAATAGGAGTGTAATTTCCCACAAACCAACAACCCAGGAGGTTAACTAATTTAAACCAATTTTCCAAGTTTCTTTTGTACGTAGCATATTTATACTCCCTTCCTCCCAATTTTACAAGTATCACGAAAATTACCCAAAACACAATTTTAACAAGAACAAGTAGCGGGAATAACATATATGCATGTTATTACAAGTAAGGGGGAGCTAATAACTTACCTAGTCAAAAATCAAGTTGACCCAAATTAATTTCTGATCGGCCTGGAACGCTCTATTCAACGCCACGAATATTTATCCGGGAGCGGAATCACGAACAGATGGATAATTGAGCTCGAGGAGTCGAGAATAGGAAGAATCCTAAACCTTCTTTATGAAACAGAGAGAGTACGAGAATGATGAAGAATGAATTGCCTTTCACAGGCAAACAACAAGATATACTTCAACTATCCAAGAATTGCAGCTAGGCCCCTCAAGTTCTAACTTTGACAAAAAGGCCCCTAAACTTTCAACTTTAACATTTAACCACCTTAATTTTCTAAAGTAGTTAAATAATTAACTCAAATAAAATAGCATATAAATATGCTAGTCAAGAATTTAACAAATAAGTCAAATATTTAACGAGATTAAGGATGGGCGTTACATCCTCCCCACCTTAAAGAAAATTCGTCCTCGAATTTTTACTAGATCAAGATTATAACATATATAATCAACAAGTATGACTCGATCACATCAAGAATATACACATATACTCATAATTAAGTAGTACACATATACTCACAAATATTTTATGCAATCACGATACATCAATCATGACAATGAGATACATAAAGTCATGCAGACTCGATTAGTCAATCCACTATATTGGTAAAACTTGACATATCCACTAAATAATAGAACTGGTCATATCCTCCAGATCACTGTAATACTGGTCAAATCCACTAGGCAATCTCAAATACTGAGTCGTGGTTATCCATCGTTTCAATATTCAAAACTGACTTTACGTATATCAATCCATCAAGACAATCCATCAAAAGATGTAGCTCTCGGTGTCAAATGGTTAACAATAGAGCTGCCTTCGAAATTCATTCATGAATCTCTAACAAGACCACGAAATCTCAAGAACACACGTACCTTGGTTGTTTCCACTAATAGGTCAACACAGATACTCAATTCAGACATCCACTACAAGTAGATATATCCTCTATCAAGAAATTCTCAAGTTGAATCTTCAACTCTTTTAACTCAATCGAGATCAAGAACATTAATCCAGATGTCAGCACTGTATTCGCACTGTAACAACTCAAGATAACCCAGTTTCTCATTAAGAATGGATACATCCATCTAGTTTGGTATAGAAATTCCACTATCAATCACATAGGTTAATACCCAGTACAATCTCAAGAACCCTTTCTAGACTTTCAATGTAGAACATGAATATTATGCATAAATCTATCATGCTCACATATATAATCAAGCATACTAGCATAGAAATAATTACCATCTATTGTGGTAAACAAGAATGGCATAACATATAGAAAGCCAAATCATAACACGTAAGAGCCAAGCCATAACACGTATCACATCAATGTCCCATATCGGTGACACGACCAAATTAACATAAAACGTATAGGGTGTTATCACCCACACTTCTATCAAACTCTTATAAATAATGATATCAACACGTAGTCTCTTACTAGAGAATACACTTCCACGCAATTCACAAGATAAGGACAAGCATGCATATATAGCACGAAATAATGTCCACAAGACAAGATAGATACGCCTAAGTCTTTGAAGACTCGCGCTCTCGATTCTCAAACCATCTAATCCTATTGGATCAATCCTATCAACACCAGTCCTATGCCTGGTATAACAACAAGTAACGAAGCACTCGGCGTCAAAAACACACCCAAGACTAACCCAACCTAGGCCATAGACCCTATCCAGGCTTAGAGCTAAACCATAGCTCTGATACCACCCTGACACGCCCCAAGTCCCGGGATTCCCTAATAGAACCTCGAACCTGGTGCGCGTAACTAACAAGAAACAAGAAACTAACGGAAAACAGGAATAATACCTGTTAAAAACAAAACTGACATGATATATTTACTCAAGAGTAGGGAGCTAAGATAGCTCACACGAGTTCTAGACCAAGAAAATTAAAACCAAAATGGTTACATACAGCGGAAGACATGCCTAGCAAATAAGCTAGAAACAAGAACTGTCTAGGGACAACAAAAACTACCCCAATACAAGCCCAGAGTTTATTAACTCATACAAGATCGTCCTTACCAAAATATAAAAGGACACTAACTTCGAACAACAATATCCTGCTGAGTAAGTTCCCAGCTAAATCGAGCCTCACTACGTACTATCCCCTGCTTTCCTGGGGGGGGGAAACAATTAAACAAATAAAGGGTGAGATAAATCTCAGTAAGCTATTAACATGCAACTATATGTCATGTTATCATGCAATACAAGTAGATACTCAAGTAATCATATATCAAGTATCATCAAGTAACAAGTATAGGAGAGGCTAAGCCAACTCAACAAGTAATCAAGCTCAAGATATGATCAGGTAACAAGTAGTCAAGTAGTGTGAGAGGCTAGACCAGCTCACCAAGATGCACATAGGCCTATTACGCATTGTACCTGAATCCTTCCTTATTCCTCCCAAGAATACCATTTGTTGTCGATGCTTTTCTAGATGAGGACAACCAAGAACAAGAACTGCTGTGCAGTATATAAGAAGACCTGGTAACCAGTGTCATCCACAAGAACAAGATCCACGTGGTGTTCAGGACAAGAGTTTAGCATTCACTTAGGTCAGGCTTATTGCTCCAACTAAGGAAGCTATGCCCTTACTATGGCCGGTAGTAAGGGGTCAAGCGGAAATACATAGGGACCCGATTGTCACTTAAACCCCAGCTCTCGCGACAAGAGTGAACCTATATATTTTCGAACAAGAAAGGAGAACCAGCTGAACTCACACAAGAATGCACAAGTAGATATTTACTTGAACTACGGAAATAGAACTAAGTCCCATATTAGTGGACCAATCTTTATGCACTATGTAATCATGTATCATGTGCTCACGAGAATATGCACCATGTAGTAATGTATCATGTGCTCACGAGAATATGCACCATGTAGTAATGTATCATGTGCTCACGAGAATATAAGTACACGTACGCAATTATTGCGAATACCAATCAAGTTCAACTATGGCACGTAAGTGTCCATGTAACACGATCAATCCAAGTTAGGGTCTATTAATAACAGACCTCAATCACGTAGTAGGGTATATCACTTAGTCACATGCCAAGTTTGCACGTACATATTCATATCACGTTTAACACATTAAAGTGTCTATCACGATACCCTTACTATCAAATAGAGCTCAATACATTATACTCTAAACACGTAGTAGAATAGGTCACATTGTACCTAGACACAGTCAATCTTCACGTATATGTATCGTTAATAATCGAATACATTTTCTAACACATATTGTGTTCTATAATCATTCTTATTAACTTAAATCGTAGTATTCACGATTATATGAATTATCTTCATATTACACTAGTCCCTATTTTCTTTAGGAACCCATTTCAAGACAAGATATTTTCTTTATTCTTTATATACTTCATTTAGTATATACACGATTAAAACCAATCACTAGCACTTTAGTGTTTGTTCATAACACTTACAATACACACGTATCATGTTCAAGTATGTAGTAGAGTTAATCATTCTCTATCTAGTTTCATATCCCAACTCTTTTGGTTATTCACACCATGTACCAATCAATCAAGAAGCCACATTCTATCAAGTAAATACATGCAAGATTTGCATATACACATCAAGACTCTTTCAAGTTTATTACCATACACATATATTGGTGTCAAGGCACGTACAAGATTTTATAATCTTATATTCAAGTCTTAATCCAATTATTTGGATGTTCAAGTCATGTACAAGATTTTGTTGTCTTATACTTCAAGTTCAAGCTAAGAAGATGAATTATACATCTTTCACGAATTATTTTCAAATCCTTTTCTTAAGACATTCAAGCTCAATTCATTAGTTGGTGCCCCTAAAGTACACAAACATTGACTTCAAGACACATAAAAGAGTTACTACTCTTATACTCAAGTTATCCTTTAATTATGATTCAAGTCCACATTTCATTTAATCACGAAGGGACTATTTTTCAGTACTAGAGTGTTCTACAACACTCATCTAGGCCATCTAGGGTAGTACCCTAAACCTAGACCAAGAATACTTCGAGTTCACTTTAAGTAAATGAGCTATACAACTTATACTTACAAGTTCATAATCCCCTCCATAGGATATTCAATCTCTAGTCATTGTTTTAATGCCCCTAAGGTGCACAATCATTGGCTTCAAGACAAGTATAACACATAAGTGCTTGTTCATAGCACTTTCAAGACATAAAGAAGAGTTCTTCCTTTTATACTCAAGTTCTCATTTTAATTTAACGAGTAATCATGTTCAAGACTCACTTCTGATACCCCTAAGGTATCACAACACTTACTAGGACATCTTATCTTAAGGCTATATGCCTTAACAAGGGATAAGCTTCCAATTTTATTTTGATTTAAAACACTTTGGTTGAGACAGGGGACCGGGCGGGCGCTCAAGGTATACCGGGCGGGCGCTCATTGAAATACTTTTGAAACCCAAACTTTCTGGTGAAACAGGCGGGCGCTCGAGGTACCACCAGGCGGGCGCCTGGTACAATTTTTAGCAAATACCCATTTCTTTCCCAGGCTTAGAAATCCCCGTCCCAAGCGTAGGAGTATAATTTTTATCAATATATTATCAAACCCAGGAGTACAATAACAAGCTTAAATCACTCATTTCAATTATACTTTCTTATTTCAACAGAGACTTTTATACTTACAAATTCTCCGTCCCAAATGTAGGAGTATAAACCCACTAACACTTTCTAACATTCAAGAGTACATTTTAACATGCCCAGAACACTTCTATAGGGACACTTTATTAATTTATCCCGTCCCATAAGTAATAGAATAATTTTCTTTTATTCCCAATTAAATATTTCACCGTCCCAAAAGTATAAATACAATTTTATATTATACTAATATAAACATTTAGGGATACTTCCATTCATATCTCACGAATAGGAGTGTAATTTCCCACAAACCAACAACCCAGGAGGTTAACTAATTTAAACCAATTTTCCAAGTTTCTTTTGTACGTAGCATATTTATACTCCCTTCCTCCCAATTTTACAAGTATCACGAAAATTACCCAAAACACAATTTTAACAAGAACAAGTAGCGGGAATAACATATATGCATGTTATTACAAGTAAGGGGGAGCTAATAACTTACCTAGTCAAAAATCAAGTTGACCCAAATTAATTTCTGATCGGCCTGGAACGCTCTATTCAACGCCACGAATATTTATCCGGGAGCGGAATCACGAACAGATGGATAATTGAGCTCGAGGAGTCGAGAATAGGAAGAATCCTAAACCTTCTTTATGAAACAGAGAGAGTACGAGAATGATGAAGAATGAATTGCCTTTCACAGGCAAACAACAAGATATACTTCAACTATCCAAGAATTGCAGCTAGGCCCCTCAAGTTCTAACTTTGACAAAAAGGCCCCTAAACTTTCAACTTTAACATTTAACCACCTTAATTTTCTAAAGTAGTTAAATAATTAACTCAAATAAAATAGCATATAAATATGCTAGTCAAGAATTTAACAAATAAGTCAAATATTTAACGAGATTAAGGATGGGCGTTACATCCTCCCCACCTTAAAGAAAATTCGTCCTCGAATTTTTACTAGATCAAGATTATAACATATATAATCAACAAGTATGACTCGATCACATCAAGAATATACACATATACTCATAATTAAGTAGTACCATATACTCACAAATATTTTATGCAATCACGATACATCAATCATGACAATGAGATACATAAAGTCATGCAGACTCGATTAGTCAATCCACTATATTGGTAAAACTTGACATATCCACTAAATAATAGAACTGGTCATATCCTCCAGATCACTGTAATACTGGTCAAATCCACTAGGCAATCTCAAATACTGAGTCGTGGTTATCCATCGTTTCAATATTCAAAACTGACTTTACGTATATCAATCCATCAAGACAATCCATCAAAAGATGTAGCTCTCGGTGTCAAATGGTTAACAATAGAGCTGCCTTCGAAATTCATTCATGAATCTCTAACAAGACCACGAAATCTCAAGAACACACGTACCTTGGTTGTTTCCACTAATAGGTCAACACAGATACTCAATTCAGACATCCACTACAAGTAGATATATCCTCTATCAAGAAATTCTCAAGTTGAATCTTCAACTCTTTTAACTCAATCGAGATCAAGAACATTAATCCAGATGTCAGCACTGTATTCGCACTGTAACAACTCAAGATAACCCAGTTTCTCATTAAGAATGGATACATCCATCTAGTTTGGTATAGAAATTCCACTATCAATCACATAGGTTAATACCCAGTACAATCTCAAGAACCCTTTCTAGACTTTCAATGTAGAACATGAATATTATGCATAAATCTATCATGCTCAATATATAATCAAGCATACTAGCATAGAAATAATTACCATCTATTGTGGTAAACAAGAATGGCATAACATATAGAAAGCCAAATCATAACACGTAAGAGCCAAGCCATAACACGTATCACATCAATGTCCCATATCGGTGACACGACCAAATTAACATAAAACGTATAGGGTGTTATCACCCACACTTCTATCAAACTCTTATAAATAATGATATCAACACGTAGTCTCTTACTAGAGAATACACTTCCACGCAATTCACAAGATAAGGACAAGCATGCATATATAGCACGAAATAATGTCCACAAGACAAGATAGATACGCCTAAGTCTTTGAAGACTCGCGCTCTCGATTCTCAAACCATCTAATCCTATTGGATCAATCCTATCAACACCAGTCCTATGCCTGGTATAACAACAAGTAACGAAGCACTCGGCGTCAAAAACACACCCAAGACTAACCCAACCTAGGCCATAGACCCTATCCAGGCTTAGAGCTAAACCATAGCTCTGATACCACCCTGACACGCCCCAAGTCCCGGGATTCCCTAATAGAACCTCGAACCTGGTGCGCGTAACTAACAAGAAACAAGAAACTAACGGAAAACAGGAATAATACCTGTTAAAAACAAAACTGACATGATATATTTACTCAAGAGTAGGGAGCTAAGATAGCTCACACGAGTTCTAGACCAAGAAAATTAAAACCAAAATGGTTACATACAGCGGAAGACATGCCTAGCAAATAAGCTAGAAACAAGAACTGTCTAGGGACAACAAAAACTACCCCAATACAAGCCCAGAGTTTATTAACTCATACAAGATCGTCCTTACCAAAATATAAAAGGACACTAACTTCGAACAACAATATCCTGCTGAGTAAGTTCCCAGCTAAATCGAGCCTCACTACGTACTATCCCCTGCTTTCCTGGGGGGGGGGAAACAATTAAACAAATAAAGGGTGAGATAAATCTCAGTAAGCTATTAACATGCAACTATATGTCATGTTATCATGCAATACAAGTAGATACTCAAGTAATCATATATCAAGTATCATCAAGTAACAAGTATAGGAGAGGCTAAGCCAACTCAACAAGTAATCAAGCTCAAGATATGATCAGGTAACAAGTAGTCAAGTAGTGTGAGAGGCTAGACCAGCTCACCAAGATGCACATAGGCCTATTACGCATTGTACCTGAATCCTTCCTTATTCCTCCCAAGAATACCATTTGTTGTCGATGCTTTTCTAGATGAGGACAACCAAGAACAAGAACTGCTGTGCAGTATATAAGAAGACCTGGTAACCAGTGTCATCCACAAGAACAAGATCCACGTGGTGTTCAGGACAAGAGTTTAGCATTCACTTAGGTCAGGCTTATTGCTCCAACTAAGGAAGCTATGCCCTTACTATGGCCGGTAGTAAGGGGTCAAGCGGAAATACATAGGGACCCGATTGTCACTTAAACCCCAGCTCTCGCGACAAGAGTGAACCTATATATTTTCGAACAAGAAAGGAGAACCAGCTGAACTCACACAAGAATGCACAAGTAGATATTTACTTGAACTACGGAAATAGAACTAAGTCCCATATTAGTGGACCAATCTTTATGCACTATGTAATCATGTATCATGTGCTCACGAGAATATGCACCATGTAGTAATGTATCATGTGCTCACGAGAATATGCACCATGTAGTAATGTATCATGTGCTCACGAGAATATAAGTACACGTACGCAATTATTGCGAATACCAATCAAGTTCAACTATGGCACGTAAGTGTCCATGTAACACGATCAATCCAAGTTAGGGTCTATTAATAACAGACCTCAATCACGTAGTAGGGTATATCACTTAGTCACATGCCAAGTTTGCACGTACATATTCATATCACGTTTAACACATTAAAGTGTCTATCACGATACCCTTACTATCAAATAGAGCTCAATACATTATACTCTAAACACGTAGTAGAATAGGTCACATTGTACCTAGACACAGTCAATCTTCACGTATATGTATCGTTAATAATCGAATACATTTTCTAACACATATTGTGTTCTATAATCATTCTTATTAACTTAAATCGTAGTATTCACGATTATATGAATTATCTTCATATTACACTAGTCCCTATTTTCTTTAGGAACCCATTTCAAGACAAGATATTTTCTTTATTCTTTATATACTTCATTTAGTATATACACGATTAAAACCAATCACTAGCACTTTAGTGTTTGTTCATAACACTTACAATACACACGTATCATGTTCAAGTATGTAGTAGAGTTAATCATTCTCTATCTAGTTTCATATCCCAACTCTTTTGGTTATTCACACCATGTACCAATCAATCAAGAAGCCACATTCTATCAAGTAAATACATGCAAGATTTGCATATACACATCAAGACTCTTTCAAGTTTATTACCATACACATATATTGGTGTCAAGGCACGTACAAGATTTTATAATCTTATATTCAAGTCTTAATCCAATTATTTGGATGTTCAAGTCATGTACAAGATTTTGTTGTCTTATACTTCAAGTTCAAGCTAAGAAGATGAATTATACATCTTTCACGAATTATTTTCAAATCCTTTTCTTAAGACATTCAAGCTCAATTCATTAGTTGGTGCCCCTAAAGTACACAAACATTGACTTCAAGACACATAAAAGAGTTACTACTCTTATACTCAAGTTATCCTTTAATTATGATTCAAGTCCACATTTCATTTAATCACGAAGGGACTATTTTTCAGTACTAGAGTGTTCTACAACACTCATCTAGGCCATCTAGGGTAGTACCCTAAACCTAGACCAAGAATACTTCGAGTTCACTTTAAGTAAATGAGCTATACAACTTATACTTACAAGTTCATAATCCCCTCCATAGGATATTCAATCTCTAGTCATTGTTTAATGCCCCTAAGGTGCACAATCATTGGCTTCAAGACAAGTATAACACATAAGTGCTTGTTCATAGCACTTTCAAGACATAAAGAAGAGTTCTTCCTTTTATACTCAAGTTCTCATTTTAATTTAACGAGTAATCATGTTCAAGACTCACTTCTGATACCCCTAAGGTATCACAACACTTACTAGGACATCTTATCTTAAGGCTATATGCCTTAACAAGGGATAAGCTTCCAATTTTATTTTGATTTAAAACACTTTGGTTGAGACAGGGGACCGGGCGGGCGCTCAAGGTATACCGGGCGGGCGCTCATTGAAATACTTTTGAAACCCAAACTTTCTGGTGAAACAGGCGGGCGCTCGAGGTACCACCAGGCGGGCGCCTGGTACAATTTTTAGCAAATACCCATTTCTTTCCCAGGCTTAGAAATCCCCGTCCCAAGCGTAGGAGTATAATTTTTATCAATATATTATCAAACCCAGGAGTACAATAACAAGCTTAAATCACTCATTTCAATTATACTTTCTTATTTCAACAGAGACTTTTATACTTACAAATTCTCCGTCCCAAATGTAGGAGTATAAACCCACTAACACTTTCTAACATTCAAGAGTACATTTTAACATGCCCAGAACACTTCTATAGGGACACTTTATTAATTTATCCCCGTCCCATAAGTAATAGAATAATTTTCTTTTATTCCCAATTAAATATTTCACCGTCCCAAAAGTATAAATACAATTTTATATTATACTAATATAAACATTTAGGGATACTTCCATTCATATCTCACGAATAGGAGTGTAATTTCCACAAACCAACAACCCAGGAGGTTAACTAATTTAAACCAATTTTCCAAGTTTCTTTTGTACGTAGCATATTTATACTCCCTTCCTCCCAATTTTACAAGTATCACGAAAATTACCCAAAACACAATTTTAACAAGAACAAGTAGCGGGAATAACATATATGCATGTTATTACAAGTAAGGGGGAGCTAATAACTTACCTAGTCAAAAATCAAGTTGACCCAAATTAATTTCTGATCGGCCTGGAACGCTCTATTCAACGCCACGAATATTTATCCGGGAGCGGAATCACGAACAGATGGATAATTGAGCTCGAGGAGTTGAGAATAGGAAGAATCCTAAACCTTCTTTATGAAACAGAGAGAGTACGAGAATGATGAAGAATGAATTGCCTTTCACAGGCAAACAACAAGATATACTTCAACTATCAAGAATTGCAGCTAGGCCCCTCAAGTTCTAACTTTGACAAAAAGGCCCCTAAACTTTCAACTTTAACATTTAACCACCTTAATTTTCTAAAGTAGTTAAATAATTAACTCAAATAAAATAGCATATAAATATGCTAGTCAAGAATTTAACAAATAAGTCAAATATTTAACGAGATTAAGGATGGGCGTTACATCCTCCCCACCTTAAAGAAAATTCGTCCTCGAATTTTTACTAGATCAAGATTATAACATATATAATCAACAAGTATGACTCGATCACATCAAGAATATACACATATACTCATAATTAAGTAGTACACATATACTCACAAATATTTTATGCAATCACGATACATCAATCATGACAATGAGATACATAAAGTCATGCAGACTCGATTAGTCAATCCACTATATTGGTAAAACTTGACATATCCACTAAATAATAGAACTGGTCATATCCTCCAGATCACTGTAATACTGGTCAAATCCACTAGGCAATCTCAAATACTGAGTCGTGGTTATCCATCGTTTCAATATTCAAAACTGACTTTACGTATATCAATCCATCAAGACAATCCATCAAAAGATGTAGCTCTCGGTGTCAAATGGTTAACAATAGAGCTGCCTTCGAAATTCATTCATGAATCTCTAACAAGACCACGAAATCTCAAGAACACACGTACCTTGGTTGTTTCCACTAATAGGTCAACACAGATACTCAATTCAGACATCCACTACAAGTAGATATATCCTCTATCAAGAAATTCTCAAGTTGAATCTTCAACTCTTTTAACTCAATCGAGATCAAGAACATTAATCCAGATGTCAGCACTGTATTCGCACTGTAACAACTCAAGATAACCCAGTTTCTCATTAAGAATGGATACATCCATCTAGTTTGGTATAGAAATTCCACTATCAATCACATAGGTTAATACCAGTACAATCTCAAGAACCCTTCTAGACTTTCAATGTAGAACATGATATTATGCATAAATCTATCATGCTCACATATATAATCAAGCATACTAGCATAGAAATAATTACCATCTATTGTGGTAAACAAGAATGGCATAACATATAGAAAGCCAAATCATAACACGTAAGAGCCAAGCCATAACACGTATCACATCAATGTCCCATATCGGTGACACGACCAAATTAACATAAAACGTATAGGGTGTTATCACCCACACTTCTATCAAACTCTTATAAATAATGATATCAACACGTAGTCTCTTACTAGAGAATACACTTCCACGCAATTCACAAGATAAGGACAAGCATGCATATATAGCACGAAATAATGTCCACAAGACAAGATAGATACGCCTAAGTCTTTGAAGACTCGCGCTCTCGATTCTCAAACCATCTAATCCTATTGGATCAATCCTATCAACACCAGTCCTATGCCTGGTATATAAACAAGTAACGAACACACCCCAAGACTCAACCTAGGCCATAGACCCTATCCAGGCTTAGAGCTAAACCATAGCTCTGAACCACCCTGACACGCCCCAAGTCCCGGATTCCCTAATAGAACCTCGAACCTGGTGCGCGTAACTAAGACAAGAAACTAACAAAACAGGAATAATACCTGTTAAAAACAAAACTGACATGATATATTTACTCAAGAGTAGGGAGCTAAGATAGCTCACACGAGTTCTAGACCAGAAAATTAAAACCAAAATGGTTACATACAGCGGAAGACATGCCTAGCAAATAAGCTAGAAACAAGAACTGTCTAGGGACAACAAAAACTACCCCAATACAAGCCCAGAGTTTATTAACTCATACAAGATCGTCCTTACCAAAATATAAAAGGACACTAACTTCGAACAACAATATCCTGCTGAGTAAGTTCCCAGCTAAATCGAGCCTCACTACGTACTATCCCCTGCTTTCCTGGGGGGGGAAACAATTAAACAAATAAAGGGTGAGATAAATCTCAGTAAGCTATTAACATGCAACTATATGTCATGTTATCATGCAATACAAGTAGATACTCAAGTAATCATATATCAAGTATCATCAAGTAACAAGTATAGGAGAGGCTAAGCCAACTCAACAAGTAATCAAGCTCAAGATATGATCAGGTAACAAGTAGTCAAGTAGTGTGAGAGGCTAGACCAGCTCACCAAGATGCACATAGGCCTATTACGCATTGTACCTGAATCCTTCCTTATTCCTCCCAAGAATACCATTTGTTGTCGATGCTTTTCTAGATGAGGACAACCAAGAACAAGAACTGCTGTGCAGTATATAAGAAGACCTGGTAACCAGTGTCATCCACAAGAACAAGATCCACGTGGTGTTCAGGACAAGAGTTTAGCATTCACTTAGGTCAGGCTTATTGCTCCAACTAAGGAAGCTATGCCCTTACTATGGCCGGTAGTAAGGGGTCAAGCGGAAATACATAGGGACCCGATTGTCACTTAAACCCCAGCTCTCGCGACAAGAGTGAACCTATATATTTTCGAACAAGAAAGGAGAACCAGCTGAACTCACACAAGAATGCACAAGTAGATATTTACTTGAACTACGGAAATAGAACTAAGTCCCATATTAGTGGACCAATCTTTATGCACTATGTAATCATGTATCATGTGCTCACGAGAATATGCACCATGTAGTAATGTATCATGTGCTCACGAGAATATGCACCATGTAGTAATGTATCATGTGCTCACGAGAATATAAGTACACGTACGCAATTATTGCGAATACCAATCAAGTTCAACTATGGCACGTAAGTGTCCATGTAACACGATCAATCCAAGTTAGGGTCTATTAATAACAGACCTCAATCACGTAGTAGGGTATATCACTTAGTCACATGCCAAGTTTGCACGTACATATTCATATCACGTTTAACACATTAAAGTGTCTATCACGATACCCTTACTATCAAATAGAGCTCAATACATTATACTCTAAACACGTAGTAGAATAGGTCACATTGTACCTAGACACAGTCAATCTTCACGTATATGTATCGTTAATAATCGAATACATTTTCTAACACATATTGTGTTCTATAATCATTCTTATTAACTTAAATCGTAGTATTCACGATTATATGAATTATCTTCATATTACACTAGTCCCTATTTTCTTTAGGAACCCATTTCAAGACAAGATATTTTCTTTATTCTTTATATACTTCATTTAGTATATACACGATTAAAACCAATCACTAGCACTTTAGTGTTTGTTCATAACACTTACAATACACACGTATCATGTTCAAGTATGTAGTAGAGTTAATCATTCTCTATCTAGTTTCATATCCCAACTCTTTTGGTTATTCACACCATGTACCAATCAATCAAGAAGCCACATTCTATCAAGTAAATACATGCAAGATTTGCATATACACATCAAGACTCTTTCAAGTTTATTACCATACACATATATTGGTGTCAAGGCACGTACAAGATTTTATAATCTTATATTCAAGTCTTAATCCAATTATTTGGATGTTCAAGTCATGTACAAGATTTTGTTGTCTTATACTTCAAGTTCAAGCTAAGAAGATGAATTATACATCTTTCACGA
Organism: Campanula takesimana; assembly: GCA_026119855.1. Classification (NCBI taxonomy): domain Eukaryota; kingdom Viridiplantae; phylum Streptophyta; class Magnoliopsida; order Asterales; family Campanulaceae; genus Campanula; species Campanula takesimana. The sequence continues at coordinate 443,194 of JAOWBW010000290.1, forward strand.
ATTATTTTCAAATCCTTTTCTTAAGACATTCAAGCTCAATTCATTAGTTGGTGCCCCTAAAGTACACAAACATTGACTTCAAGACACATAAAAGAGTTACTACTCTTATACTCAAGTTATCCTTTAATTATGATTCAAGTCCACATTTCATTTAATCACGAAGGGACTATTTTTCAGTACTAGAGTGTTCTACAACACTCATCTAGGCCATCTAGGGTAGTACCCTAAACCTAGACCAAGAATACTTCGAGTTCACTTTAAGTAAATGAGCTATACAACTTATACTTACAAGTTCATAATCCCCTCCATAGGATATTCAATCTCTAGTCATTGTTTTAATGCCCCTAAGGTGCACAATCATTGGCTTCAAGACAAGTATAACACATAAGTGCTTGTTCATAGCACTTTCAAGACATAAAGAAGAGTTCTTCCTTTTATACTCAAGTTCTCATTTTAATTTAACGAGTAATCATGTTCAAGACTCACTTCTGATACCCTAAGGTATCACAACACTTACTAGGACATCTTATCTTAAGGCTATATGCCTTAACAAGGGATAAGCTTCCAATTTTATTTTGATTTAAAACACTTTGGTTGAGACAGGGGACCGGGCGGGCGCTCATTGAAATACTTTTGAAACCCAAACTTTCTGGTGAAACAGGCGGGCGCTCGAGGTACCACCAGGCGGGCGCCTGGTACAATTTTTAGCAAATACCCATTTCTTTCCCAGGCTTAGAAATCCCCGTCCCAAGCGTAGGAGTATAATTTTTATCAATATATTATCAAACCCAGGAGTACAATAACAAGCTTAAATCACTCATTTCAATTATACTTTCTTATTTCAACAGAGACTTTTATACTTACAAATTCTCCGTCCCAAATGTAGGAGTATAAACCCACTAACACTTTCTAACATTCAAGAGTACATTTTAACATGCCCAGAACACTTCTATAGGGACACTTTATTAATTTATCCCCGTCCCATAAGTAATAGAATAATTTTCTTTTATTCCCAATTAAATATTTCACCGTCCCAAAAGTATAAATACAATTTTATATCATACTAATATAAACATTTAGGGATACTTCCATTCATATCTCACGAATAGGAGTGTAATTTCCCACAAACCAACAACCCAGGAGGTTAACTAATTTAAACCAATTTTCCAAGTTTCTTTTGTACGTAGCATATTTATACTCCCTTCCTCCCAATTTTACAAGTATCACGAAAATTACCCAAAACACAATTTTAACAAGAACAAGTAGCGGGAATAACATATATGCATGTTATTACAAGTAAGGGGGAGCTAATAACTTACCTAGTCAAAAATCAAGTTGACCCAAATTAATTTCTGATCGGCCTGGAACGCTCTATTCAACGCCACGAATATTTATCCGGGAGCGGAATCACGAACAGATGGATAATTGAGCTCGAGGAGTCGAGAATAGGAAGAATCCTAAACCTTCTTTATGAAACAGAGAGAGTACGAGAATGATGAAGAATGAATTGCCTTTCACAGGCAAACAACAAGATATACTTCAACTATCCAAGAATTGCAGCTAGGCCCCTCAAGTTCTAACTTTGACAAAAAGGCCCCTAAACTTTCAACTTTAACATTTAACCACCTTAATTTTCTAAAGTAGTTAAATAATTAACTCAAATAAAATAGCATATAAATATGCTAGTCAAGAATTTAACAAATAAGTCAAATATTTAACGAGATTAAGGATGGGCGTTACACTAACCACATCTGAATAATGGTCTAGTACAAAAGACCTACGAACACGATTCAAAACTAACAAGTACCCGTTAGTAAAAGAATAGTAATGTTAAGTATACCATGAATACTGCACGTATTGTGTAGTGATGTATATTGCTAGAACACGAATTTGTTCTAAAGTAAAAGGAAAACTTGCAGATGGCCTCGAATACCAGAAGTGGAAACAACGGAAACGGCAATGGTAACGGCCAAGTGAAATTAGTTTTGGTCTAGTGAAATGATCGAAACAAGAATAAAATAACCTATTGAAACGGTTAAGTATAAGAGTAATAGGCTTAGTGAAACGGCCAAGTAAAGTTAATTTTGATCCATTGAAGCGATCGAAACAAGAATAAAATAACCTATTGAAACGGTTAAGAGTAATAGGCTTAGTGAAACGGCCAAGTGTGAATGAGAGTAGGTCTAGTGAATCGACCTATGATTAATAAGTAAAGTCTAGTAAAATGACTTCCCTAAGGAGAATTGGTCTATTGGAACGACCAAAGATCTAGTAGACCGATCTTTTGTCAAAATTACGTCTTTTGGGGACGGCCTATTTATGTAAAAGTACTAGGCATAGTAAATGCTTGGGTTGACGTGAGTAATAGGGTTAAATGTGCGAGTTAACCTGGAACAAGTAAGAATGGTTTATTGAAACGACCAATGAAAGTGATTATGGTTAATTGAAATGACCTATGAAAATAGAAATGGTCTAATGAAGCGACCCATACGTCTAGTAAAGTTGACTAATGAAGATAGTGATGGTCTGTCGAAATGACCAGTGGTTTAGTGAATGACCTATAAATTGAATGTTAGTCTGTAGAGACGAGCTATAGTATGAGAGTGCGTGAAAAAGTCTCGTATTCATGATAACTAATGATAGTACCATATTATCCGGCAAGTGTTCGAAACGCCAGAGAGGCTAAGTTTATGATGCTAACTCAAGGAAGTATGACGGTGAACGACTATAGTACTAGATTCACCGAATTGCTAGAATTTACCCTAACACTCTTCGATGATGAAGCGCAAAAGGCTCGAGGATTTGAAGATGGTTTGAGCAACCGAATCCGATATAGAATCACTCCATTAATACTACCAACCTAGGATTAAGTGTTGGATAGGACAAGGATAGTGGAGAAAGAATCTGATAGTTATCGCAGTAAGCGAAAAGAGAAGAAGAGTCAACTAAGAAAGTGTCGACTGAATCTAAAGGAAGGCTACTGACGATCGCGAAAAGGAAGGTAGTACAAGTAAGTACCAGAATAAAGGCTACGGCAATAGAAATGATGGTAATAAGAACGACGTCAAAGGGCAAGGTTCTGATAAGAAGTGCCAAATGATTGCTTGGCTAAGAATATGTATTGAATTCATGAGGCGTTAGAGAATTCTTTAGTTATGGGTATTCAAACTAGAGAATCGATCCCTATTACGTCTACATCTAGGAAGTGTCCTTTGAAAATGGACGAGGAAGAACTTGAGGTTGATCTCATTAGTTTAGGACATCGAAGAATTTGATGTAATCTTGGGAATGGACTATAGTTGACTGCATACCATGCCCATGTGGATTGTTTTAAAGAAAGAAGTCCACTTTAGATTACTATCTAGAGAAGAGTGATGTTCTCAAGGAACGAAACCTAGAACCCGATCGAACCTTATATCGGTAATGAAGGCTCGTAAGCTTTTAAAGAAAGGATGAGAAGGATTCTTGGCGTACATTGATGATACGAGCAAGAAGGAAGTAACCGTAGAATCACTTTCTGTGATTAGATATTTCAAGGACGTGTTTCCTAAGGATTTACCGGGAATACCTCCATAAGGAGAAGTAAAATCTATCGATTTGGTACCTGAGACTTCACCAATATCGAAGGCGCCATATAGAATGGCTCCGTCAGAATTGGAGAATAAAAAGGAGCAACTGTAAGAGTTGTTGGATAAGAGCTTGATTAGAACGAGTGTATCACCATGGGGTGCACCGGTATTATTTGTGAAGAAGAAGGATGCGTCGATGAGGTTATGCATCGACTATCGTGAATTGAACCGTGTGACGGTAAGGGACCAATACCCGTTGCCCAGAATAGATGATTTGTTTGACCAACTTCGTGGAGCGTGTTATTCCTTGAAGATAGACTTGAGGTCTGGTTATCATCAAGTAAGAGTGAAGAAGGATGATATAACTAAGACAGCCTTTAGAACAAGGTATAGTCATTATGAGTTGTAGTGATGCCGTGTGGGTAGATTAACGCGCCGGCAGCGTTTATGGAACTTAAGAATAGGATATTTCAGAAGTTCTGGATAAGTGCATGATTGTGTTCATTGATGATATCTTGGTGTATTCGAGGACCAAGGAAGAACACGAAGAGCATTAAGGTTAGTACTGCAGATTTTAAGAGAGCAGAAGTTATATGTTAAATTCAAGAAGTGTGAATTCTGGTTGGAGGAAGTAGCATTCTTAGGACATGTGGTGTCAAAGGATGGGATTGTCATAGGTCCAACAAAGATAGAAGCTACTGTGGATTGGGAAAGACCAACTTCAGTAAGTAAGATCAGAAGTTTCTTAGGTTTGGCTGGCTACCATAGGATATTCGTAGAAGGTTTCTCGAAGTGGTCAGTGCCATTGACGAAGTTAACTCAGAAAGGAGCAAAGTTTGTTTGGTCAGAAGAATGTGAAAGGAGTTTTGAGGAATTGAAGCGACGATTGGTGTCCGCACCAGTTCTTGCTTTACCGTCTGGATCGGATGGATTTGTAATATATAGCGATGCCTCGCTTAAAGGGCTAGGCTGAGTGTTGATGCAGAATGATAAGGTTATAGCTTATGCGTCTAGGCAGTTGAAAGTACATGAGAAGAATTACCCGACCCATGATTTGGAGTTAGCGGCAGTAGTATTTGCCTTGAAAATTTGGACATTATTTGTATGGCGTGAAATGCCAGATTTTTACAGATCACAAGAGCCTTAAGTACATTTTCACTCAGAAGGAGTTGAACATGAGACAACGGAGATGGTTGGAGCTTCTCAAGGATTACGACTGTGAAATATTGTACCATCCTGGGAAAGCTAACAAGGTGGCAGATGCCTTAAGTAGAAAGAATCACGGAATGTTGGTGACGTTGATCTCTAAGGGGGTAAGTATGTGGAATGATGTCAAGGAGGTGAACTTAGTGGTGAAGTAAATGGATATTTGGCTAGATTGACGTTACAGCCTGCACTATTGGGCAGGATTAAAGAGGCATAAGAGGTAAACGAGGTGAGAGAAGCCCTAATCGGAAAAGGACAAGTAAAAGATCTTCACATGGGCGAAGATGGAATATTGAGGTACCAAAAGAGAGTATGAGTGCCGAACAATGACGAAATTAAGAGGGAGATACAAAGGGAAGCTAAGTCCACGATATGTGGGACCGTTCGAAATTCTTGATAAGATCGAAGAAGTGGCTTATCGATTGGCGTTACCGCCGGTATTAGCGGGAGTGCATAATGTGTTCCATGTCTCCATGCTAAGGAAGTATATTCATGATCCGAGTCATGTGATAGAATACAAGCAGCTAAGAGTTCGGGCAGATTTGACGTACGATGAACGACCAATCAAGATCGTCGACAGAAAAGACGAGGTCATAAGAAAGCGTACGGTTCCCTATGTAAAAGTGCAATGGAGCAATCACTCAGAAAGAGAAGCGACATGGGAACAAGAAAGTGAAATGCGCGAATTGTACCCGGACATCTTCTCGGAGTAAGAATTGTCAAAGTTTGAGGACAAACTTCTTTTAAGGGGGTAAGAATGTAATAACCGGAATTTTAATTTAATTATTTATTTTAATCTCGGTTTTGTTAAACTAATTAAATGATAATTAGAGTTATAAAATAATTTAAAGAAGTGGGCCCAAAGAATTTGAATTGGCCCAAAAATAGTATTAGTAAACCCAACCCAAATTAATCTACCCAAGAGTATAAATACTTGAGTTAGTGAATGTTAGGGTATTTTGGTTTTATCAAAAACAGTTAAACACAAAAAAAAGGAAAAGAAAAAAAAAAAAAAAAAAAAAACCCTAAACCCTACCTATAGCAGCCGCCGGCCAGAAGCAGGAGGGAGGAGGAGCTGCGACAGTTTTTTTTTGAAATCAAATTCGATCATTCTCAAGGTAATGAAAAATCCTAAATTCTAGTTTTCGTTTCATTCGATTTGGAGTATTATTGAATTAGATATGAATTTTTAAAGGTTAGAATTATTATTGTTCTAGGATGATTAACCTTGAAGTTTAATGTTTAACTTGATGATTAGAATGGTGGGAATTGAATGTTATAACAATAAGATCATAACCCATGATTAATCTTGAATTAGGAATCAAAAGAATATGGATCTAAATCAATTAGCATGTTTAAAAGAATTGTCTAGTTGATGAGGAGATGAAGTAAAGTATTAGAATTAATGTTTAGAAAATAAAGGAAAGTTAAAGGACTAATCTGCAATTAATCCAAAGTGGAAGGACTAAATTGCAATTGAGTTAAAGTTAAAGGACTAATCTGCAATTAATCCAAAGTGGAAGGACTAAATTGCAATTGAGTTAAAGTTGAAGGACTAATCTACAATTAATCCAAAGTGGAAGGACTAAATTGTAATTGAACTAAAGTTGAAGGACTTAATTGCAATTATATCAAGTTAAAGGACTGACTAGTAAATCAAAGTCAGAAACTGAAACGTAAAGAAAGAAGTAACGAAGTAAAGAAGTTAAAACGCATCTCTCAGTTAACTAAGTAGAAATAGTTAACAATGTAGAGAGTACTAAAGTAAATTACTCCGTGCCTTGTAGATTTGCACAGAGAGGAGATTGCGAGGAAAAGCAATTCAGGTAAGGGATTACGTTCCTTACAGTATTTGAACTCCTGTTTATTGGAATTCGGTATTTCTTTCTAAAGTTAACTATCAGTATGGCATGATAGTATTTGAATGAACTCTGCGTTATTGAACGTTCCTTGAAAGAATCTATACTTAGTGATGTCCCCATCGATCTACTAAGTATCGAAGTTTGAAACTTGTATCACATACTTGTACCATGGTATGTTCTAATTTTAACTTGTAAGTTAATCGCTTACTCGTTAAGGCATTTAATTTTAACTTGTAAGTTAATCGCTTACTCGTTAAGGCATTTAATTTTAACTTGTAAGTTAATCGCTTACTCGTTAAGGCATCCAATGTCCAGTTAGAAAAGACATTGAAGGACAGTCCAGTTAGAAAAGACTCGTCCTTAAACCAGGGATTGCATGAGTGATCACATGCCTTCTCTCAGGAATTGTCTGATTACAAGGATGATTCTAGACCCCGAGCATATGTGTGTGGATACCATATATGTTACGACCCACACTATTGGCTGAAGAAGCTAGGTGTACCAATTGTACCTTTGGCATTGAGGTTATAATGTACGTTACCAAGGAATTGACGGAAACTTGAATAAATCCCTTTGGATTGTAGTGCCATAATCCTTTGAAAGTAAAATCTTAAAGTAATAAGACTGTATTGTTCTGCAGCCTTGAATTCAAAAGTAACTGAACCTATCTTTGTAAAGTTATTCATAGTACTCGTTCTGGTCGTCTCTCCTTAGTAACCGGAGAGGCCACGTATGAACTTACTGAGCATTCGTTCGCTCATCCCTTCTCTATAAATTTTGTTTTCAGGATTTAAGTAGAAGGACAAGACAAGGAAAGCAGCCGTAGAAAGACGGTGGATTGAAGATTCTTAATTTAGTAGTTCTAAGTTCATTTATTTTGATGTAAGTTGAAGTACATTGATGGTTAGGGTTGTTACCTACCAAGACAAGTTTAAGTTACGCTTCCGCTATTGTTTTGAAATTATGGTTGAATAAGGGGCCGTTGTGAACCCTAATTTGAAGTATTTATTATTGTTATTTATTGATATTAAATGCCATTAAATGCTCAAGATACATTAAGAAAATTCGGGGTGTTACAATTCTAATATAATCACAATTTCTTATTTATCCGTGTAGAGAAGCATAGCTATTAATCAAAAGACAAGGCATTGCTAGTCAAGTGTGCAACATTCACAATCTTTCCTCTCACCACATTCTTCATTCTACCTTTCCCAGAAAACCCTTCTGTACACGTATCCTCATCTGTCAAAGCTGCACTAACCCATGTTTGTATGTCACTCATGACCATCCGGAAATCTTTAGAACCTGGTCGACTCATCTCCTCCACTGAGTTCCCCAACTCGTTCACCGAGTCAGTCAGCAACTCCATGCAGTCTGTCATCGCAGCCACCTCTCTAGGGGACAAACCGTGTGTTTTGGACAGTCTTAGCATCATTGCTGAGGCCAATTTTGTGGTGTCAAGGGTGACACTGAGGGCTGTTTGGGCTAGTAGGAGTTTAGGGCTTGTTTGAATTGCGCTTGCTCGGGTTGAGAGCGAGGTGTAACAAAGGCTAGGGTAAGTTGTGGTGCTGCATGATGTTTTGATAAACTCGTTAGTTTGGTCGACGGCTTGGATGGAGTTTAGGGAGGATATGGCTACAAGTGAAAGAAGAAGGGCTGCGGTGAAATTTGCCATATCTCTTTTAAGTGTGAAGTTATTGAGTGAGGAAAGTAGGAATGAAGGGTTCCAAATTTATAGGAAAGTTTATGCAAGTGTTTTTGATAAGTTTTTTTTATTATTCTTTTAAAACTTTGGAAAGCATATTTGGTGGCAGTGTTGTACCTTTTGGTTGAAAATTTGCACCATTTGCTTTCGACTTTAGGGAAAAGAAATATGACATGGCACTGCTGTTGATATTTCTGACTCATTTATTGTTTTTGGCATACATGCACGAGATGTACTCCCTCTCTGTCCCATACTTACGCTACTTATTTCTATTTTAGGAATCTCATACTTATTGCTACTTATTCAAAATGTTCACTTTTCTCTCTCTTATCCACTCACAACAAATATCCACTAACTTATTTTCTCTCTCCTACCCACTCACAATATTTACTTTTCCAACCTATTTTCTTAATCTCCGAGGGAGTATTGCGAGTACTAAAATTAGAGGTAGAAAGGTACGTCTCTTTGTCAATTTGCAAATATTTATTAATGTCCAAATAATTCATGACTTATTGAGCCGACATATATAATTAAATTATAGATGCATGTACATGAAGCGTCGGCCATTTGTTGTCTAGAGTTTCCTTCTTATGTTATATACACGTGATTTAAAGAGAACCCTCTCATGATTTATGTATCTTCCGTCCCCAAAAAGAAAACTAAAACTTGTATATTCTCTCTTTCCACCTTTTCCCATATGTTTTCTTGAAAAAATTGAAAGTTAGGAGTGTATAAATGTCATTGAAACATTCTAGTTTTTATCCTCATAACCTTGCCTTGTCAATAGTTATTAAGATTATAATGGTCCCTGAAACATTCTAGCCTGGCATAGTTATCTGTTTAGAAATGATGTGCAAATTCAGATTGGCTAAATTTATTACTCCATCTGGGACATAGTATATGTCCACCTTTCCTTTTTAGTCTGTCCTAGAGTATATGTCCACTTCCTAAAATGGCAAAGAATCTTTGCTATTCGTCACACTCATTCTCTCTCTTACTTACTTTTATACTCACAACACCAGTCAACTTACTATTCCCTCTCACTCATTCTCTCTCCTGCTTTACTTTCATACTCGCAACACTTGCATCATTTCCACTATTTCTTAATATCCGTGCAAATGAGGGTGGGCATATACTCTGGGACAGAGGGAATGTACTCTGGGACGGAGGGAGTATATCCATCTAGACAGAAAAAGTTTGGTGCTCCAACCTTTTGTTATCCTGACTTGCTCTTTTATGAGTATGTTGTTTGGCATTAGATATTTCTGGGAATTGTGGAAAATGCTTTGATCTCTTTTAAACTGATGTAAACAGAATACGAATACTAGAACTTATCATAGTACTCTATCCATCCCATAATAATTTGTAAATGTCGCAGTTGACTTGTCAAACTTTTAAAAATATGTGTTTTACTTGTTTATATGTTTGTATCATGTAAAAATTGCACCAAGACTACTTTTTATTCGATAAACACAACACTTATTTTAGGACACACTGAGAGAACATCGGAATGCTTTTATGGGACGGAGGAGGGTGTAGTGGCATTTCCTTAAATCTACTTTTGTGTGCTTGTTACTTCCATTCTCTTTGCGGTTATATATATTTTTTTGGGTGGTGGGGGGTGGGTGTCTAGATAACTTGGGTGATTAGGGAGTTTTGGTTGAGCAGCTGAACGCAATATTTTGGTCCAAGAAAGCACACAAGTTGCCTCCCAAGTTGGGTGGATATATTTTAAATGTTATCTAGGATGTTGATGGTACAATTATGTTACCAGTGAAAGCGTAAATCTCAAGGACCCACCTTAGGCCGAGCATATCTTGAGAGGAAACTATATCTCAAGTATATTCACAGTTACTTGTACATATCCCCTCCCTTGAATAGTCCATGTAATTAGGGATTGTGATTAAGTAGATCTTTGTGATTATTATCTTTCCTAGTATAGTGGTTATCTTGTGTAGTACATATACTATGATAATGGAATGAATACAACACACAGTGAATTCTTTCCCACAGCCGTGTCCCTCTGTCACCATTCTTCTTCCTTCTATATTTCATGTTTTCTCATTCTCTCTATTGCAGGTGATCAGTCTATTATGGTATCAGAGCATGACAAAGCCATGGGTGATGAATCTTCCAAAACCGTGGCTAACGATCCAGGCGCTTCTTACAATAAACATGGACTACCCACCATGTTTAATGTTCAGTCTTATATGGGCCATTGCCGTCTCTCAAACGAGAACTACCAAAACTGGAGTTCTCTCTTTCTCTCTGTGCTTGAAATACACTCTTTAACCCACGTTGTCACCAACAAAGAGCCTCCCTCTAAACATCTTGACGACAAAAACCCTCCCACCCCAAATCCCGACTATACCATTTTCTTTCACACATCTCGTTTCGTGTTAGGTTGGATCAAGGCTACCGTTACCTCCGATGTCCAACCACACGTCAATCCATGTCTCACCGCCCCGGAGGCATGGGATCTCCTCTCCAAAGAATTCGGAGTTGCCTCTATCATTCACATCCAAAAACTTCAAGATGAACTTCATGACCTCACTCTCACACCAGGAATGTCTATCCAAGATTACATACTCCGTGCCAAAACCCTATCTCACTCTCTTTCCCGAGCCGGTGAAGCCATATCCAACCAAACTCTTCGAAACCGAATCCTGGGGGGTCTTGGGCATACCTATAAAGAGTTCATAACCACTCAAAATTCCAAGGGTGAAACCACGATTGACGATCTCAAAGACCTTCTTCTTCAAGAAGAGGCTCTTCAAAAGAAGTTCTCAAATCAAACTCACACCACCTTATCCGCTCTCGTTGCAACCAAAGAACCGGCCAAAATTCCTACGTCAAACCAATCTCCACCCGTGTCCACTCCTTTTCCCCAAAGTAACTTTCGACCCAATGGCCAAAATAACCAAGGGGGCTTCTTTTTCTTCCCGACCACAAATAAGGGTGGGGGGCGTCGAAATCAGAATCGGAACCGTAGGAACCAAAACCAATCCAGCCGAGGTCTTCTACCCTTGCCTCCTCAATTTCAACAGCCTCCTTTCCAACCTTCCCCTAGGCAACCCACTCCTCAACCTTCTGTGCCTTACACACCTCCCAACCCTTTCCTTAGTCATGACCCTAATGTTATCTCCTGCCAACTTTGCAAGAAGTCCGGACACGATGCTACCACGTGTTATCAACGAGGTAACTTTGCCTATGCTGCACAATACTATCCGGGTGTCGGTCATACTGATTCATCTCCCATGGCCCCCGTCTCGTTTGTGCTTGATTCCGGAGCAACTGATCACATAACATCCAATTTGGGTGTTCTGCAACAATATTCTCCGTACCCAGGTAATGATTCAATCATCGTAGCAAACGGGTCTTCTTTCCTATTTCCAATATTGGGTCTACTCAGTTTATAGCTAACAACCATAAGTTTGTTATGAACACTGTTCTTCATGTTCCTAAGATTAGTCGTTCTCTATTATCCATTCGCAAATTTTGCCTTGATAATAATTGTTTCTTTGAATTGACTTCTTTTGGGTTTTGTGTGAAGGACAATCGTACCAAGAGGACTATTCTTTCTGGCAGTAATGCGGGAGATCTCTACACGTTGTCTTTCATCCCCAGTTCTCGCGTAAATTCCTTGGCGCTAATTGGGGAACACACGTCTACCTCTACGTGGCATGCTCGTCTTGGTCATCCGTCCTCTTCAATTTTCAATTGTTTAGTCAATAAATTCCGGATACCGATTAGCGGTCCCGTGAAAAATTGGGAGATATGTCATGTTTGCCCTTTAGGAAAATCTTGTAATCTACCGTTTCAGCCTAGGTCTTTCAATTCTGCAAATCCGTTAGATTTACTACATTTGGATGTTTGGGGTCCTTCCCCCGTTGCTTCAGTTTCTGGTTTTAAATACTATCTCTCCATTGTTGATGATTGCTCACGATATGTTTGGATGTTCCCATTGTTTCTAAAATCTGATGTAGTTTCCGTATTTTCTGATTTTAAAGTTCTCATTGAAAATCAATTGTCTAGAAAAATATCAGTTATCCATACTGTCAAAGCTATACAAACTGATGGAGGGGGAGAATTCATGAATAAACAGTTTGCCTCTTTCTTGACCAAACATGGTATACACCATCGGTCCACTTGTCCATATACTCCCCAACAAAACGGTGTAGTAGAACGTAAGCATAGACATATTGTTGAAATGGGTCTTTGCTTGATTGCTCAATCTCATGTTCCTAAAAAGTTTTGGTTAGAAGCCTTCTCTACAGCTGTTTTTTTTATCAATAGGCTTCCTATGCGTCAGCTTCGGTACGTCTCCCCATATGAAAAATTATGGCGTCGTCCCCCGGATTATAAGTTTTTAAAGACTTTTGGGTGCACATGTTTTCCCAATCTTGTACGGTACAACAGTCACAAATTAATGCTCAAATCCACTCCGTGCATTTTCTTGGGTTACGATTTGATGCGAAAAGGTTACCGTTGCTTTAATCCCCAAAGTGGATGGATGTATATCTCTCGCCATGTTTTGTTCGATGAGAGCCATTTTTACTATATTACAAACTCTTTCACTGCCGCTTCTGGTCAACCTAACATGTCACAGGTGCAATGGGATACTCAGCCCACCACTCCTCAAGCAACTTCAACTAGCTCAAGTAAAAATGGATCATCTTGGCTGCTCACTACAGCTATCCCTATTGGTCCTACTCTCAGTCCATCGCCTGAGACCAACCCAGCAGCAAATCCGATTGGGCCTTCATCACCTACTGCCTCTCCTAGGCCCAACACCCATCTGGATCCTACTGTTGCTGCACCCGCGTCTACCCGAGTTGGGCCGGATGCTCCTGTCCAGCTCTCACCGACTGACCAGTCCAGGCCCACGCCTCCACCAAGTCCGCCTAGCCCAGTTTGTCGCTCAGACGGGCCGCCTCCTTCTCTGGACTCATCCACTAGGTCCCCTCCTACGGGCCAGCTCTCTTTTGAGCCCAATTCTCCTTCTTCAGTCCAGCAAGTTCCTAATGTGGAGGATCCTGTATATGTTCCAGCAGCCCCCACTATTGGTACACACTCTATGACCACTAGAGCGAAGAGTGGCATTTTTAAACCAAAGCACCCTTTTGCCTACAGTGCAATCACACCAGAGTCTACATTGTTTGAGCCGCGTACTTTTCGTCAGGCTGCTCCGTTGAGTCATTGGCAGAAAGCTATGCATGAAGAGATTATGGCTCTTCATAAAAATCACACTTGGTCGTTGGTTCCTCCACCTCCCCACCAGAACATCGTAGGGAGTAAATGGATCTACAAAGTTAAAAGATATGCAGATGGGTCTATTGAACGGTATAAAGCTCGCCTTGTAGCTCAGGGATACACTCAGCAGGAAGGAGTAGACTATGATGAAACATTCAGCCCTGTTATCAAGCCAGCTACCATTCGAACCATCCTATCTCTTGCACATTCCCGGGATTGGCCAATTGAGCAACTTGATGTCCGTAATGCTTTTCTCAATGGCATTCTCACGGAAGAGGTCTACATGGCTCAACCACAGGGGTTTGTTGATGCTACTCATCCGGACTTTGTGTGTCGTCTCCATAGGGCTTTATGGTTTGAAGCAATCACCTCGCGCATGGTTTCGCCGTCTCCATGACTTCCTACTCACCTTGGGTTTCTTCAATAGTCAGTCAGATTCCTCTCTCTTTATCCGACATGTTAACAACACTATCGTGTTTATTCTTGTGTATGTCGACGACATCATAGTCACTGGCTCTAGTCCCGATGCAGTTGCCAAAGCCATTAATTCCATCTGTTCCGCCTTCGATAGTCGAAGACTTGGCAAGTTGAGTTTTTTCTTGGGTATTGAGGCTACCCACACCTCCTCTCTTCTACAGCTGAACCAATCTCGGTACGCATCCGATCTTCTCCAGAAATTCAATATGCACTTGAGAAATTCGGCACCCACCCCCCTCTCTCCTGGACTGCACCTAACAGCTCTTGAGGGTGATCCCTTACCGGATGCGTCTCTTTACCGTAGCATGGTTGGCGGTTTACAATATTTGACACTTACTCGACCGGACCTTTCTTTTGCAGTCAATCAAGTGTGTCAATTCATGCATGCCCCACACACTTCCCATCTCAAAGCGGTAAAACGTATATTCCGTTATCTCAAAGGTACTACCTCTGTCGGTCTCTCGTTTCAAAAATCCTTCGACACTTCTATTGTGGCATTTTGTGACGCCGATTGGGCTGGCTCCCCGGATGATAGACGGTCTACAACTGGTGCTTGTGTCTTCATTGGTCCTAACATCGTTGCTTGGACTGCCAAAAAGCAGCACACTGTCTCGCGTTCAAGCAGCGAGGCGGAATACCGTGCTCTCGCTTCCACTGCAGCCGAACTACGGTGGTTCTCCTATCTCTACAGAGAACTCGGTATTATGCTTAAACCACCTCGCCTACTTTGTGATAACATCTCATCTCTACATATGTCGAAAAATCCGGTCTTCCATGCTAGAACTCGCCATATCGAAATCGATCTGCACTTCGTCCGCGAATTACATCTCCGTGGCTTCCTTCAGCTTCATCACATTTCGTCTAGTGACCAACTTGCTGACATGTTTACGAAAAGCTTGGCGTCTCCTCGGTTTAATCTTCTCTCCGGCAAGCTTCAGCTTGGCTCCACTACGCTTCGCTTGAGGGGGGATGAAAGCGTAAATCTCAAGGACCCACCTTAGGCCGAGCATATCTTGAGAGGAAACTATATCTCAAGTATATTCACAGTTACTTGTACATATCCCCTCCCTTGAATAGTCCATGTAATTAGGGATTGTGATTAAGTAGATCTTTGTGATTATTATCTTTCCTAGTATAGTGGTTATCTTGTGTAGTACATATACTATGATAATGGAATGAATACAACACACAGTGAATTCTTTCCCACAGCCGTGTCCCTCTGTCACCATTCTTCTTCCTTCTATATTTCATGTTTTCTCATTCTCTCTATTGCAGGTGATCAGTCTATTAACCAGCAGCTTTGTGCATGCATTTTGGCTATGCATGTATGCCCCATGCCCATGTTATAAGATATGGTTCTGCCAATCAAAAACATAAGAACACAGATATTTGCATAAATCTTACTCCCTCCATTCCGTACCAGTTTAAGGTTCTTAGTTTGACTATGCATGCTTATTAAGAAACCAAGACAAAAACAATGGAAATGAGTCAACCAAAAGTAGAGAGTGAAGGATATAAATGTCCAAAACACTATTCATGAAGCAAGTGGGTGAAAGTAAGTTAGGTAAGTAATGTTTTTTGTTTTTTTAATTAAATGAACTTTTTGAGGGTAAGATTCTCCAAAGCACCATTCATTCTTTTCCATTTGTAGAATAAAACAACTAAGAACTTTAAATTGGGACAGACCAAAAAGGAAAGTAAGAACCTTAAACTGAGACGGATGTACTTGTGTCCCATAACAAAGTACTTGTTGTATCAATTTTTTGTTGAATAATACTAGGGGCACAAAAACATGCTCACAAATTCCTAGGTGTCAAGATTTTATTGGTGTTTTTAATTAGAGTGTGGCGGGTTCATTATCGATACAACCAATAAAATATCGCCACCTCATGTTGTGACAAGATTTTGTGACTTTATTTTGTGCCCCTAGCATTGCTTTTTTTGTTTCCCATTGAAAAGCATCGTTTTCTCAAAAATAATTTAATAATACTCTCTCCGCACAATAATAATAGTTCAATTTGACTATTCAAACTCGTTAACTACATACTTTTTAAAAAAAATAAAAAAAAAAATCTACATAAATATTGCTCTCAATAAACTCTCTTGCTCTTGCAACAGCAATCCATCATTCATTGGATTCATCGCGAGATTAAATTTCTTAGTTCAATCACTTTAACGCGCTATTTTTACATTTTAAAAAATATGACTTTTTTGAAACATTCATAGATAAATAGTAAGAGAGACTATTATTTCAGCACTGTGGGAGTACTTCTTTATTAACGAGACTCACTTGTTATAGATAAAATAGTTTGTTATGGGACATTGGGTGAGTATGTGACTTTGCATATATGGCCAAAGGAAGATATACTTTAGATATGGAGGTTGATACACTTTAGATATGGAGTGCCCTACCAAAGGCATTTTGGCCCAATGGTATCCTAGTGTGTGGGTAAGGCTTCCACTTAGGTGGAGGTCGCAGGTTATGCCGCTCCCTTAACTGTAGACAGTACATGAGGGAATATATAGAAATATGCCCCTGTACTTAGGTCAAAGATGCAGATATGCCCTTATACAAGTTAATTGTCATATTAGCCCCCGTACTTCAGAAAAATGAGTGGATATTAGGACACCGTCATCTTTCCGTCCGAATCTTAACGGAATTGCTGACTAGGAATCCTAGTTGGCATGTAAAATTGACTATGTGGAAAAGAAATCGCCTAAGTGGAATTTGATGAATAAGATGGGCTCAAAACTACGTCGTTTTGATAGATAATGTCAATGTTTGTTAAATAGTTAACAAGTTTGTTACAGAATTGATGAAATATCAGTTTCTTAACCTCTTTAGTTAGCAAGTCTGTTAAAAAAATCCCAAATCTTCTTTAGTCATTCTCATCCTCTATCATCTCCTACACCAACACCACCGTCACCCACCATCATCCACATTCACCACTTAAATCAACACCACCAAAATCTACACCACCACCAAAAATTACAACACAAAAATTAAACTAAATGACATATTAAGATATATTACAGGCCAACACATATCTGAAAAAATATCAAATTCCAAATTCCAAATTCGGATCGCGAAGTGGATTTCATCGGAGCAGCCTTGCCTGAGGCTCTATACTCATAGTCTCTCGCAAACGTACCAAAGTCGTCCATTTTGTTGCAGATCTGAACGAGATTGAACCCAACTGTAGTTCAATTATTTGAATTTAGATGTGAAATCGGGAGGGGAAAATGGAGGCAAATTGAAAGAATTGGTCGGCTGATTGTGGGCTTGTGGCAGGCGGAAAAGAGGGGAGGGTCTGGCGATGCGTGCGTTTGAGGGAGGGTGACGAAGGTAGTGGGAAATAAAGAACGATTTTGATGAAGGAGGAGGATGGCTGGGTGTGAAGTGGAAGGGGGAGCGGCAGGGCATGGAGGAATTAGGTCGGGGTGTGTATGCAAAGACTTGTGAGGTGGGAGAAAAAGGGGTTAATTAAATTTTAGAGTTTTTTTTTTAAAAAAAAATCCTCAAAACGACGTTGCTTTTGCGATGAAAGAGTAATTCTTTATATTTTTCACAATTCTAAAATCCCATTTGGCCATTTTTCTCCACGTAGGTTAAAGATTTTTCCAATTCAGCAACTTAGTCAGCATTTCCGTCAATTTTTTGTCGGAAAGTTAACGATGGCTGAATTTACCGTCATTTTTCTTGAGTACAAGGGCAATGATGGCAATTAACTTGTACAGGGGCATATCTGCATCCTTGACCTAAGTACAGGGGTATAAATCTATATTTTCCCCAGTACATGAATTGGGGTTATACCTAGGGGCGGATTTACTATTGTGCCTACCATTGCCCGGGCAATGGTAATTTTTTTTTCTTTCAAAATAACGTTGTTTTTATATAAAGAGCCTCAGATTTGAACAAGACAACTTGTGTGGCATAGTGGTTAAGTTGTTTGTCTAAGATTCCAAGTGTGTTTGGGTTCAAACCCCTTTAGTAGATTTTTTTTTTTCTTTTCTCTACACTCCTAGCTTTCCTCTCATTCTTTTAAACGTGACTTTTCCCATTTAGTAAAACTTAATTAGCCTAATTTGAATTTTTGTCTCTCAATATTATGAGCTTGATTACTGACAAGATTGTTCTCTTATTTTTATTGCCTTAATTAGTACTCCATCTGTCCCTAAATGAGTGTCCATTTTCAAAAAATCTTTTTCCCAAAATGAGTGTCTTTTTTTAACATAACTTTGTCCCTAAATGCTTTTTTTTCGAATTTTTTTTCACCGGTCTCTTTATACGTGCAAAACTAAATGATTGGAAAGGAGATTACAAGATTATATATGAATCTTTGCCACCAAATTGTACAAAGAGATGAGATTTTCAGAAATTTGGACACTCGTTTAGGGACAGAGGTAGTAATATTTTTTTTTTCTTTTTACTATTGTTACAATATTTTTGAAACATATACATTTATCACTAGTTTTGGTGAATTATTTTATCGTTTTCTTTTTATATTTATGTATGTAAACGTATTGAATATTAGCTTCGCGCTATTTTTTTTTTCCTTAAAAAAGAGGCAACACCAAATATTTTGGTGGAGATCCGCCACTGGTTATACCACCTTTCATTTTCATTTTCATTTTCATTTTCATTTTTTGGGGTCTCTGGACAACATGGTGAAGTTAGTTGCATGGGTCATTAATTAGGGAGCTGAAAGCCAAATTTTGGAGGAAAATAGGAGGCAAGTTGACTGCCAACTTGGTTAAATCTTATCTAGGATTTGTCAAATGATGTTTATCAATGGCTGGATTTTGAAGAGAGATGGCTCTGCCAAAATAAGATCCTTCAGATATTTGCATAAATCATACACAATGTGACTGTTGCAGATAAGTTCAATTAAAGTAAAATACCCTTCAATTTTGCACGTAAATAGTCTACCTAAAAGTTAAATTATTAATTTTTATTTTTATTTCATAATTTATACAAAAGCTATAGTCATAATATGTAAAAAGGTATTCAATTTTGAACATTAATACTCCCTCTGTCCCATTTTGTCCCATTTTAAGAGTCAAAAATTTCCTAAAAAGGCGTCCCAGTTTAAGAGTCAAAATCCTAAAATCGAAAGTGGGTCTTACATGTCATACTCACAACAATTATCCACTAACTCTTCTCTACCCCACTTTCTCTCTCCTACCAATCTATCAACAATCACAACACATCACATTTTTATTAATTCTTGACCGCACCCATTTTTTGACTCTTAAAATGGGATGGAGGTAGTATAAAAATTTGAGAAGAAACATATACTCCCTCCGTCACATAAAAGGGATACAAATTTCCTTTCTGGAGGTCCCATTGATAAGCCACACAACCCAAAATGAAATCTTCGTAATACTGTTTTACTTAATGGAGCTCATTTGTCATACTTACAACCACTATCCACTAACTAGTCTCTACCCCACTTTTTCTCTCCTACCTCACCTTTCATACCCACAACACCCACTTTACTATCAATATTTTTGAATTTTTATACTCACTCCTTAATTTCCGTGCACTTCCCATTTTGTGCCTCTTGTCAGGCGTGGGTCAGAGGGAGTATTTGTATTCATGTTTTTAAATTAAACTTTCAATGGAATTTTAAAAAAGAAACAGTGAAACATGGACAGATGGAATAATTTCTTATTCATACAGTAACTAATTTTGGGACAATGGCTGACATAACTGCTGGTATAAGTGAACTCTCTTTCGAGAAATTATGAACTGCAAGCTTGATATAGTACTCGCACCCCTCTGAAAAAGATTAATCAAGCTTTTAAATATTGTCTTTTTATAAGATACAATAATGGAAATTAATAATTATTAATCATTCTAGGAGAATATTTTGGGTTAAAATGCACCCCAAATCCAAAAAAGAGGGTTGGGAGGGGTGTGTGTGTGTGTGTGTGTGTGTGTTCAGAGAAGCCTTCTACAGGAAAATTAAGAACTCGAAATGTTGAACTTATAGCTTAATATAATTAGACTCTTACGAGATACAAGTAGACAATCTAATCTCAAAATAATAGGACAGGACCCATAGTAACGGAAATCTACTCGATGTGAAAAACTATATGATCTATTCTAATATAATCCCAGTTTCTTATTTATCCGTGTAGAGAAGCATAGCTATTAATCAAAGACAAGGCATTACTTGTCAAGTGTGCAGCATTCACAATCTTCCCCCTCACCACATTCTTCATACTACCTTTCCCGGAAAACCCTTCTATACATGTATCCTCGTCCGTCAATGCTGCGCTAACCCACGTTTGTATGTCACTCATGACCAGCCGGAAATCTTTAGACCCCGGTCGACTCATCTCCTCCATTGAGTTTCTCAACTCGTTCACCGAGTCAGTCAGCAACTCCATGCAGTCTGTCATCGCAGCCACCTCTCTAGGGGACAAACCGTGTGTTTTGGACAGTCTTAGCATCGTTGCTGAGGCTAATTTTGTGGTGTCAAGGGTGACACTGAGGGCTGTTTGGGCTAGGAGTTTAGGGCTTGTTTGAATTGCGCTTGCTCGGGCTGAAAGCGAGGTGTAACAAAGGCTAGGGTAAGTTGTGGTGCTGCATGATGTTTTGATAAACTCGTTAGTTTGGTGGACGGCTTGGATGGAGTTTAGGGAGGATATGGATACAAGTGAAAGAAGAAGGGCTGCAGTGAAATTTGCCATATCTTTTAAGTGTGAAGTTATTGAGTGAGGAAAGTGGGAAGGAAGGGTTTCAAATTTATAGGAAAGTTGATGCAAGTGGTTTTAATGGAAGTTTTTGTTTTGGAATGCATATTTGATGGCAGTGTTGTACCTTTTGCTTGAATATTTGCACCATTTACACTGTTGTTGATATTTATTTATGATAATACATTTATAGTTTTTGGCATACATGCATGGGATGTATAGTACAAGTCTACAAGTACTAATTAGAGGTAGAAAGGTACGTCCCTCCCTGTATCAATTTGCAAATATTTATTAATGTCCAAAGAATTCATGAATTATTGAGTCAACAACATTACCCCAGTGCCGCAAACGCTCTCACCTATGGTGAGGTAAGGGGGGGTCGGATGTACGCAGCCTTGCCCCTGTATTAAAGCACAGAGAGGCTGTTTACAGATGACCCATGATGAAAATTGCGTCGAAAATTGCATGGACTAACTGCTGCTTCATCACAAAGAAGCGCAGACAGTTTAGTGACCCATTTTGCTTTATTCCATCATATTCCCAAGCCAAAAAATAGTGAGCCTTTGGCTCCATCGAAAATGATGGAAATCATGAATTATTGAGTCGACATATATAAAAGAATTGTAGATGCATGTACATGACGCGTCGGCCATTTGTTGTCAAGAGCTTTTGCACGCGTCAGCCATATATTTTCTTGGTAAAATTGTATATAGAGGTCAGTGAAACATTCTAGTTTTTTTGCTTATAACCTTGCGTCGTCAATAGTTATTACTGTATGATTATAATGGTGCCTGAAACATTCTAGCCTGGCATAGTTATCTGATTAGAAATGATGTGCTTGGCTATCCATCTAGACACAAAAGTTTGGTGCTCCAACCTTTTGTTATCCTGACTTGCTCTGTTGTTTGGCATTAGATATTTCTGGGAATTCAGGAAAATGCTTTGACCTCTTTTAAACTGATGTGAACAGAATACGAATACTACAACTTATCATAGTACTTGTAAATGTTTGTATCATGGAAAAATTGCACCAGAACTACTTTTTATTCGATAAACAAAACACTTATTTTATTTTAGGACATACTGAGAGAACAGCGGAATACTTTTATGGGATGGAGGAGGGAGTAGTGGCATTTCCTTAAATCTACTTTTGTGTGCTTGTTTTTTTTTTTTTTAGCCAAATTACAACATTTTTAATACAAGTAGGGGAGGGGGTTTGAACCCTTGACCTTCACTTTGGAAGGCAAGGGCTTATGCCATTCAGCCAAAGGCTCATCGGCACTTTTGTGTGCTTGTTACTTCCATTCTCTTTGCGGTTATAATTTTTACTTTTATTTTTATTTTATTTTTTTAAATTTTGTTTGGGTGGTGGTGGGGGGTGGGTGTCTAGATAACTTGGGTAATTAGGGAGTTTTGGTTGAGCAGCTGAAAGCAAAATTTTGGTCCAAGAAAGCACACAAGTTGCCTCCCAAGTTGGGTGGATATTTTTTAAATGTTATCTAGGATGTTGATGGTACAATTATGTTACAAGCAGCTTTGTGCATGCATTTTGGCTATGCATGTATGCCCCATGCCCATGTTATAAGATATGATTCTGCCAATCAAAAACATAAGAACCTTCAGATATTTGCATAAATTTTACTCCCTCCGTTCGGACCAGTTTAAGGTTCTTAGTTTGACTATGCACGCTTATTAAGAAACCAAGACAAAAACAATGGAAATGAGTCAACCACAAGTAGAGAGTGAAGGATATAAATGTCCAAAATACTATTCATGAAGCAAGTGGGTGAAAGTAAGTTAAGTAATGTTTTTAAAAATTAAATGAACTTTTTTGAAACATTCATAGATAAATAGTAAGAGAGACTATTATTTCAAGACAGTGGGAGTACTTCTTTATTAAGGAGGCTCACTTTTTATAGATAAAATAGTTTGTTATGGGACATTGGGTGAGTATGTGACTTTGCATATATGGCCAAAGGAAGATATGCTTTAGATATGGAGGAAGATACACTTTAAATATGGAGTGCCCTACCAACGAAGAGCCTCTTGGCCCAATGGTATCCTGGTGTGTGGGTAAGGCTTCCACTTAGGTGGAGGTCGCAGGTTCGACTCTCTTTGGGAGCAAGTGGAAACCTTTGTCAATTTGTCCCTCTAAGGGCGGCTGGGGATGGCGCGGGACGACTATGGCAAGAGGACTACCATATGACGCAAGACGTCTATGGGAAGAAACCACCAGATGGCGCGAGACGTCTATGAGAAATTTCTGAAGACGTAGTTTCATTCGCTGTAATAGGTTCTGACGTGGTAAAATTTCAATAAAGAATCGTACTAGACAAGGTAATAGATCTGTAATAGACTTAATAGGAGTTTGTAACACGATGGCGATTGCCTTGAATGAATGAAATGTAACTAGCTTGCCCAAAAAAAAAAAAAAAAAAAAAAAAAAAAGAAGAACATATGGATTACCCTCCTCAACTCAGTTCATGTCATTAGTCCCTCTTCCTCTGTTTCAAAATTAATTCTTCTTTCTCAAAAGAGTTGTTCCAATGAAAAATTTGTTTTACACTAAAAAAAACAAAGAAAACGAGTTTTCCGTAATTGTCAGCTTTAATATTATCATGTGCATGTTCTAGTATTAAAAAGTGTTTGTTCAAAAATGACACTTATACCAAAGGTCTCTTGGCCTAGCGATATCCGGGTGTGTGCGTAAAGTCCTCCCTTAGGGAGAGGTCTCACGTTCGACTCCTACATGGAGCAAGTGGAGAACATTTATTCTCATGGCTCATATGGCTTAGTTGTATCCCTGGTTTATGTAATAGGCTAGCTGTTTCGATAGACTAGGTTGTTTCATGTAGTAGGGTTTATAACACGATGGCAATTTCCTTAAATGAAACCAACTTTCTAAAAAAAAAAAAAATGACTGATAACGCCAAAATCTGGTTGGATCAGCCTTCGTCTAGCGGTTCGGATAATCCCAGCGACAGTTCTTGATGGCCGGAGCTGCACACACGAAACAAACGTAAACTACACCGGGGCTTCACCGGCGAAGGCCCTCCGGTGTAAGAATAAGGATATGGTTTGTAACAAAAGAAATCAATTGACCAGATTAGAGCCAAAAGTTCATTACCCTTCTCCTGTTGTGAGGACCTGTTTTTATAGGCGTGGGTGAATGAGTCCTAGCCTTTTAGAGAAGCTAGGATGCTTGTGCTGATGTAGAACTCATATTCCTTGGAGATAGACTCCTGATAAGGATGGATTAAGTCATGTTATCTGATAGGAGAGTTATCCAGGTTCGGATAAGGACTCTTAGTTTTAGAGTTATAGTATAACTTTATGAATAAACTCCCGATGATAATGGGAGGCATATGGTGTAAGTCGGCCCGTCCTCTACCTCGGCCTGTCATGGAAGTCGACCAAGGATTGGGCTTCTCGGACTCGGCCTAGGCAAGGTCTGCCTGTCTGGCCTGAATGACGTCGGCATATGAGAAGATGGGCTTTATTGGATGGGCCTTATGGTATATGACCCCAGAGTTTATGGGTCCCATTTAACCAAGTCGGTTTATGTCGTTCAGTGGCCCCCGAGTTTCTATCTCGGCATGGCGAGTAGAAATTGTTGGGTATTTAATTTCTGATTGATTGATGTGACAGTTGTAGCCGCCAAAATCCTCGCTTTGATTTGCTGACGCCAATAGGATTTAATGCCAGTTGAATCATTGTTCTTCTTGGAATGGGAAAACCTCTAGTTGGATTCCAACTATGGGTAACATTAATTACCCTTCAACTAACTCCCTCTTCAGTAGTATAAATAGAGGATCAACCCTTTAATTTTTCACATTATCCTCACCTTCTTTTCTTCTTCCAAGCTTCATTCATGGCAAAAGGAGATTATGATAATGCTTTCCCAGAGGAATATGGTTCCTCGGAAGATGCGAAGAACTCGCCCGTCCCGAATGATCAAGAATCTGATAACGACTCCTCACTTCCCCCTGATGATCACTGTCAGGATGATGAAGACTCGGATGACAGCAATCGTGAATGGGAGGAACCCTGCGTCGAAGGTAGTGATTAAGATTCAAGTGATGATAAGGACAGCAGTTCCAGCGAGGTAGATGAGGAGGACGAAGAAGAAGAAAGAGATTCCAAAGCTTTCCAGGAAGAGATGGAGTGGTATCGAAAGAACCAGAATAAATAGTTTCATGTTGATCCAGTGATAGTAGTAACCATTTTTCTCTTCTTTTTTTTTTTGTATAGGCCAGGCCCCCGGCCTTGCTGTGGGGGTCTTTTTGTTAAATATATATATATACTGGGGTTCTATCCTTTGCCATCTTTGCTCCGATTTTGATTTGATTTCATAACGTGAACTCCTTGCGTTTCGTATGACCTTGAATTTTTTCGAGGAGGATGCCCAAGATCATTACCACTACCTTTTACATGATGTCGCTACAAAGTAATGCCGATCATCTGATCTTAGTTGACATGTCGGCATGGAAGGCATTTGCATCTGTCGTTCAACTATAACTTCAATCACCGCCCGACGTCGACCTACCCCTGACCTTTTCTCATCTCGGTCTTGTCTTGTTCTTGGATACCATTAAGGATGTCGGTCCATCATGGGGGTGTCAGTTATGCCTATGTGCCCCTTCAATATCGATCCAGGCGTACGAAATGTGATTTTTGAAGCCGACTGGCATTCCTGATGTAGGTTTCGACTTGCCACGTGTCGATCTAGCATTGGCAGTCCGTTCGTGTTTTTCAAACGACGGTGATTTCAATCGTTTCTTCTTCTCATTTTGTACGGCGCACGTGTCTGATGGATGGGACATTCATCTTGAAAAACGTGGCCCATTAATTAGTAATAATGATGGGGTTTGTGGGAAACGTGCCAACCCGTGGGTACACGGATACGGTCGGGCTAGATTCGGACCCGACCCGCTCTACCCGGAATATAAATTCAAATTTTCACTCCCCATTTTACTTTTTCAAATTTCAAAAAGGGAAAGTCCCAGAACTTTAAATATCACTGGCCTGCATTTCCAACTTGTGCTGAGCTTTTCCGTCGATCTATTCCGCTCAAAGTGTTCAGAGCAACTCTCCGACTAATTTCGTCCGATCCTTTTCCATTTCCAAGGTATTTTCTCGCTTTCCTTCCCTTTGTCAATTTCTAGGGTTCCGGCCAATTCCCTGAGCATTACTACATCATTCTTCGTTGGATTTAGTTGTTTTTGCTGACCAAGAAACGGACCTTTATTTTCCCCCTATGTCGGACCTATCGATTTCTGATGTTAAACCTGTGTATGGTTTTTATCAAAGAAACAATAGGATTTATGTTAAATCGAACGGGTTTTGGGGGTTGTTGTCTTTACTTACCGTAGGAGAGATATTGTATTCAAATGGGTCGCCGAGAGAAGACCTTAGGTATCCTTCTGGTTTTTACGTGACGAGTGTTAGGGCAAACGAGGATGCCGACATGGTCGTTCTTGATAGCTTGAGTGAGGTCCTTGATCATATTTACCTGTTTTATGTAAAGGATAAATCCTTGTTTCGATCTCGTCATGTGAGTGCAACCTCCTCGGCCCCAGTAGTCGATTCGGGGGGGAAATGGCCTCTACAAGGCTTCTCGGCGAGTCTAAACCTTATGTTTCTTCTACAGGTATGGCCGGGGAAAGTACCTCTGAGAGAATTGTGGATCGGTTTGACTCAAGCGTTGTCAGGCAGGGACGAGGAGCCAAAACTAAGGGTAAAGGAAAATCGGGGCCAGCCGCGAGCAAACATCCCAAGCCGGGCAAGGAGATGCTTGAGGTGTTGTATTCTCGGTATGGGATAGATCGTGAGGAGTATTGCTTGCATTATAGCAAGGTCGTTCCCTTGGATTCTGAAGAAAAAATCCAGAACTTCTACTACAATAAAGCCGTCGTTTCTTTCTTTTACAAACAGTTTCAACTAGGGTTCAGACTCCCTCTTGACCCCTTTATCAATGAGTTCTTGGAGACGTGGGGAATTGTTCCGGCCCACATTGGTGCCAATGCCGTCAGATATTTGATCAGCTTCATAGTGTTGTGTCGTAGTCTTAATTTCGAACCTTGCATGTCCGCCTTTGATCATTTGTTCAACGTGAGCTATAATAAAACGTCTAGGACTATAAGCATCAAGTCAGACCTGGCTAAACCCAAAATTATCTCCCCCATCTCTAACACCGTCAGCAAAGTGTCGGGGTGGAACAAACACGTAATTGGGGTTGAATCTCGTAATGGTTGGGAGTTCACTCTTCCCGAACTCGGTCCCTGCCGTCCCGAAGAGGTTCACAGACCAACTTGGAGTGATGGCCTTATTGCAAAGCTAGAGGAGTTTGCCAATCTCGGTACCCTTGACTGGGGTGAATTGGAGAGGGATCCCCGCTACTACGTTCAGGCCGGGCCGATGGCGGGCCCCCTTGACGGCACTATCCCCAAAGTCATCGTCAAGAGGGGGAGTAGATTTCTGGACTGGATTGTCCATCCCAACTTTCTCTTTCATCATGAATGTACCCGTTGCCAGGAGCAGAACGACATCTGTCTTAAGACCGTCGACACAATAGGCTGTAATTCACAGATCTTTCACCATGAGTTTATCCTTTTATCTCGTCCCATTTTGACGCTTATCTTTTCGTGCAGATCTGACTATGGAGCAGGCTGATGAGATCGACTCCACTTATGTTGATCCCGTTGCGGCTGCGAGGGCCAAGAAACAAAAATCTCGGTTGGCCGGCTTGGAAAAACGCCATCGCGATATGGATAGTAGGCAACTCTTGTTGCAAAGCAAAGATGATTCTGCAGTGCCTATGGCAGATCGGGTCGTCGAAGGGACGAGTATGAACACTGATCAAATAGCTCCTGAGACCGAGAAGAGTGTTCCCGACGATCAGACGTCAAGCCAAGGCCAAGATCAAAATACCGATGTGGGTGTTGAGGTGGACCAGGACAATATTCTTCGTCGTTCGAAGAGAGCAAGGGTCGAACCTAGGGAAGCACCGGATCAACCTTTGAAAGGAACCCCTCTGCCTACTCAAGCGTCAGCCTCTGCCTCGGTTTCACCGGATGAGGAGGTTAGGAATTGGTTGGAACAACACGGCGGAGCCCCTGTCCTGTCCGGACTAGATGTCTCGGTTCGTGCCGGTCCGAGCTTGAAGAATGGGGGCGCGGTCATCAGGCGGGCCATGAATGTCGAGACTCTTGAGCAGCTAGTCTTCGAGAAACCTACTTCCCTCCAGCTTCTGAACCGCAAGGGTTTAATCCTTAGCGAGGTAACGTTCCCCTTATCTCGGTCCTGCTTTGTTTTCCTTTTCACCTTTCTTGTTTGTTTAATCTTTCCCTCTGCTTGCATCTTGCCTCCCTTGCCCAACAGGACTATGCTATGTACCGACAGGCCTACGAGCTTTTGAGGAGCACCGAAGACGAGGTAGCGAAGCTCAGAGATGCCAACAATGATCTGATTGATAAGGAGACGGCCTTGGAGAAAGACAAGGTTTCTCTTGATGAGCTGCACCGTGCTTCCCAAGCTGAGGTGGTAAGATTGAAGGATTCCTTGCTGACCTCTCAGGCTGATGTTGAAGAAGAGAAGAGGAAGGCCGAGATGATTGCTGGAGAGAAGGCCACAGTTGAAGAAAAGCTTGCCTCACTGGAGGACAAGTATGCACGTTTGGAAGAAAGTGTGGTGGAGAGAGAGAAGGCTGCTGTTGAAGCGTATAAGAGGGGGCCCCAGTTTAGGGAAGATTTGAGCGATCGCGTCGGCACAGTGTATAACGACGCATGGTCTAACCTAACTCGCCTTCTCTACATCGACCCGGAGGTTGACGTCCCGTTGGAGAAATGCTCCTGTCTCTTTCAACAAGATGCTTATAGCGTGGAGGCGAGGGCGGCTCACTCTATGGTTCCGTTTTCGAAGGGTGCTCTCCGGATCATCAAGGCTAAAGATAGAGGCGCCAACAGACCTGTTTGGGACCCGCCGGCGTTGGACCCCAACAACTTCGAGAAGATTTTGGAAAAGGCCGAGGCTGATCGTGAAAGCGGGCTGGATTGATTTTCTTGTGTAGGGCCAGTGAGGCCGTTTGAAACAATTTCTTTTTTTTTGTAATCCCTGTATTTATTCAACTCGGCCCAGAGTTATCTGGGGGAGTTTAAACACTTTGTTCGTCTCAAGTATTCCCACGACTCGGCCCATAGTATTTGGGGGAGTCTAAACACTTGGTTATTTATAGGGATTTGCTTACCTCGGTTTGAGGCGTATGTTATCCCTGGTCTTCTGTAACCGTTGCGTAGTTAAGCATTATCTCGTCCTTTATTAACGTTGTTCTATCTCGGTTTGAGACGTCTTAACGCTGTTTAAAGTGGACGTTGTTTAGCCAGTTTAGGCTGTTTGTAGGCCGTGGTCGTTCACCGCTATGGCCGTGACGAGCGTTAGGAGCTCGCGAGAACTGGCATTTGAGATTAGTTTCAAACCGTCGGGAGTTTGCTCGCCCAATTTTGAGTCTAACCGTTAGGACCAGCTCAAGTCGTCGTATGTGCTAGTTAGCACTAGCCTTTAGAAGTTATGCCTAAGTGTGCTCGTCAACTTCGTTAGGGTGCTAGTTATTGAAACTAGGCTTTAGAAGTCATGCTTTAAGTATGCTCATCGACTTCGTTAGGGTGCTAGTTATTGAAACTAAGCTTTAGAAGTCATGCTTTAAGTATGCTCATCGACTTCGTTAGGGTGCTAGTTATTGAAACTAGGCTTTAGAAGTCATTCTTTAAGTGTGCTCATCGACTTCGTTAAGTAATCTCGTCATTGTGAATAATGCTAAGAACGTGTTATGGACTATAATCAAAGCTTGATGTAAATAAAATAAATGAAATTTTATTGATGAAATCAAACTAAGACACAACTAGATATCAACTATAGAATCTAAGACCGAAAAATCTGATAAAAAGAATAAATAGCTAACCGATGTGCTACTGATAGTACTTTCTCAAGTGCTCGGAATGCCATGGGTGTTTAAGCTCTTTTCCTTCCGGAGTTTTGAGCATGTAAGTCCCTTCCCGTATAATGTGGGTGATGATGTAAGGGCCTTCCCATTTTGGCGAGAGCTTATTCTGTTGTGCCTTCAAGTGTGTCGACTCAATTTTTCTGAGTACCCAATCACCGACTTCAAAGGTTCTCTTTTTCACTTTGCTGTCATGGTAGGCCTTGGTTCTTTGCTTGTAATTGATCATTCTGAGTTGGGCAGTTAGCCTTTTTTCGTCGACTAGGTCTAGGTCCAGTAGTCGGTTGTATTCATTAACGACCTCGTCATAGTTGGTTACTCTGAACGTCGGCAAGGCCATCTCGGCTGGTGCCATTGCTTCTGAACCGTAGGTCATAGCAAAGGGTGTCTCCCCGGTTGGCCCCCGAGTGGTTGTACGGACGGCCCATAAAGCTAAGGGGAGTTCATCCAGCTACTTTCCTTTACTGCCTTCTAAGTTCTTGGTGAGTGCTCTTAAGACAAGTTTGTTGGCGGCCTCGGCTTGTCCATTGCCTTGAGGATGGCTGACTGACGACTTGTTGTGCTTGACTCCCAACCTATTCATCTCCTCGGTGAAAGCATCAGAGAATTGTAGGCCATTGTCTGTCACTATAGTGTGTGGCACGCCAAACCGACACCATATGTAATCATGGATAAAGTTGATGGCGTTCTCTTCAGTGATCTTTGCTAGTGGTTTCGCCTCTACCCACTTGGTGAAGTAATCGACTGCTACAATTACATATTTGTTTCTCCCTTTGGCTAATGGGAACGGTCCAATGATGTCGACTCCCCACATGTCGAATGGCCATGTCGGTATGATCAAGCTTTGTTCTACGGCAGGTACTTTGGGTAAGTCGGAGTAGCGTTGACATTTGTCACATTTCTTTACATAGGCTTGGGCATCCTCCCTTATATTTGGCCAATAGTAGCCAAGTGTGATGATCTTGTCGGCAAGGGTTCTGGCCCCCGGGTGTCCCCCACAAACTCCCCCATGTACCTCGGCGAGGAGTTTCTCGGTGCTTTTTGGCGCAACACATCTAAGGAGAGGTCTGGAGAACGACCTTCTGTACAGGATGCCATTCCAGACTATGTATCTTTCCGTCTTCTTTTTGATCGATTTGGCCTCTAACTCGTCTTCAGGAAGCTTTCCTTTCTCCAAGTAGTCTTTGTAGTCGTCGATCCATGTCCTTTCCTCATCATCCAGGAGTAAAATCTCCAGTCTTTCATAAGCAGGCTGGTCGGTATAAATGATTAAGGGATCCGAGTCTTCAGCTGTTGCCATCTTTGAAAGCAAGTCGGCTTCCAGGTTGTATTCTCTACCAACTTGCCGTATATCCCAGAACTCAAAGTTCTTGGTCAGGTTTAGGACGAGATCTTTGTACTTGGTCAGCATGTGGTTTTCGGTGTTGTATTCCCCTTTTACTTGATTCACCACCAGTTGGGAGTCGATGTATGCTACCAATCTCGTTGCACCAAAGAACTTGGCTCTTTCTAGTCCCAGGATTAGGGCTTCATATTCAGCTTGATTATTTGAGGCGGGGAACCTGAACCTGATAAAATCACGTGCAACATGCTCGCCGGCAGGGCTAGTCAAGTAGACTCCGGCGCCGCTTCTACCTCGGGTAGTTGACCCATCGGTAGGACCCAACAGTTGGGTGCTAACTCTTCCAAGGGCTCTCTATCCATAGGGAACTTCCTCTTTCGGGTGGTCGGCGTATGTTCATTTGTGAAGGCGGTCTCGACCAAGAAGTCGGCTAGAGGTTGGGCCAGAAGAGTCTTCCTCGGCTTGTAAGTTATGTTGAATTCGGTCAGTTCGATCGACCAGTTAAGTAAGCGTCCTGAGTTGTCCATCTTGTGAAGTATTTTTCTAAGAGGAGCGTTGGTGTAGACCGTGATTGGATGAGACGAGAAGTAGGCTCGTAATTTTCTGGCCGCAATTACCAAGGCATAAGCAATTTTTTCGGCATTGAAGTACCTGCTCTCGGTATCTGACAGTGCCTTGCTGACGTAGTAGACCAGCTTCTGGATGCCGCCTTCTTCTCTAACGAGTACAGCTGCTACGGCTCGGTCGGTCGCTGCTAAGAAGACGTACAATGTCTCTCCCATGACCGGGCTGCTAAGTAGAGGTGGAGAGCCGAGGTATTCTTTCAGTTGCTGGAACGATGTCGAGCACTCAGGCGTCCAAGAAAAATCCTTTGTTCCCTTCAAGGCTTTGAAAAAGGGGAGGGATTTTTCTGCCGATTTGGCGATAAACCTACCGAGTGCCGCGACTCTCCCGTTCAACCTTTGAACCTCTTTGATACAAGTCGGCTCCCTCATATCAATCAAGGCTTGAATTTTTTCTGGATTAGCCTCGATGCCTCGCTGAGAAACCATGAAGCCCAGAAACTTGCCCGCGGTAACCCCGAAGACGCACTTGCTAGGGTTGAGCTTCATATCGTTAGCTTTCAAGTTGTCAATGGTCTCTTTCAGATCTGGTATATGGTTTCCGGTCTTGGTTTTGATCACCATGTCATCAATGTAGGCCTCCATATTCCGGCCTATCTGAGATTTGAAGACCTTGTTCACCATCCTCTGATACGTGGCTCCTGCATTCTTTAGACCGAAAGGCATCATGACGTAGCAGTATACGCCGCCTGCAGCTTGAAAAGCCGTCCTTTCTATGTCGTCTTCGGCCATTTTGACTTGATGATAGCCAGAGTAGGCGTCTAAGAAACTGAGGGTTTGATGGCCGGCAATGGAGTCTACGAGCTTGTCAATCCTGGGGAGGGGATAGCTATCTTTGGGACAGGCCTTGTTCAGGTCTGTAAAGTCCACGCACATCCTCCATTTGCCATTGTGCTTCTTCACCATGACGACGTTGGCAAGCCACTCGGGGTATGTTGCCTCTCTTATGATGCTGGCTTTGAGGAGTTTGTCGACCTCGGTCTCAATTGCTTTTTCCCTGTCGGTAGAGA
The DNA here is from genome assembly GCA_026119855.1 of Campanula takesimana. NCBI lineage: Eukaryota > Viridiplantae > Streptophyta > Magnoliopsida > Asterales > Campanulaceae > Campanula > Campanula takesimana. The sequence goes on from JAOWBW010000290.1 coordinate 475,938, forward strand.
AGACTCGTCTCGTTTGCTTGACCGGTTTGAAGAACTTGTCGACTTCCAGTTTGTGGAGAGCGACAGCTTCCTTTACTCCCACCATGTCATCTACTTTCCAGGCAAATACATCCAAGTTGTTTTGGAGTAAGGAGATGAGCTCTTCTCGTTTTTGTTAAGAGAGTTGCTTCCCAATCTTTATTTTCTGATCTGGATAGTCTGGGTTGATGACGACCTCGTCTAATTGATCCACAGGTTTAAGTTCGGGGCCGTCTCTGAACTCTAGGGTCTCAACAATGATCTGCTTGACCTTCTCCTTGTCCTCCCCTTCCAAACTTAGGTTTTCCATGTCTAACAGTTTCTCGATCTCGGTTTCCATGTCAGTCGGCTGTGTGGCCCCCGAGCTTGGGACGATGGCGAGAGCCAAGTTACTCGGCTCATCCGAAGCTGTGTTCATCGAGATGCAGCCGAAGCCGGCTAAGCCTTAAGTAACCTCGGCCGTAGTTGGGACGTCGTTGTCAAGAATAACCCACTCTTCAGGTTCATCCTCAACAGTCGCCAATATAACACCAATATGTGGCGTTGAGGTTGTAACCGTGGCTGATTTTGAAACCGTGATTCTTTTATCTGGAGTATCAATCTCCATCTTGGCCTTTGCTTTCCTGGACTTCATCACATGTTCCAAAAAATCTCTAGGCGATCCTGGGACGCACCCAATTCCAGCCGGAGTGGGGAACTTCACCCTTTGGTGGGGGAGGGAGGCAACCAGACCCAACTTTCCTTGACTGGGTGCACCTAGGATAGCATGGTAATCACTGTCCAGATCCATGACTATGAAGGTGACCGTGGCCGAGGTTTTGTAAGGATGAGTGTCGATTTCCAAGAGTAAGTCGACGGTTCCTTTGGCATCGGCCTTATGATTAGTGAACCCTTCTAGCCTTCCATTATATGGGGTCAGCATTGTATCAGGAAGTTCCATCTCTTTAAAAGTGCGATAGTACAAGACATCCTTGGCTGCTCCGGAGTCTATGAGGAGCCTGTCTGACTTGCAATTATCAATGCGGCCTGTGATGACCAATGGTTGTTCTCTCATCGCACGGTTACCCGCCAACTCATTCGGAGAAAAACTAATCACTTCCTCCCTCTCATGTATCCAAGGAGGGATGTAGAAGACTTTACTTAGCTCGTAAATCTGCTCCTTGAGTTTCTTGTTTGATGGAATTTCCTCTCTGATCACGCCTATCAACCTGGCCCGAGGTGGCCTGTCTACCTCGTCTTTGTTTTTGTCTTCTTCCCTTGGGCGTTTATTGTCCTTGGTCATGAAATGATTGAGCTTGCCTTGATCGGCCCATTTCTGTAGAATCTTCTTCAGAGCAAAATAGTTCTCAGTGTCGTGGCCGTTATCTCTGTGATAGGAGCAATACTTTGTGGTATCCCTTGGGTATTTCGGGTTGTCTTTTAGAGGCTTGGGGTTGGGGAGATCCACCAGATTCATGATCTCAGAGATCGGTTTATTGAATGTGGTGAATGTCTCGGTCCCCCTGGTCCTGTTCTTGCCTCTGCCGTTTCCCCCGTTGTTCCCCTGGGACGAGTTCCCGTTATGCGACTTGTCATGATCTCGGTCCCGTTCCTTATGACCATATAACGTCTTTTTCTTCTCCTCGGCGATGGCCGTGGCGTAAGCCACGTGGTACAATTCGGCTTTTGTGAGGGGCTCTCTGACCGACAATTCGTAAGTTAACTGCTCTGACCTGTGACCATTCGTGAAACATACAATGATCTCCCTGTCGGTCAAGCGTTCTTCTATTGAGTCGGCAAGGTCCCTAAACCGGTTGTAGAAGCTTAGGGTGGACTCGTTTTTGCTCTGGACCATGTTGGCTAGGTCAGACAATCTTTTCTTCCTCGCCCCAGCGGTAGCAAAATATTCCAAAAATTGTGATTTCAACTTGGCAAAGGAATTGATGATGCTTTTCTCAAGATCCATGAACCAGGACCGAGCTGCCTTTGTTAAGGTGCTTGGATGTGATCCAGAGTATCGGCGTTGCCGGAGTATTTGTCTAGATGTGGAAGCTTTAACTGTGGATTAGGTGGTGCATACTTAATCCTCTGCGCGAAAGGGCGCATAGCATCGTAGTCATTATTGGGTTTCCTGTGCCCCTGATTCATCATCTCAATGTTGTCGAGCCTTTCTCTAAGGTCGACAATGTCCCTTGTGCTGAATGCCGAGGTGTGACTGGAACTGACTATGCTTCGGTCTCGGTGTCTCCTTTCACCTTGGTTTGGTTCGAGGCGATGCCTTGAAGGAGTACGGCGAGGTGGAGTGTGCCGGGGTGGATCCAGCCGGGGTGGTGTGCGCCTTGGTGGATCCTGCCGAGGTGGTGTGCGCCTTGGTGGATCCTGCCTGGGAGGTGAATGACGTCGGGCGTCCCCACGACGTCTTTCCTCTATAATTTCCACTCCTGGGGATTCATCTTCTTGTTCTTCCCGTCGGCGATTAATGTGGTCTCTCAAGTCCCCATCGATATTGAGTCTTCCTAGCTGTCCGTCTTGGCGATTTACACGGCTCCTGGGAGGCGCATCCCGTCTACGATTTTGTAAGGGCTCCCTTCTGCTTGCTCTGTCATCCAGATTTGCCCCCCTCGTTCCGGACGGCTGGAGTGGGGTCAAGTTCTAACAGGGCCCGCTGTGCGTCGGCCAGCTGATGGAGTGTTTGAACATTCTGTTGAAGCAATGTTCTCTTGTCCAACGGCAGCGGCTGTGATGGTCCTGCTCCATTGTTTCGGGATCCTGTCCGTCGGCGGCGCCCATATTGGTTAACAACATTGGGGGCCGGCCCCTTTGAACGGGTATGCATTCCTCCCCCTTGTGCAGGTGCTTTAGGTGGGAGCCTCTGATTTTGTGCAGCAGCGTTTGTGTTTTCGGGGGGCGGTGCATCCCTTGCAGTTTCTTTAGAAGGGGTGGCTTCTCGCCCGTCAACCAATTCTCCGGCCATGGTCTGGAATTATCTGGCTAAAGAACTGACCAATCGATTTCCCGGCAATGGAATCAAACTGATGACGCCAAAATCTGGTTGGATCAGCCTTCGTCTAGCGGTTCGGATAATCCCAGCGACAGTTCTTGATGGCCGGAGATGCACACACGAAACAAACGTAAACTACACCGGGGCTTCACCGGCGAAGGCCCTCCGGTGTAAGAATAAGGATATGGTTTGTAACAAAAGAAATCAATTGACCAGATTAGAGCCAAAAGTTCATTACCCTTCTCCTGTTGTGAGGACCTGTTTTTATAGGCGTGGGTGAATGAGTCCTAGCCTGTTAGAGAAGCTAGGATGCTTGTGCTGATGTAGGACTCATATTCCTTGGAGATAGACTCCTGATAAGGATGGATTAAGTCCTGTTATCTGATAGGAGAGTTATCCAGGTTCGGATAAGGACTCTTAGTTTTAGAGTTATAGTATAACTTTATGAACAAACTCCCGATGATAATGGGAGGCATATGGTGTAAGTCGGCTCGTCCTCTACCTCGGCCTGTCATGGAAGTCGACCAAGGATTGGGCTTCTCGGACTCGGCCTAGGCAAGGTCTGCATGTCTGGCCTGAATGACGTCGGAGAAGATGGGCTTTATTGTATGGGCCTTATGGTATATGAGCCCAGAGTTTATGGGTCCCATTTAACCAAGTCGGTTTATGTCGTTCAATGACACTTATAAAATATTTAAACTGACACTTATAAACATTCAAACAAACACTTTTAGTGGATTGTTAAGGATTGCCGATTGTATTGTTGAGAATTGCTTGTCCTAATGTTAACGAGTACCCCGTTGTAGTATTAAAAAACAGCCAAAAAGTGTCTAGGTGACTTTTTAATTGTTCCAAAATAATTGTTTGTCCTAGTGTTAAAAAGTGTTTGTTGTAATATTGAAAAAATGATTGTTACAGTGTCAAAAAGTTCATGGTTAGTTTTTATGTTAGTTTTTATAAGTTTCAGTTATTTACCAAAATGTTACCAAACATTGTAAAAAGGTTTCACTTATTTACAAAAGTATTATTCCACATTTTGAAAACACGTTTTACATTAATACGAGTGTAATACACGTTTTTTAATGAGATTTTCACTTCTCAAAATGAATGTCAAATTTTTGAAAACTCCCATGAATGACTTTATCTTAGAGGAAAATACGTCTTTTTATTGTTTTTTTTTTTTTTTTTTTTTGAAGAAAGTTAGTAAACTTCAAATAATTCATGAGTATTGAGTTGACGAATATAATTAAATTAAAGGTGCATGTACATACAGCGACGTCGGCTGTTTCTTGTCTACTCTAGAGTTTTCTTCTTCCGTTCAGTATACTCCCTCCGTCCATAGAGAGTGAGACCAGTGGAGTATTGTGCACGTAAAGTATTATGATTTCTCTTCCATTTCAATATCTACTTGTTCCTTTCATCTTATACTTATTCCTACCAAATAAAAATGTACGAGATTAAAAAACTATATTAGAAAAATAATAATTATGAGTGGTTAGGAGAGAGAAAATAAATTAGTGGATAGTTGTGAGAGAATGAGAGAGAAAAGTGAACATTTTAGGTAAGTAGTCATAAGTATGGGACGTCCAAAATAAAAATAAAAATAAATAGCGATAAGTATAGGACAGTAGATATTTCCTCTATATAATAGACATAGTTCCAATTAATTTGAAGTGACCAATATAATTGAATTTAAGTTAAATATTAATAAGTTTTTTGATATATTTAAATGAAATTATAAAATCGTTTATTATTTCGCAATAGATTTCTCATATTTTTTTTAAAAAAAGTGAGATTCTCTTTTTTATTTGAATATAAGTTTTCTTAGTCCATTCTCACTTAGTATAAGCTAATAAACAAACGGGTATTTACTATTTAAATACTCCCTCCGTCCCAAAATGATCTTCACGTTTGACTATTCAAACTTTTTAAGGACATGGACACTTGCTTCATTAGCCATGTTGTGTCTATCCACTTTTAAGCCCAAATTGTAGAAATGAGAATAACTTTTTGGGACAATGAGAAATGGCAAGTAAGAAAATCATTTTGGGATTGGGGGAGTATTTCTTTTATTAAATCTTAGTTTAACATTGGGCTCCACTGGTGGATTCAAAAAAAAAACATTGGGCTCCACGGGCCAATCATTGAAAGTGGTAGTCCAACTTTGTTTTGCATTTTGCACAAATTGCTTGGACCCATTTTGTTAATATCTACATATTTGAAAAGATTATGAACAGACAGAGACGTGTAACAATTGAGATATTTGCTTCAAAAAAAACAATTAAGATATTATCAATCTTTTTTTTTTTTAAAGCAGATAGATATTATCAATCTTATCTTCTACTTTCCTTCAAGTTGTTAACAATTTTGAAAGATGTATTTGACTTATTTGTTCATTTTCGTATAATGATAATAAAATTATACTAATATTACTTTTAATTTTAAAATATAATAGTTATTTTTCAAATGAATAAAAATTGATACATATTTATTTGGTAAAAATGCAAAAAAAGTACCTCAATTGATCACTTTGTGTAGGTTTGGTAGCTAATGTCATTTTTTTTGCACGTATAGTACCTAAAATGGTCTATTTGTGCAGCCAAGGTCACTATGACTAACACCGTCAACCCAAATTTTTTGTTTATATTGAAATTGTTGAAGAAGGGAATTTTTTTTGTTTATATTTAACGCCAAAATTTTGACGGTGTTAGTTATATTGACCTTAGCTACACAAAGTGACCATTTCAGGTACTATACGTGCAACAAAAATTACATTAGGTACCAAACCTACACAAAGTGACCAATTGAGGTAATTTTTTTGCACTTTTACCTATTTATTTTGAGATAGGTGAAGTATTATTGTTTTATACTTTGTTTATAATAGGTCACCTAAATGACAACGATTTGGGTGAGGTGAGGGTCAGGTTTACCCTAACCCAAACTCCAGAGGTCTCTAAAATCACTGGCATGAACCTGACCTAACCCGAAAAGAGTATTTTATATTTTCGACCATCGTACTATTTAAGAGTCATCAATTTGACCATCAAACTTCTGAGTTTACAAATGTAATGTTCATACTAATGATTTAATAGTAAATGTTACCCAAATTGATAATTATCGTTAATTATTTAACAGCCTCTACTAACATTAAAAAAAAAAACGTTAACAACATTATTGATGCTACCATGTCGAAAATGTGAATCTGGACCAGGTAAGCGTTAAATAAGTTGGGCTTGATAAAGGCCCAATCCAGTATGAGGAATTGGGCCAAGGAGAAGAATAATGGACCTGTAACTAAAAGGGATGACTGGGCCCATTGGGCCGGGAAGGATTCAGCATAATAAAGAAGAATGTGAAAGGAGGCGACATCAAGAATAAAGGTGGCGTAAGCCATGTGGACACAAAAGAGGCGATATATGGATGTCGGCGGCGGCATAGAGAGAAGGGTGTGAAAGGAGTGACGACGGAGGACCCCACTAAATCTGTTATAATAAATACTTGTGGATGTAGGCATGTAAAGTGCTTACCTAACAACTCATGGGCAGCCAATCCGGGGACGCCAGCTGGCAGAAGGCGCATGGAAAATGTGACTCCAGGCACGAGTTGGGAACATGCCATCCAAGTATAAATAAGAGGAAACCGTCATTGATAAAGGTAATCCCTGTTTTGGCTAAAAATACACACACACCTATCAGATTTGTTTTCTCTCTCTAAAATCAAATACTTACTCTCACGCCGGAGGGGCTTACGCCGGAGGCGCCCCCGACTTAGTGACGTGCGTTGCTCGTGCAGGTCTTGCTCTGGAGTTGAGTTCTCCTTCTAGACTACACAGCGGATCCAATGCCTCGGACCTGATTTTCCACCGGCGCATCAATTATCATTCATCTTCTATCTAACGCACAAACATTGTTATAGGTTTGGTTACCATCAACCACGCATCTCCAATACCAGAAACATAAACTATCTCCACCACCCACCGCTATGGTCAACGTACATTAACTCTATCATGGACTTAACAAATTGCACACATTTCTCCCAAATATAAACAAAAACCAACCAAAATCAAGTTAACACAGGAAAACCAACACTCGTAGAATTAAACTTCCTTTCTCCAAAGTCGATGATGAAGATAGAGGTGACGGGTTGTTCGATTGGGGGGCGAAATTGGCGAACTAAGATGGAAGGTGGATGATAGTGGTAATTAGGGTGAGGCGGAGGAAGGAGGAAGAGGGAGGTAAGTACGGTGGTGCATGGGTGTTAAGAAGGATAATATGAAAGACGGTTGGTAGGGTGGAAGGGGCTGGGTTGCGACTGAGTTTGCGCTTTTAGGGCTTTCTTTTTTTTCTTTGTCAATTCAACCCTAATGTGTAAATTCACCTCTTAATTTATGACTTTACACGGAGACCCTCTAATTGTATCAAATATAAGGAAAATGAGATTTTAGGGTTTTTTTTTTTTTTTTTTTAAAAAGTTGTTAACATAAAGTTGTTAAATCAGTAACGTCCGTTAAATAATTAACGCTTATTTTCAATTTGGGTGACATTTGCTATTAAATCATTAGTACACATGTCACATTTATAAACTTGAAAGTTTGATAGTCAAATTGATGACGCCTAAATTGTACGATAGTCGAAAATATGGATTATTACTAGACATGCCAGGTTCACGGTTCATGAACCGCTGGTTCCCGGTTCGCCAAAAACTAAAACCGTATATGAACCGTTAACACACGGTTCACGGTACGGTTCACCAGTTCATCTGGTTTATCTTTTTTTACAAAGAAAAAAACACATTTTGAGCATTTTCTAAGAATTTTTTTTAAACATTTGTTTTTTTTAATTATATTTTGATACATTATAATTATTTTACTTTATATAAATATTAAGGAAAATTTGAATTACATATTGTTAAAGGAATTAAGAGGTGTTAGTGGGACGAAAATATTTTGAAAAAAAAAGGACGATACCCTTATAATTTTATTAATATTAAGCAAATTTACATAGAGGGAGACAACCAACCTTACCTTTTTTTTATATATAATAAAGGGGGGACATTTAGGAGTCTTACCTAAAAAATATTTGAAATATTTTGAATTTATACAGTATGAATCGCCGGTCCAAACCGCCGGTCCAAACCAGCGGTTTTGGAAGCCAGACCGCCTATGAACCGTAAACCGCCGGTTCACGGTTCATCCAGTTCAACGGTTCATCCCGGTTCACGATTTTCAACGTTCAAACCGCCGGTTCATCCGGTTCAAACGTGAACCGTGGGCATGTCTAATTATCACTCGAGAATGCTGGAACATGAACCTACTTGCCCTTTCTCGACCTGAGATGGACAAAAAGTTTTTTTTTTTTTTTTATACTCCCTTCATCTCAAATTAAGGGTCCACCTTTCGTTTTTAGTTTGTCTGTCTTAAAGTAAGTATCTAATTCCTAAAATAATAAAGAATATTTACTATTCCTCCCACTCATTTTCTTTCATACATTACTTTTATACTCACAACATCAATCAATTTAGTATTACCTACCCAACTTTCTCTCTCCTACCTCACTATTCATACTCACAACGCTTCCAGCATTTCAACAATTTCTTAATCTCCATGCAAATGAGAGGGTGGATACTTACTCTGAGACGGAGGGAGTTGATGATATTTTTAGGTTGCGTTTGGTAGCATCAATCACTTGATGCTTAATATAATACTCTCTCCGTTCCACTCGATTTAGGATTTTTGGTCAATCTAATTATAGTTTGACCAATAATTTGAAAAACAATAATGATGCTAATAAAAAATTATAAATTGTTATTGTATCACGGTTACTAATAAATTCAATAACTATTTTTAGATTTTTATTAAGATAATTATTTTTCTTCAAATTATTGGTCAAAATATAATTAGATTGACCGAAAATCATAATTCGAGTGGGGCAGAGGGAGTATATGGTAATTTAGAGGTAGGATGCTTATATTGAGCTTGTAGATGTCGAATGTTAGGTAAGGCTTTTATTGGTTAAGCAAAAGATTTTGATTATCAATCATTAAGAGGAGATCTGACATATTCAAGTTGAATGGAAGAATTAAATCATGCATTCTATATTTAAATTACCCTACATTATATTAAGGGCAAGTAGCACATTGGTGCCCTTTAGTTTTACAGGAGTTGAAATACGGGTGTTAATGTACCATTTTTGGCAATATTGTCTATTATATTCACACTTTATGGTAATATGAGTCAAATTTGAATGGTCGTTAACGGAATTGAACGAAAGCTAGCAAAAGTGAACGAAAAACTTAATAACCTTCTTTGAAAATCGCATTATCCACCCTAAAATCTTATTGCTATTTGGTTACTTGTGTTTTACAATTTATATCAATTGCTTATCCAATATGTAGACGTACAAATTGGTATATCAGTATGATAAATATTAAACCAAGTAGCCTAATGCTCTTGTTTGTTGGTGAAGATGAAATCTATATATATATATATATATATATATTAAAGTTGGTGAGGAGAGTCATGGTGTTGCCACATAAAGAAGCCTTAGAGAAAGGTTGCATTTGGTGTTGCCACATCATTACCACTCTTATAAACAAGAGACTTTTCAAATTCTTTTTCTTAGCTAATAGTATTAGCTAATAGTATTAGTTACTATATAGGGTAACTATTATAGTTAACTACTAAAATAACTAATACTTATAATAGTAATAGTTACTATAATAGGTAACTATTATAGTAACTAATACTTATAATAGTAATAGTTACTATAATAAGTAACTATTATAGTTAACTACTATAGTAACTAATACTTATAATAGGTAACTATTATAGTTAACTACTACACATTAACTAATACTTATAATAGTAATAGTTACTATAATAAGTAACTATAATAGTTAACTATTAATAGTTAACTATTATAGTTAACTATTACTCCTTACGTCCCAGAGTAAGAGTCATACTTTCTATTTTGGTACATCCCAGAGTAAAAGTTTTTTTCCAAAAATAGCAAAAAATATTTACTATTCATCTCACTTATTCTTTCTCCTACTTTACTTTTATACTCACAAAACCAATCAATTATTATCCCATCCCACTCATTCTCTCTCCTAATTTACTTATACACTCACAACACTTATTTACTTTCATCATTTCTTAATCTCCGTGCAAATGAGAGGTAAGACTCTTACTCCCCGACAGAGGGAGTAATATTTAACTTTTATAACTAACTAATACTATTAATAGTATTAGTTAATTATAATAGTTAAATATAATTGTTAACTAGAATAGTTACTATATAAGTTAATTATTATTATTAATAGTATTAGTTAATAATAATTGTTACAATATATATTAACTATTACTATTAATTATATTATTCAATCATAATAGCTACTATATATGTTAACTATTACTATTAATACCATCAAGTTTTTTGAAATATTCATACAACAAACTTAAATGTACTTCTATTTTTTATTTTTTATTACAACTATGTACAACCAAAGCTATGAAAATGTTTTGATTAATTTAAAATATACATATATTTTTAAATAAAATTATTATGTTAATTTATCAGTTAAAAACATAAAAAAAAAAAAAAATACAAAAACATTAACGGAATAGATTCCCGTGCGGAGCACGGGTTACCTACTAGTGAGATTGAATAGTATGATAAGGATGGTTGAAATATTATGCAAACTCTAAAACATAGGCAGATAAAAAAGTTCTGATATACACTCGATACAAAGTTATATTTTGTGAACAATTTTTTTTTTGTTTAAGGTACTTTTAAGAGCAAGTTAATAGTACTTAAAAGACGTTAATAATTTCCTTGTCTTTCTCATTCATTCACTGTACAATATATAGGTACAAGTTTACTTGGAGAAGGATTGTATCAATCTCATAATTGTAGGAACCTATCTATAGTAACAATACATATCTAAACTAGGAAGATATATTCACAATTCAAATTACAACAACCTATCTATATATCGAACATTATCACATAAATGTGTTAATATTCTAATACACCCCCGCAGTCGAAACTGGAGGTAACCGAACATTGAGACTGTCTCGAAAGTCCAGAAACAGTATAGAAGGTAACCCCTTCGTAAATATGTCCGCCAGCTGATGGCGAGATGGGACGTGTCGAACTCGAACCTCTCCCCAAGCCACCTTGTCACGAACAAAATGAATGTCCATCTCAATATGTTTAGTACGTTGGTGTTGAACCGGATTACCCGGGAGATAGATCGCACTCACATTGTCACAAAATACCAAAGTAGCCTGGCGGATAGGACAGTAGAGTTCCAAAAGTAAGTTCTGAAGCCAACAAGACTCGGACAGAAACAAGGTTTTTGATTATGTTAGGTGCATGTAACACATTTTTAAGAGTAAGGCGAGAAGAAGATGGAGTGAATTTAGCATGCCCATAACCCTTAATCGGAATTGAATGGCCATTACCAACAATTATGCCATGATTTGTGCTCAATTGAAAATAGGGCGAGAGAATACCTGATGAAGAAGTCGAGTGCGATGTAGCTCCAGAATCCATGAACCAGTTTGGTGCAGGTGGAGTCATGCTCAAAGTATGCATTGCAGATTCAACATCTGTAGCAGAGGGAGTGTCGGAAGCTGTATAGGCATGATGAGGCCGAGAACCCAAAACCCCAGGTTGAGACCTGCCAGCCGCAGTAGGTGGCCTTGCCCAAGGCGCTGGTGTTGTCGGGTAGGGTCATGGTGGCACGGCCCAAGGCCAGTTCCAATCGCCTCCCCACGGAGATTGCAGAGTAGAGGAATATTGCCCAGTACCACCAGCCCATTGGCCGGACCCCAGATGAGGCCCATCAAACACCGGCGGTCCACCAAGACCACCATTGGACTGACCATTCTGGCGAGCCCCACCTTTATTGTTCTTACCCACCCTTGCTGTTGTTCTTACCATTCCCTCCTTTGTTGTGCTTTAAGCCACCAGGGGCCACGGACGGAGAGGGAGAAACAGTAGGGACAAACAACCCACCCTCACGAGTAACCAAAACCGAACCCATAGCTGCCTTCTTTTGTAACCCAGTTTCTTCCAAAATCAACATGGGTCATGCTTGATAAAACTTTGGTAGTGGATTACTCTGGCGAAGAAGCGTGGCCACACCATTGTAAGCCTCAGTCAACCCGGCCACCATCTGGAGAACCATTCGATCATTACCAACTGGAGAGTCAACATTCTTCAATTGATCTGCGATCTGTTTTAATTGCTGACAGTACGCCGAAGCGGAAGGGAAGGATTCCATGAGTGTAGACGTAAACTCCTGTTCGAGACTGACGGTACGAGAGTTTTTGTTGTCCTAAAAAATGTCTTTCAACGTATTCCAAGCTTGCATGTTCGTCTGGTCGGGTTCTAAGATTGTGTTGAGAAGATCGGGGGAGATAGTCCCATAAATCCACCCGAGCACCTTGGCGTCCAGAGTAGAGTACAACTCGAGTTCGTCATCAGTAGAGGGTTCCTTCTCTTTGCCTTTGGGCGAAGGAACAATGTGATGAAGAACTTGAAGGGATCGAGCATGTACCTTGAACACCTCGGCCCAAGTGGCATACTGGATGTTCTCAAGCTCAAGAACAACAGTATTGTTGTTACGAATTTTCGTCACAGCCATGGCCGGATGAATGGTGGATCTGGACGGCATTCTAGAAAACAACAAAAACGCTAAAAAAGAAAATAAGGAGAATAAAAGAAACGCAAAAGGTCACGGAGGAGGCTCAGCGGAAGAATATGCCCTAGACCTCTCGTGATACCATAAAAGACATTAATAATTTCCTTGCCTTTCTCATTCATTCACTGTACAATATATAGGTACAAGTTTACTTGGAGAAGGATTGTATCAATCCCATAATTGTAGGAACCTAACTATAGTAACAATACCTATCTAAACTAGGAAGATATATTCACAATTCAAATTACAACAACCTATCTATATATCGAATATTATAACATAAATGTGTTAATATTGTAATAGTACTCCCTCCGTCTCAAAATGATATTCCTATTTTAATTTTTTTTGTCGTTACTAAGAATGAACTTTGTTGAAAATCCATTCGTAGTAACGGCAAAAAAAAAGTGGAAAGATCATTTTGGGACGGAGGGAGTAGTAAGACAAGAGTTCAGCGGAGTAGTAAGACAAGAGTTCAGCTGCTTCTAAACATTTGTTCTATTTTTTATTTTTTTTTGATATTTTAAATAGGCACATCCTAAGCATGCAAATTTCTTGAACAAGAAGATTAAAATGTATGATGAGATTAATATTGTTGTGGGGAAAGATATGGCTACCGGTTGTTTTGCGAAGTCGTTCAATGACATTGATTTGGAAGCTAGTACTGGAAAAAACATGGCACAATATGCACAAAATGTTGAAGATAAATGACTTTGAAGAGGTGACAAAACAAAAGAATCTTCATCAATATCAAAGCCAGGGTCTCATCGAAAAAGGTCCCGTGAGGATGGGGATTCATCAATTGAGATTTTAGCGGGACAAATTGGGGAGATGGCAAACGCTATAAAAAAGCTTTCGGATGAAAAAGTGAACATTGAAGATCTTTATAAAGAGGTTATGAAAATCGAAGGTTTTGATGAAGAGTTTTTAGGTAGTGTGTTTGACTACTTGAATGCCAATAGCACCTTGGCTCAAGGATTCATGGCCAAGAGTCATAATCTTCGAAGGAAATGGATTGAAAAATTCATGACCATAGAGTGGCAAGAATACTAGCTTTTCTATATTTTTGGGAGGATTTTGTTTACTTTTATATTTTTAGTTGAAGCATAAAAATTTAGAACACAGTTATATGGTTATGTCTAAAACATTTATTGACTTCGGTGAAATATCTTTTGTGTATTTGGATCATTCAGACAAGTTTTGTGTTTGTTTATTTCATGAAAATGACTATGTTAGAAAAATGACTGTTGATTTAGATTTCAAGCCTATTACAGCAACATGAAAATGTCAATCTTGGTTTATAATTTTTCTTCTTCATTAATGTTAATAGGTGTTAAAGGAATGGTTGAATCTTGAAGTAAAGCAATTATATTGATTTACCATTTGGAAGTCATTTTACTGAAATTACCAAACGCCGGAAAACATTTTCTTAAGATTTACCAAACAACTGAAAACAAGTTCGTAACATTTTTCAGAAAATATTTTTATTTTTTGGAAAACATTTTACGCGAAACAAACGGAGTCTAAGAATCGTAGAAGTGAAAAAAAATCAAAGTAAAAAAAACTAGCCAAAGGATCGGACCTTCAACCTTGGTTGTTTTAAGTGACAACGGTAGTCTTAACCGCTGGGCCAACATTTTGACTTGGATTAAATGCAGTTTCTATATGATTTCTAAAGGTTTAGGATTTTGGAGGCCCTAAATTCAACTAAAAATATGGGGGCCCAAGGCGACCGTCTTAGTCTCCTACACTATTATTGGGACGGACCTGTTTATTTTCAAATAAACATTTTTTGAGGGTTAATTGCAATTTGGTTCCTGACTTTTTCGAAAAATTTGCAATGTTGATGCTGTGTTTTCAATTTCGCTAATTGGTATACTCACTTTCTCATTTTGTGGCAATCTGACTACAAAAGTAACTAGGGTGTTAGTTTTCTAACAAATTTATGTCGTGTGACTAATACATAACGTTTTCAGATGTTTGTGAAGCTACACATATCCGATTGATATAATTCTTTTTTCAAACAGAAGCTAATATTTAAATTTACATCATATATTTTTTTGCTTTTTTTTTTGTGAACTAGTTATATTATATTAATTTGTGATTTAAATAAATGAAAATAGTTTTAAAAAAAATATAGGACATGGGAAAAATAATATGAAAAAAATACTATTTTCCACCATGATATACCTTCTTTCCTAGCGTTTACATTCCTCCACCCCTACTCCACGTTCCCGCATCACCCCTTCCACATACACACTTCCCCCGATTCATCCTCATCTTCCTCTCTTTTTTTCCTATCAAATATTTTAATGAATTGATTATCCACATATAGCAGTTACTTCATATGAAACATATTTGGGGCTAATATCTTTTTTATATTACTATTTCAAGTGTTTTATTTTTTCTTAATATTGAAAATTAATATTTAATATAAAATAATTAAGTCACCCGAAAAATTGCCAAAACAATATATGTTGTAAATTTAAATATTAGTTTTTGTTTAAAAAAAAGAATCATACCAATCGGATATGTGTAGCTTCACAAACATCTTAAAACGTTATGTATATTAGTCACACGACATAAAATCTTAAAAAGGAATGTAACACTCATTTTTTCAAATGTAACATTTTTTTTCTCCCAAAATTAACATGGGATTGACAAACTAAACTAATGTTACATTTTATAAAAAATGAATGTAATATTTTTTTCTCAATTGGTAACAATTTATATTCCTAAATGTAACATTATATATGAAATGTAACAATTTTTTATTGAGAAAGTAACAATAAAAATGCAAACTCAATTTTTTTTTTGTAAAAATGCTGTTACATTTGACTGTAAAAAGTGTTACTTTTTGAAGATGAAAGTGTTATTTTTATCAGAACAGAGTGTTACATCTCAGCTGACAAGCAACTGAAACTTTTTGTGTGTAAAAAAATATGTTTTTTTTTAAAAAAAATCAAACCATATCATGACCTATTTAGTTTTATTCGTCTCGTCGAGACGAACAAAACGGTATTTTTATTTTTTTTTCTGAGTTATACATCTCAAGATATAGCATTTTTAAAGTTATTGGGTTGTTTTTTTAAATTGTCATGTGGCAGAGATCTGGAAGAAGAAGGGGTAGATCTGGCCGTCGGCTGTAGCGGAAGAGGCAAGCCCGCGAAGCAGCGGAGCGGACCACCCCTTGCCGCACCGTGCATCCGGTGTACAGGAGACTAGCCCAAGTAAAAATATGTCTCAATTCAAACTATTGGATCTGTTGTATAGCGTAACAGCTAAACCAAATAAATCTCGTCTTTTAATTTAATATATAGTCAAAATATGGAGAAAATCTGCTAAAAAAATGTGTTTTACGCTAAGCTTCGCGTAAAACGTGTTTTTAAGTTGGCGCAGTGACATTTTTGTAATTAACGGGAAGTTGTTTAGCGCTAATCGTAAGTGCCAGTGGTAGTGTAAAAAACTGCCAGCACATGTACACTGGCAATTATTGACACTACCACTGACAGTTTTTAATAAGTGTTTGCATCAATGTTAAAAAGTGCCAGTGTAATGGTTGACAATTATTAACACTGCACTTTTAATAAGTGTCAGTATCAATGGGAAAAAAAATCCAATGTAAGCTCTGGCAATTTTTAACATAACCACTGGCACTTAAGAAAAGTGTCAGTTTCATGTTTATAAACGTCAGTTTGAAATCAATGGCTTTTTGTAATACTAACACTGGGCATTTACTATGGTTGTCAGTATTTACGAAAACGTCACCGCTTGATTCGAAGTATAATGGTCAGCGTGCTTTGAATATATATTTTTCTTTGCTTATGGAAAAACGCGTTTTTCACGAGATTCACTCCAAAAATACGTCTCAATTCAGACCGTTGAATGGTTTATAATTGAACAACTAAAACTCCTCCGCTTCTACGGTTTCGCTAGGTGACTAAAAGACCAGTTCACGTGAATGACACCAAAGCCTATGCACAAGTTAAAAACTTCCAAGTACTTGTACTCCCCTTCCCCACCCTCCATACCACATCTCTTCCACACCACCAAGCTAATCATTTCTCTTCAATATGCAAGCTAAGCTACAGTTCCTCCATAGCCTTCCCGCCATTATTTCTCTCTCCTACTTCTCCATTATCATCACAACCCCATGTCTAGCAATCACAACCATTAACCCTACCTACAAGAACTTCATCAAAACCTCATGTCAAGTTACAAGGTACCCAAATCTATGCTTCAAAACCCTATCTCCGTATTCATCCACCATCCAAACAAGCCCTAATGAATTGGCCAATGTCGCCCTAAACGTAACCCTATCGAGGGCAGAATCGATATCAAACATGGTGTTGGAGCTTTCGAAAGGGTCGGATTTGAGCCATCGCGAAGTGGAAGCGATAAGGGACTGTCTGGAAGACATGGGTGATTCAGTGGATGAGCTCCAGAAATCAATGGTGGCTATGAAGGAATTGGACGGACCAGATTTTGTGGAGAAAATGGGGAATGTGATGACATGGGTAAGTGCGGCCATGACTGATGAAGATACTTGTTTGGATGGCTTTGATGAACGAGGTGGGAGTAAATTAGATATAAAGAGCAAAATTAGGGGAAATATTGTGAAGCTTGCTGAGTTAACTAGCAATGCTTTGGCTCTAATTAATCATCTCTTTTCTACTTGAATATTATTAAGTAGATGCTAGAGAATTGTTGGAGAAAATTATTCAAATTAATTAAACTCGTTTCGATCTTACATGCATGTTTGTGACATATCCAAGTTTACTTTGACAAAAACTCTTGTGAAACCGTCTGACACATGAAGCATGTCCTGTTTAATTTTACCACCTTTCCTCATTTTAGCTCATTTTTATTATCACTGGTATATTGATATTTTATTTGTTTGTATATTGCTTGTATAATAATAAAATTAAATGGTACGTATTTGTTTGTTTAAGAATGCGTCATTTTGTTGTACACCATATTAAAAAGAAAATGATGGCACCTACAGATTGTGAGGTGGAGGAAAAATTATGTTAGAATAATACTTATAGATATGAGCAAGAAAACGTTAGTACTATTACGTTTATGTTCTTGTTTTGATATGATAATCGATAAGGGCAAACGACCAATTTATGCAACGTAGTGTCTGATTTATATCAATTAATGCAACGTAGTAGAGGCTAAAAAGTTATTATGTTGCATTATTTGATACACAATAAGCAAGTACGTTGTCTATTTTCAAAAGTAAGCACTACGTTGCATTAATTGACTTTTAACACCCGATACGTTGCATATTTTAGTGATTTTCCCGATAATAAATCAATGGAAGAATGTCTCTTATGGTTATGGGCACCTCAAGTAATATTAGATGATAAGATAAGGATTCATCTCCCTTTACCACCCCAAAGTTTACATATTATCTCATTTGGGGGCGTGTAATTTTATTTTTCTCACTTTAGAGCTTGAACTTTTCTTTATCAATTAGATGTTCGCTAGATTTTCTGACAGAAAAATTTTATGTCCCAATACATAATATATACTCCCTCCGTCCCATCCGAATTGAGATTTTTGGGTTGGGCATGGGGATTAAGGAAAAAGTGTTAGCGGAGTAAGTGTTGTGAGTATGAAAAGTGAAGTAGGAGAGAGAAAGTAGGATAGAGAATAATGAGTGGAAAGTTGTTGTGAGTGTGAATGTGGGTCTCATTTAATAAAACACTTCTATTTTTGGGCTGTAATTCGAATGAGACACCAAAAACGGAAATTTGTCCTAATTCAAGTGGGACGGAGGGAGTATGTTTGGCTGAAAATTTAGGACCCGGATATCCCGATTGGAACCTTCAACATTGCTTTGATTGCGTCTTCAAACGACAAGGAGACTGAGATATACTCCATCCGTCCCACTTTAATCTACAAAAATTGTCATATTGTGCGTCTCATTATTATCTACAAAATCAAAAAATTGAAACTTTTTAAATAATGCGATCCACTTGTTATTCTAACAATTATCCAGTTATTATTCTCTACCCCCACTTTCTCTATCCTACCCAACCATCTACACTCACATCACATTTTCAATCATTTCTCTTGTGCTCAATTGTTAATGTGTTAAGACCCGGAGCTCCTTGAAGAGCGGAGGGTAAACCCGCCTGGAGGCGGGAAAGATAGGGAAGGCAACAAGAGAGTGAGCCACTTGGTACGATGGCTCACTCTCGATAAGGAAAGGAAGATAATAACGGGGCGAGAGCAAGGTAAGGGAGAGAGTTAATGCAACAAGTCAGGGCAAGAAGTAAGGTTAGTAAGCCAGTTAGGGCAGGGAGTGGGTTCAAGCTAGTTAGCTAAGTCAAGCAGGAAAGAGATGGAAAAGCAGAGAGAAGAGAGAAGGAAGAGCAGGGAAAAGAAGTTGGTGTTAGCGGAGGGAAAGCAGTAGTTGTTGGTTGCTTGTTGAGGAAGGGGCTGAACACTTATAGAATCGGTTGGTTTTAATTGAGGGATGGTTATTTTTATAAATTAAAGAGCGATGGAGGGAGAGCAATTGAGGTAAAAAAAAAAAAATAGTACTCCATCTGTTCCTAAATGAGTGTCTATTTTCAAGAATTTTTTGTGTCTAAATGAGTGTTTTTTTTTAACATAACTTTCTCCCTAAACGTTTTTTTTTCGAATTTTTTTCACCAGTTTCTTTATACGTGCAAAACTAAAGGTTTGGAAAGAAGATTACAAGATTTTTATGAATCGTTGTTACCAAATTGTTTTAAAAGTTGAGATTTTCAGTGTCCTTTAAAATGAAATTTGGACACTCATTTAGGAACAGAGGTAATAACATCTTTGATTTCCCGATATATAAATTTTGAGTTGTGTTGCAAGTTGGGGTAGACGGTTGAAATGAGTGGGCAGGGAAGGCGTCGGCGGCGCAAGGAGTGATGGCGTATAGCTGGGGGAGGGGCCGATGCTAACAAAAGGAGAGAATGAGAGATGGATGACGGCGTTTATGGAAGCGAAAGGAGGATTTGCTAACAGAAACTTACTTATGGGTACCTTGAAATGGTTGTTAGGGCATTCCCAATGGAGGAGGCAAATGGCAAATTTGCCTATTCACCACCCCAATGGAGGAAGCAAAGTGGTGGCAAATCTGCCACACATGAATAGTAAGTGGCAAATTTGCCTCCTCACTATTCATGGGAGTCAAATCTCTTTTGTGTATTTTTAATGTGTTTTTTTTTTTGTTAATGTAATAATAAACTATTTTAGTGATATGTTATGTGATATATTTTTATGTGATATATTTTTTTGTGATATATTTTTTTATGAGATACTTTTTTGTGATATATTTTTTAGTTATTACGAATTTTAATACAAAATGCAAAATACAAAAATATAAATTGAACATTGATACCACAATTTTCTTATATTTGTATATAATTAAAAATATAAATTTTAATTATATACAAATATAATAAAATTAAATGATTATGTGGTTAAATTGAGAAAATTCTAAGGGAATATCTTTTTTGAGTAAGGATTTGAGTTTGATGGTTGTGGATGGTTTTAAAATGGAAGGCAAATTTGGTGGCAAATTTTGGGGTAGGAGGCAAATTTGCCTACCCACCATTGGGAATGCTCTTAGAGGCGGATGCATGTTGTCGGAGGGGTTTAACAGAAACTTACTTATGGGTACCTTGAAAATTTAATAAAAAAAAATACTCCTTCCGTCCCAAAATATCTTCACATTTGCCTATTCAAACTTTTTAAGGATATGAACACTTGATTCACGAGTCATGTTTTGTCTGGGAACTTTTAAGCCTAGGTTGTAGAAATGTGAAGAATTTTTTGGACAATGAAACATGCCAAACGAGAAAATCATTTTGGGACGGAGAGAGTATTTAACTGCTAATCTAATGAAATCTAATCTGGTCCCCATATTGATATAAAAATAATAATTCAGGCTCTAGAATGAGAAAAATGAAGCAATAGACCTCCAACCAAATGACATACTACCTCCGCCCCAGCTCATTGTGCACTTTTACTGTTCACGTGGTCAATTCATTCGAACTTTGACCATTATTTTATGAAAATCTAGCTATTATTATACAATTTTAGAAGTTGTTATTGTTTTATTGTTAGAAATAGTATCAATAACATCTTTCAAAATTGCATAGAGATATACAGATTTTTATAAAATTAAGGTCAAAGTTCAATTAAATTGATTAAAAAAATCAAACAATGCACATTGAGCTGAGAATGGAGGGAGTAATAGTATATATAAACTTTGAGATAGTAAAGTCTGATTAACCCAATAAAGTAGAGTCTTTGACTTAACACATGCATTCAGCTTATAACACTGACGTGCTTGCTAATCAAGATTAGTATTTTCAATATTATTATTATTCGTTACCTAAAGCATTAAGCAACCAGGAAATCTTGTGTTTAACGGTTTCAGTGAGACGGGTCTGTTTGAGAGACAAAATGGGTTTGTCCCGCCCCGCCCATAGAGGGGCAAATTAGGGATGGCCAACGCCGGTTCCGGTTCGTCATTTATGTGAACCTTAACCGGCCCTTGGTTACACCAGTTCCGGTTACCACAATCCGGTTCCGGTACGGTTCCGGTTCCGGTCAATAATGAATAAACAAGTTAAAATCATTGAAAAACAAGGGATTTCTGGTCCGGGTCCGGTTCGCCATTTATGTGAACCGTAACCGGCCCGGATGAATGGCGGTTCCGGTTTATTCGCCGGTTCGCTCCGGTTCCGTGCTTCTCCGGTCCGGTTTTCCGGTTCCGGTCCGGTTTGGTCATCCCTAGGGCAAACCATTTTCTCTCTTAAAAAGATCCGTCTCACGTGTGAAACCGTCTCACATAAGTTTTTGTCTTAACCAATGGCTCAAAACCATGCCTTACACAATCGACGCGTCTGTCATATCCATTACCAAATGGATTAGGGGTGCTTCCAGATAATCCATTTCTTTCGATCTTTCATTTCAAAATTCACAACCCTCTCGGTAGGAATGAGATCGAGGGCAAAAATAAAGTATCATAAAAAACTTTGTTAATACACAACCCAACGAACTAAAACAGCCAAAACGTCATATGATCTCAGCCATTACTCAAAGCAATGTGATAGCAATGTGATCTAGTTAATAAAAAGATTTTGGGGGAAACTTGTTTCTTCTTAAATTATAAAAAGCTTTGTTTTCAAACTGTTTCTAAATGTTCGTCAAATGCGTGCAAATAAAAAAAATATTTTTTTATAATCTAGAGAACTAGTTTCCCAAAAACATACTCCTAGTCAAGGTTCTAAAAAGCGCTAGGCGGCGAAGCCGAGCCTAGCGCCTAGGGGACTAGTCGGGGCCGAGAAATTAACAAATTTTTATATTTTTTTAATATTTTTTTATATAATTATATACTCGCTCCGTCCATTTTAAAATTCAAAAATTTCCATTTTGGGTGTCTCATTTTAAACTTCAAAAACTAAAAAAGAAAGTTTTTTATACTCCCTCCGTCCCAGCACAAGTAGGACTAGAGGAATGTGCACACTAATTAAAAAAAACAAGTAAATGTGTGGTAGAAAATGTAGAGAGAGAATGAGTGGAGTAAATATTGGTGTTGGTTGGATAAATTGAGTGGTGGAAAATGAAGAAAAAAAATGAGTGAGATGAATAGTAGTGTTGGTTGAATAAATTGAGTGGTGGGAAATGAAGAGAGAGAATGAGTAGGGTTGAAACATTTCTATTTTGGGTAGTCTCACTTTTAGTGGGACGTCCCTAAAGGGAAATAAGTCTCACTTGTGCTGGGACGGAGGGAATATTTCTTTATTTGTAAGTCCCACTTGTCATATACTCACAACAATTACCCACTAACGATTTCCTACCCCACTTCTCTCTCCTATCAAACTATCTACACTCACAACCAATCGTCATTTTCTTAATTCTTGAACCTATTTTTTTTTAAGTTTAAATTGGGACGACGGAGGAGGGAGTATATCTATTCAAAATCTAGTACTACTTATTTTGATTATTTGCCAAAAATTAATAATGTTAATTTCATTTAACAAATCATAACTAATTTACCTTTTGTATTTATTAATATTTAATTTCACAAACTATTTTTATGAGAATGATGGATGGGTTTACAAACACACTTACAATACAAACACAATTAAACCAAAAAGCGATTATAAAAAAGAAAAAAAAGGCACACACCCACACAACTGAGTTTCTAACGTGGGTTAATTAGATGTGTCCATTTTTCAACCGTAACCGGCTAACCGTCGGTTTTTAACCGGTCATAACCGGCTAACCGCCAACTGTTTCAACCGTCAGTTACACGGTTCGGTTAAGGTTAGGCCATTTAGTAACCGGTTAACCGACGGTTATAACCGGGAAGCTAACCGCCAGTTAAACCGTCTATTTTAACCGTCAGTTTCCTAACATTTTTGAATTAGTTTTCAGAATTACAGTTAGTTTTTAAATGATTTTGTTAGTTTTCTAACAAAATTAGTGTTTTTCGTCATTTTCTGTCAGTTTTTTGATGATTTCCAATTATTTTTCTAACAAAAACTGCTAAAAACTCATTTTAAAAAATAAAAATAAAAAATCACATAACCGGATTAACCGAGTTAACCGGATTAACTGTTTAACCGGTTAACCGTAACCGGACATCACGGTTATAAGCTTAGGTTACGGTTACAACTTAACGGATTCCCTAACCGGTGGTTATAACCGTTAACCGCCGATTATAACCGGATGGTCACGTCTAGGGTCGATACTCAATACTAATTAATATCAGGCCCTTCTATATACCAGGCCCCTTCTAGATGGCCCATACCAATTTGTTCCCTCTTTCAAATTCAAAAAAACCCTAACCCTTGATTCTTTATCGTTTCTCACTTTCTTACGTTGTTTCTCTCCATCTCGTTTTCTCAGCGCTCGTTCTCTCTCTCTCTCTCTCTCTCTCTCTCTCTCTCTCTCTTCTCTTTCTCAGCGTCGCTTGTGTGCCAAATCCTTAGTTTTTTCTTTTTCACACTATTTTTATCTCTCAGCCCCTTCAAAAATCGAACAGAGTATCACCGAAATACGTTTTTCGGCAAACGTCGGCGATCGAATTTCCGAAGACCGCTACAGAGGTGGAGATGAACGCCTAGACGGCGCCTAGACCGCCTAATCACCACTGAATCCGCCTAATCGCCACCGAGTTGAAGAAGCGCCTTTTTCCGTCGATTTGGTGGTTGGCGCGGCGTTGCACCACCGCCTAGCGCCTAGGTTTTTAGAACACTGCTCCTAGTTACTAGTGAACAAAATAGATGAAGAGTGGAGGTTATGTTGTCATTTATCTTGCTTATAACTTATAATTATTATGCATTATGTCTCAAAATAAGGATTTTATGCTCTAACAATAAATAATAGTGTTTTAGACAACTTTGTTTTTATAATGCTTGCATAATCTCATAAAAACCAATAGTCAACTAACCACTTTTTATCTACGTAAATTCTCAACTCACTTGAAATTTTTATCCATATTTTATTGTTTTTATAATAAGTCCAAAAAACTAGATAGACTTTTAATCTGAGACAGATAAAGTAATTTATTTGTGAGTGTGTATACAAGATTATCTGTATCATACGGTATACACAGGTTATCTAACCATATAAAGTCAACTTTAAGAACGTATATCCGTTATCACAAGTAATAGGCGAGTGTAATATATTTTGTCTGTCCCAAAATTATCTTTATATTTTTTTCGCCGTTATTATAAAAGATATTTGAGCAATAATTTTAATTTGACTCAGTTAAATTTTAAATTTTTATTAAGATAATTAATTCAAATTAAAATCATTTGTCAAAATTCCTTTCGTAATAGTGTTAAGAAAAATGTAAATATTATTTTTGAGACGGAATGGTGGAAGAAAATTGATATAGATAACCTCGTCTCATATATCTCCACTCATAAATACTCCTTCCGGTCCAAAATAATTGTCTTTTTTTGCTTTTGCACAATTCTTAATGAAAGCAATTAATATCATGATTTAGTGATAAAAGTGTCAAATTTACCCCTATTAAATATGCATAATTACTACACTAATGTCTCACAACTAAGACAATTAATAAAGCAAAACAAGTTTCAAGGCAAGGGTAAGGAGGACATTTAGCTCAAAAATAACAGTTATTTTGGATCAAAATTTTGGCTCAAAAGCGACAGTTATTTTGGACCGGAGGGAGTAAATGAAATGTGTGAAACATAATTACTCCAATCCATTTTGTTTAGTGGAAATAAGGTAGTAGGTCAAACCCGTCGGCATAGGTTGGGAGTTAGACTACCCACAATGTGGGTATGAAATGGTGTATGAAAGGGGGGAGGTTGTATGAAAACATTGTAGGGGTGGTTGAATTTGGGGGATGAAATAATTCATATCGGTTGAATTGTTTGGGAAAGCTGGCATCTTCGACACGTGGCATGCCCCAACTGGCCCGGCGTTGGCGCGTGCACCACACGGCCCGACAAGGCGCGTGTGGTGCAGCGAGGGCGGTTTTTTTTTTTTTTTCTTGTGTTTGCCACGTGTCTATCACTCATTGGTCCGTTTAATTTTATTTATCTCAATTCTTTGAGTTGAATTATCACCAAGTTTTTTTTTTTTTTTTTTTTGGCCAAAATTCAGAATTTTTTTCCCTATAAAATAATGCAAGTTTCATTAGATTTAAACACAAAAAAAAACTCTTTTTTCTCAATTATCATTTTCTTATTTTGAATAATAATTATCGTCATTTATCTAATTATTTAATTGCAAAAAAAAAAATTAGTGTAAAAAATTATTTTAATTATAAATAATAATAATAAATATTATTATTTTACTAATCATAAAAATAGAGAATATATAAAAAATAAAAAAGATATAAAAGTAGTTGGGTATAGAATGATGAGTGGGAGGGAGATGATTTTTTTTTTTCAACTAACCATTGTAGGGGGTTTGTATGAAAGGGGTGTATGAAAAATGAGGTGGATAGGATAAAGTTTTAAAGTTGGTGTGGAATTTGGGGAGGCTGTATGAAACAATCGTACATAGTCTTAGGGGCCGTTTGGAATTTGATAGGAGTAAATGAAAACGACTGCGCAAGTGCACAGGATTCTGATTCCCCTCATATCATATCCCATCAGTTGCGCCTACAGCCCTGCAGCTTTCTCCGCCGACTGCAACCACGTGACACCCCGGTACACATTTCTATTCTAGATACATCTTCTTTTGACTCTCTCTGCCACCCTATTCCACATGTCTCTACCTCATAGGCCCTAACATGCCTCTGTCCTACACCTCGTTCACATTCACTCTCACGGGCCCGCACCTCAAAGTTTATTCATTATTTTAAATTGAGAAATTAAAGATATAATATTATATTTCGGTTTCAACTGAAATAGGATTTTTGGTCCCAACACGGCGATTAAAGAATAATAATCTTTTATTATAAAAAGTTATTTGAAAAATAGGTGTTGTGAGTATGAAGGAGAGAGAAAATGAGTTGGAAATAATAAATGAAAAGTTGTTATGAGTATGACAAGTGAGTCCTACTAATAAAAAAAATAATAAAAGCTTTCCATTTTGGGATGTCTTATTTCGAGTAGGACACCCAAAATGGAAAAACGTCTTATTTCGAGTGGGACGGAGAGAGTATTAAAAATAAAAGGTAGTGAGGAAGAGAGAGAATTAGTGGGGAAAGCGAGTGAGTGGAGAATAATAAGGTGGTGTTTGTTTTTTTTAAGTGTTAAGTCCTGAAATCTGATTTCACATTTGAAATTGGCTGAATGAATAAGAGACAGCGTCTGAAGTCTGATTACTGAACTATTCAAACTGTTTGATTTTTCATCTGAATTCATTTTCTGAATTGTGTTTGTTTACCATTTTAACCTTTTACTGTTTGGAGATTATATAATTGATATATAGTATAATTCCTTCCGTCTCATAATAAATATTCATTTTTATTCAAATTATTCTTGTTCAAAAAATACTCCCCCTGTCTCAAAAAGATAGTCTCATTTTGACTTTGTATGGTCAATAAAAAATTAACTTTGACCAAACATTAGCGTCAATTTAACGTTCATAGTGAAATTCTAAAATTTGTAAATGATAAAAACCCTAATTCCAATTCCCACAAACGCAAGTTTAAAGAATACAGGTAATCCTTCAATATCGCTTTTTTCTTTATCAATGGCTGTCAATTCTCTGAATTCATTTTCAAAATTCAATTATGTTTCCAAGGTCATTCTGATTTTTCTCGTTAATTTGTTTTCACCCATTCATTTTCTGATTTCCCTTTGTTGGATCTTTTCTTCTCTGTTATTCTTCCCCTTTCTCTAATAAGTTTTTAATATTTTCATTTTACTAGGTTTTCCGTCAAAATTCGATTCTCGTTGTTGCCATTCGATTTTGGTTTAATCCCTCTTCAGCTAGGCTCGCGAGATCGAATTTTGTTGGAAAACTAGACCCCCTCTGATTCCCTTTTTTACTATTCGTGTTTCATTTGCGCTTACTTGTGTTAATTTCTTCTTCCTCGAATTCAATCGGTTTCTTCGTCAATGGACCCTAACAGCCACCGGCGTCCTACCCTCCGCCGGTCTCTCTATAGCTTGACAGCCCAAACGTCGGTCAACACCCCATCTGTGGCCCTTGTTTCTACAAACCGATCTAATAGCTCACCGTTCAAACAAAATACGTGATGTCTTCTCTGTGTCGATCAACACAAAAATAGGGGCGATCGTTGCCGGAGGACTGCAAGATGGAGGCGAGAACGACGGTGGAGGTGACGGCAATGGATAAGGAAGAAGAAACGATGCGTGATAGAGAGAACCCTGAGAAACCAATGAAAGGGGAAAAATGAGAGGGGTAGGTTGGGAATTAACAAAATATGGTATGGGTACGTTTGTCCAAAATTGAATCAGAGACAAATCAGACTTGTTTTTACATCTTAATCATTCAGTGGACATTCAGAAGCTTTCAGATCTGAACAAAAAAAAAAAACAAACGCCCGGAATGTGCCATTGTCTGATTCGGTCAGACATGGGCCTTAATTCAGATCTGAATTTGAAAATCAAACACCACTTAAATGGTTGGGAGGAAGATAGAGAATGAGTGAAGGATTATAAAAGTAATAAAAAACTTCTATTTTTATATTGTTGCAACTTCCTTAAATGGTAAAATGTTTCAACTTACCTAGAACGGAGGGTGTATATATTTCTAGCAAAATTCACATTATTATGCACAAACATTCCTATCTACTTTACTTATTAGGAAGTTATTACATTCAAGTACTAAAGCAACTTTGTGCTCATTGATATGAGATGGAAGGAGTATTTTTTTTAGTTTTTAATTGATTTTATTTTCTTAAAAATTGATGTTATTGAGTGAGATTATTATAGACACTAAAGAGATGTAAAAATGATCTTTAATTATTTGTACTAATTTGTAAATAATACTGTTATTGTCGGACCAAAAAAATGACCTGTTTGTATGATGTAAAATCGTACGAAGATTAATATTCATATAAAAACACAATATTTATGTTGAAATAACGAATCAAAAAATGTGAGATAGAGGGAGTACTTACATTTCTTAAAAGCTGTAAAATAAAGTAATTTATGAACAATTTATAAGTCCCATTGTATAGTAAGTACTAAGCATTTGTCAAAAGGGTTGCCGCTAAGCGGCATCTTGAGCGAGTTTAAATCCGTCCGTCGTAGAAGTTTGGAGTTTAATAACTTGCCGGCTTGAACTGAATTAGGTGGTTTAAGATTTTTTTTATTTTTTTATTTTTTTTAAAAAAGGTGCTAAGCATATCAGATATCGATAACTTCAAAATCCAATTCAGATCATTTATGCAAAGTCAAACCATCAACATACTACATCACATAATATCACATGATTTAATTCATTCCTACAGCTACTACATGATTGTACACTACATGATTGTACTTCATTTAAATTTTGTTTTGTTAGCATGAATTTTGTTGACTATCACATGATCATACGTGAAATGCATGTGAAAGCAGTATTGTACCAGCTAAATTTGTTCATATTCGCCACACACACCCCTACCCATATCATCATTGAGCCATCTTCAGTCCCAACTTTATGATTAAAAAAAAAAAAAATACTACCTCAATCTGAAATGTACGACACCAGTCTCAAAATATGTTAGTAAATCAGACCCAAAAGATAAATAATAATAAATACAAATCAATACAGAATTTACTTGGTTCACCAATCTCTATTGGCTACCTCCATGGGTAAAGGGAAACATATATTATTATGGCGGAGAAACAATTACATGAAGATAATCACACTAATCTATGTTTGCATAAACTTTGATCACAAAGTTCCTAGCTATGCAATTCCTTAGATCTAGAATCATTGATCTCTCTCTCCATGTCAATTGAATCAAGCACACAAAAATACTACTTTATGGCTAGTATTTATTGGGATTTTAGAGACCTAATTATGAAGATAGAATGAGTCCTAAATCAAATCCCGAAACGATTTGAGATACATTCCAAAACAGCCAGAACAGCGTCAAAATCCGGAATGCCTCGGAATTGCTTGGTCCGCCCGGGTCTTGGACATGGTCCGCCCGGGTCTTCACCATGGTCCGGCCGGACCTCCCAAGGTACCCAACCGGACCTCCCAAGGTACCCGACCGGATCACCCTTGTCTGCTATGCTTTCTTCTTTTCTTCTCTTTTTGACTTTCAAAGTCATCTTCTCTAAGAATCTTCACCTTGACTTTGAATCTCCCAACGAACACCAGACGAACTTTCGAATTTAGATCTACCAGATTTGCTATTTCTAGCACAGATGAGCAATCACTGACTACTCTCAGATTTATTGATTCCCGTTCCTCTACAGTGAAGAGTTTCAAAATAACCAGGAAATTTCCAACCTCAAATGTGTCAGAGGCAACAGAATACAATACCAGATGTGTCCAACCTAGACACCCATATTTCTGCACGGACACTGCACGCGGACTGCACGAAAAAAAAACTGCACGCGATCTGCACCAAAAATGCACGCGACCCGCACCAAGACTGCACGCGAACTGCACGTTTTCTGCACGCGATCTGCACTTTTTCTGCCGCGATCTGCACGCCCAATGCATAATTTTCTACCAGATAATAAACCTGTTTTTCCCATCAGACTTGTTGATTTTCTGGTCCATCCCGGAATCCATCTCTTTTACCGCAGCGGAATTCCCTGATCTTTCTCAACTAACCAGACTCTGGTGCCACCAGAGCTCTGATACCACTTGTTAGTAAATCAGACCCAAAAGATAAATAATAATGAACACAAATCAACACAGAATATACGTGACTCACCAATCTCTATTGGCTACCTCCACGGGCAAAGGGAAACATATATTATTATGGCGGAGAAACAATTACATGAAGATGATCACACCAATCTATGTTTGCATGAACTTTGATCACAAAGTTCCTAGCAATGCAAATCCCTAGATTTAGAATCACTGATCTCTCTCTCCATGTCAATTGAATCAAGCTCACAAAAATACTACTTTATGGCTAGTATTTACTGGGATTTTAGAGACCTAATTAGGAAGATAGGAGTCCTAAATCAAATCCCCAAAGGACTTGAGATGCTTTCAAAAACAGCCAGAATAGCGTCAAAATCCGGAATGCCTCGGAATTGCTTGGTCCGCCCGGGTATTGGACATGGTCCGCCCGGGTCTTCACCATGGTCCGGCCGGACCTCCCAAGGTACCCAACCAGACCTCCCAAGGTACCCGACCGGATCACCCTTGTCTGTTATGCTTTCTTCTTTTCTTCTCTTTTTGACTTTCAAAGTCATCTTCTCTAAGAATCTTCACCTTGACTTTGAATCTCCCAAAATAATTCAGATGCACGAGCTTCCGACATAGACTCCACCTTGAGCCACATCCCTCGTACCATATTTTTCAACCTTTGCCTTAGTCTGTCTTTCGTCAAAGACACTAGATTTGTCCTCCGGACAACCAGATTTTTCGCGCGCGCCATGTATCTTCAAGACACTCATAATTTGCCTCACCAGACAAACAACCTTGTCCTCTGGACAATCAGATTTTCTGCATGCAATGTATCCTACGGGCACTCAGAATCTCCCCAATGGGCGACTAACAGCCATTCAAACGTGGCCCATCCAGTCGACATTGGATCTTACCAACCATGACTGATAAAACTGGTATGTGTTGATCTTCTAGCCGTGGCTTGCCCAGTTCACTCCGGCCTAGAGTAAAACGATGCTCCACCTGCTCGTCAACACCCTCACCAATCTCAGAACCTTGGAGGATGAACAAGGAATCTTTTCTTCCGCTCTTCAGAATCACATCCGAACCTTTGTAGACATCCAGAACTCCACATTCACCTTTGAAACTGTATCCCTTCTTGTCCAACCGGCAAAGTGATACTGGATTCTTTGCTACTTGTAGAACATGTTTTACCTTGTTCAATGTGAGAGTATTATCACCCGAAGTTCTCACCCTTACAGAGCCCATGCCAACTACCTCGCAGTCTGATTCATTAGCCATATAAATACGGTCTCCATCCTTCTGCTCGTAAGTTGTAAACTGCTCCTTGCGCGAACACATGCGATAAAAAACTCCCGAATCTAGAACCCATGCAACTTCCTTGCACGCTTCTTCTTCAGTCACTAGGGCATATTCACCATCCTCATTCAGATTGTCACTGCTCGCCATTGCTGGAGCCGACTCAGGGTTCTTCAGGCGTGGAGTCAGATGTACAACTCTGAAATCTAACCAGATTATTGTCTCGGGCAACACAGATTTTGTATCTACTTCAAGATCACTAGAATAGACTACAATAGATGTTAGATCTTCAGATTATACCGGACAGCTAACTTCTGATCACAGAACCCTAGCTTCAAATCTCTGTCTTCAGATGTAGATACCAGACACCGAAACGTTCCAGATGCGTTCTTGGATCACCAACGAATACCAGACGAACTTTCGAATTTAGATCTACCAGATTTGCTATTTCTAGCACAGATGAGCAATCACTGACTGCTCTCAGATTTATTGATTCCCGTTCCTCTACAGTGAAGAGTTTCAAAATAACCAGGAAATTTCCAACCTCAAATTTGTCAGAGGCAACAGAATACAATACCAGATGTGTCCAACCTAGACACCCAGATTTCTGCACAGACACTGCACGCGGACTGCACGTGCGCTGCAAAAAAAAAAACTGCACACGATCTGCATCAAAAATGCACGAGACCGTACCAAGACTGCACGCGAACTGCACGTTTTCTGCACGCGATCTACACTTTTTCTGCCTGCGATCTGCACGCCCAATGCATAATCTTCTACCAGATAATAAACCTGTTTTTCCCGTCAGTTTTTTTGATTTTCTGGTCCATCCCGGAATTCATCTCTTTTACCGCATCGGAATTCCCTGAACTTTCTCAACTAACCAGACTCTGGTGCCACCAGAGCTCTGATACCACTTGTTAGTAAATCAGACCCAAAAGATAAATAATAATGAACACAAATCAACACAGAATATACGTGGTTCACCAATCTCTATTGGCTACCTCCACGGGCAAAAGGAAACATATATTATTATGGCGGAGAAACAACTACATGAAGATGATCACACTAATCTATGTTTGCATGAACTTTGATCACAAAGTTCCTAGCAATGCAAATCCCTAGATTTAGAATCACTGATCTCTCTCTCCATGTCAATTGAATCAAGCACACAAAAATACTACTTTATGGCTAGTATTTATTGGGATTTTAGAGACCTAATTAGGAAGATAGAAGGAGTCCTAAATCAAATCCCCAAAGGACTTGAGATGCTTTCCAAAACAGCCAGAACAGCGTCAAAATCCGGAATGCCTCGGAATTGCTTGGTCCGCCCGGGTATTGGACATGGTCCGCCCGGGTCTTCACCATGGTCCGGCCGGACCTCCCAAGGTACCCAACCGGACCTCCCAAGGTACCCGACCGGATCACCCTTGTCTGCTATGATTTCTTCTTTTCTTCTCCTTTTGACTTTCAAAGTCATCTTCTCTAAGAATCTTCACCTTGACTTTGAATCTCCCAAAATAATTCAGATGCACGAGCTTTCGACATACACTCCACCTTGAGCCACATCCCTTGTACCATATTTTTCAACCTTTACCTCAGTCTGTCTTTCGTCAAAGACACTAGATTTGTCCTCCGGACAACCAAATTTTTCGCGCGCGCCATGTATCTTCAAGACACTCATAATTTGCCTCACCAGACAAACAACCTTGTCCTCTGGACAATCAGATTTTCTGCATGCAATGTATCCTACAGACACTCAGAATCACCCCAACGGGCGACTAACAGTCATTCAAACGTGGCCCATCCAGTCGACATTGGATCTTGCCAACCATGACTGATAAAATTGGTATGTGTTGATCTTCTAGCCGTGGCTTGCCCAGTTCACTCCGGCCTAGAGTAAAACGATGCTCCACCTGCTCGTCAAGACCCTCACCAATCTCAGAACCTTGGAGGATGAACAAGGAATCTTTTCTTCCGCCCTTCAGAATCACATCTGAACCTTTGTAGACATCCAGAACTCCACATTCACCTTTGAAACTGTATCTCTTCTTGTCCAACCGGCTAAGTGATACCAGATTCTTTGCTACTTGTAGAACATGTCTTACCTTGTTCAATGTGAGAGTATTATCACCCGAAGTTCTCACCCTTACACAGCCCATGCCAACTACCTCGCAGTCTGATTCATTAGCCATATAAATACGGTCTCCATCCTTCTGCTCGTACGTTGTAAACTGCTCCTTGCGCGAACACATGCGATAAAAAACTCCTGAATCTAGAACCCATGCAACTTCCTTGCACGCTTCTTCTTCAGTCACTAGGGCATATTCACCATCCTCATTCAGATTGTCACTGCTCGCCATTGCTGCAGCCGACTCAGAGTTCTTCAGACGTGGAGTCAGATGTACAACTCTGAAATCTAACCAGATTATTGTCTCGGGCAACACAGATTTTGTATCTACTTCAAGATCACTAGAATAGACTACAACAGATGTTAGATCTTCAGATTATACCGGACAGCTAACTTCTGATCACAGAACCCTAGCTTCAAATCTCTGTCTTCAGATGTAGATACCAGACCCCGAAACGTTCCAGATGTGTTCTTGGATCACCAACGAACACCAGATGAACTTTTGAATTTAGATCTACCAGATTTGCTATTTCTAGCACATATGAGCAATCACTGACTGCTCTCAGATTTATTGATTCCCGTTCCTCTACAGTGAAGAGTTTCAAAATAACCAGGAAATTTCCAACCTCAAATATGTCAGAGGCAACATAATACAATACCAGATGTGTCCAACCTAGACACCCAGATTTCTGCACGGACACTGCACGCGGACTGCACGTGCGCTGCACGAAAAAAAAAAAAAAAACTGCACGCGATCTGCACAAAAATGCACGCGACCCGCACCAAGACTGCACGCGAACTGCACGTTTTCTGCACGCGATCTGCATTTTTTCTGCCCGCGATCTGCACGCCCAATGCATAATCTTCTACCATATAATAAACATGTTCTTCCCGTCAGACTTGTTGATTTTCTGGTCCATCCCGGAATCCATCTCTTCTATCGTAGCGGAATTCCCTGATCTTTCTCAACTAACCAGACTCTGGTGCCACCAGATGTAACGACCCCAAAACCCGTCCCTATTTATTTTATATTTTGGGGATTTTAATTTGAACTTATGTGTGCATTTTATGTGTTGCATCATATTTTATGACTTGCACATATAGTTAGATTAATTGTGTTATTTATTTAGTTAGTAGTAATAATGGTTAAAGGAGTTAATTGATTAAGTTGAAACCTTAGAGTCCTTTGTGAAAATATAACTAGAGGGGTTTAGTTGTTAGAATTGAAAGTGGAGGGGCTTTTGGGGAAAGACTATAAATAGCCTTTATGCATCCTTATCCCTCCCTCACTCTCTACGTTTCACCTACACCTACCTAGTTAATTTCTCAAACTACTCTCTCTGGTTCGTAAAGAAGAAAGGGTAGGCTTCTTCTCTTTTTGATTTTATTTCTTATTAATTAATCCTCCGTTCTAAAATCCGGCTTCACCTAAATGATCAGGGCGTTGAGTAGGTCATTTCTACCCGAACAAAACATATTTCTGCGATACTTTTTCCGGAAATAGGTAAGTTACTAATTCCCCTTAAATAGTAAAATGGTCATATATTTGCTATATGTGTGATATGTGGTGAAATTATTGTGAAAATAATTTATTTTTTATACTTGTTTATTTGGACAAAGGGAGTATAATTATACTGGGTAAGTGACTTGGTTTGTATGCAAGGATGTATATGGAGTATGTTTATATACCTGAGAATGTTAGTATAAGTGTTTGAAAGTATACTCCTACTCGTGGGACGGTAAAATATTAACTTGAGTTAAATGTTAAATAAGTATATTATAAAAATTATACTATTATTCGTGGGACGGGGAAATAAATGAAAGTATCCCTAAAAGAGTATATTAGTATATTAGAAAAAATTATACTTATACTTGTGAGACGGTGAAACGAATGGAGTATAAAATTCTAAGTTTTTGGCCTGTCGAGTGTCTTGGACGACCGCCCAGAATGGGGTGGGCGACCGCCCATATGGCTGACTGTTTTTGTGCTGGAACCAGGGTACTTTGGGAGACCGCCCAGGGCGGTTTGCGCGGCCGCCCAGTTCCATCTGAAAGGTTGACTTTTGCAATTTTAATTGATTAAAGGTCTGATCTTGGTCTTAGGTGATGTCCTAGGGTATCTAGAGGGTTATTGAGGAACACCAAAGTGATAGAAATGGGTCCGTTGTGATCGAGTTTGGAATAATGTAACCGTTTAGGTTCATTTTGAGTGTGGTACATCTTTATGATGCTTTCGTAGGATTTCTTACTTTGGAATCCCTTGGGTGAGAAATGGGTTTAACATACTTGGTTGTTGAGGATCGTGTTCATGTGTGTGCAAGATTGTTGTTTGACTTAATGT
Source organism: Campanula takesimana (assembly GCA_026119855.1). Classification (NCBI taxonomy): domain Eukaryota; kingdom Viridiplantae; phylum Streptophyta; class Magnoliopsida; order Asterales; family Campanulaceae; genus Campanula; species Campanula takesimana. Next base: position 511,677 of record JAOWBW010000290.1, read on the forward strand.
CATTATTGAACTAGATTGTGTATGACTTAATATCATTGTTGAATAAGGATTGTGTTGTGACCTAATGTCAATGTTGTGAACTCTTTTATGAGTAACGTGTTTGCATCTTTTGATGTGTTTGGCTCGGTTCCTTATTTTAGAATCATTGCCCTGGTTGTTGTTGTTTAGCAAGTATTTAATACTGTGCTCTCGTGTAAAGTCCAGATGGTCTTATGTTGTTGAGTCGGGCAGTGGGAGAATTATAGGGGTACAAGTTAAGTTCCCTATAAGGTTTTCCATTGGTACCTTGAGTCGGGCAGTGGAAGAGTTATAGTGGCACACAAGCCAAGTTCACTATAAGGTTGTCCACTGGTACCTTTATCCTCAGTCCAGATTGGCCTTGGATGGGATGAACTCGCTCCCTTGCGTGAGCATTTAGGGGTATGACTTTGTGTCATTTTCTCCCGCTATTGTTGTTGTTGTGTTATATGGTTCCGGAACCTGCTTCAGCTATTGATGCTGCCCCGTTGTTACTTTGGTTCTATTGGTTATGGTTTGGTTTTTGGGATCCTGGCTTCAGCTATTTATGCTGCTCAGATGGTTTTCTCAACTGGTTTTCTCAGATGGTATTCTCAGATGGTTATGTTACTTCAGTAAACCTTGGCTTGGTATTCTCGTAGGAGTGTTTACTCCTACACTATGTGTTGTATGATGAGTTGGTCGTTATTTCCAACCGGTATTGGACGGTTGGCGATAGGGAGCCTCTCATGTTATGTGCTATATGCTATATGATTATTTGTTGATATTGTTTCTTTATGATTATCATATCAGCATGTAACGTAGTTGCATTTTAGTAGCTTACTGAGATTCATTCTCACCCCTTATTTGTTTACTGTTTTAGATAAAAGCAAGTCCAGGGAATAGGACACTTTGGCACGGGAGGACGTTGAAAGTGGTAAGAGTTGGGTTTTGTTTTGTCAAGATTACATTACATAAATGTATAACCTTTTGGGTAGAGTTTCCTTGACTTCATCATCTTGTAACACCTATATTTTGGATAATGTTGGTGTGAGTACATTTGTATAAAGGTTTGTAAGCCTTCGGGCTAAATAGTTTCATTTGTGAAAGTTTGTTTGAAAGTCAGTAGAAGTCTTTGAACTTCAAGTGTGGATTTGTTCAACTTTATGAAAGTATATTTCGAAAAATTTTCTAAAGGTGTTTTATAACGTCTTCCAATCGTGTCCCGAGCGTGGGGCCAAGTAGGACCACGGGTCTGGGGCGCGACACCAAAGCTCTGATACCACTTGTTAGTAAATCAGACCCAAAAGATAAATAATAATGAACACAAATCAACACAGAATATACGTGGTTCACCAATCTCTATTGGCTACCTCCACGGGCAAAGGGAAACATATATTATTATGGCGGAGAAACAATTACATGAAGATGATCACACTAATTTATGTTTGCATGAACTTTGATCACAAAGTTCTTAGCAATGCAAATCCCTAGATCTAGAATCACTGATCTCTCTCTCTATGTCAATTGAATCAAGCACACAAAAATACTACTTTATGGCTAGTATTTATTGGGATTTTAGAGACCTAATTAGGAAGATAGAAGGAGTCCTAAATCAAATCCCCAAAGGACTTGAGATACTTTCCAAAACAGGCAGAACAGTGTCAAAATCCGGAATGCCTCGGAATTGCTTGGTCCGCCCGGGTCTTCACCATGGTCCAGACCTCCCAAGGTACCCGACCGTGTTGGAATAGAGGACCAACCGGGACTAGACTTCGGAGCAAAGAGGAAGAAAATCGTCGGAGGGACTGTTGCTTTGGGCGGCCGCCCAAGGTGATGGTGGGCGACCGCCCACTTAATCAGTTGGTTCGTCCGGAGGAGCAGCTTCATGGGCGACCGCCCAGGACCAATATGGGCGACCGCCCACTTGTCCGGATGGGAAAATTCCGGGTCCGTTTTTAGGCCAATTTTCGGGTTCCTTTGTCCATCTAGGGTTAAGTTTGTATTTCTGGGCACATATTTAAGTAAAGTTCCGCCCCCAAACTCATTGTAACTCAGATTTAACATATTATAGTGCAAGATCCTGGCTTGGTAGTGCCCCCAGACGTAGTCAAACATATTGATGAACTGGGTAAACAATTTCTGTGTCTTTTCTTGCTTTGATTTCTTGTGCTTTGTTTGTGTGCTCTTATTGTTCTTGTGGGTTTGCTTGGGTAGTGGAGGGCCATATCCACAACAACTGGTATCAAGAGCTCTGGTTGGAGATCAGGGTTTAATCGTAAGATTGGTTTATCAAGCGATTGGGTGTTGTCAAGCAATCAAGAATGGGCAAGGACAAACAGGCGGTTGAGAAATTTGATGGTTCTGACTACGGATTTTGGAGGATGCAAATAGAGGATCTCTTGTACAGCAAAGATCTCTAGAAGCCTCTAAAGGGTGTCAAACCGGAAGGAGAAAAGCAAGAAGATTGGGATCTCATGGATCGGAAGGCCCTAGGGGTGGTTAGATCTACTTTGTCAAAGTGGATCGCGAAGACTACCAATAAGGCGAAGACCACCATAGAGCTATTGGATTATCTTACTGAGAGATTTGAAACTCCATCTGCTGCAAACAAGGTTGATTTGATACGCAAGATGGGTAGTCTCAAGATGCAAGAGGGAGGATCCTTGGCTAAACACATCGATGAGTTTATGGATGTTATAGACTCATTGACTGCGTTGGAGATTACGTTTGATGATGAGGTTCATGCGTGCTTGTTGCTAGCGTCTTTACCAGGAAGTTGGAGCGGGACGGTGACAGCGATCAATGCTTCAGCAGGTAAAAACAAATTGAAGTATGATGATGTTAAAGACTTTTTCTTGGGCGAGGAAAATCGCATGAAGAAGTTGGGGACATCGACTGCTTCGGGATCGGCCTTAGCTACTACTAGCAGGGGAAGGCCGGGTACTAGCAAACAAGGGAGAACTGAATCTAGGGAGAACGTGGTGGGTGGTAAGGGCAAGGCCGTGGAGATCAGAGACAAACCAAGGGTTGCGAAAGGATCGGTGCAGTGTTATCATTGCAAGGAGTTAGGACACTACAAGAAGGATTGTCCCAATCGTGGGGGCAATTCGGTGAATGTGACAGTCGAAGGTGATGATGTACTGGTTCTGAGTGTTAGTAGTGCACTAGAATCATTGTTGCTAGATTCGGGGGCATCATTCCACTCTTGTGGACATGCAGAAGAGATGGAAAATTATACTTCCGGTGATTTCGGTAAGGTCTATCTGGCGGATGGCGAGCCTTTGGAAATCAAGGGGAAGGGGGATGTCAGAATAGGAGCATCGGACGGGAAGGTCTTACATCTGAATGGGGTCAGGCACATTCCGGGTTTGAAAAAGAACCTATTATCAGTTGGGCAGCTGGACGAAGAAGGTTACAAGGTAACATTCGGCTGCAGGAACTGGGTTATCACCAAGGAGGATCGTGAGATCGCTCGGGGTGATAAGGAGGGGACATTGTATTTGGCGAATAACACCAAGGATAGTATCGCGATGGCGTCAGCCAAGGGTGATACTGATTTGTGGCACTATCGATTGGGTCACATGAGTGAGAAGGGGATGAAGGTACTTTGTTCAAAGGGACTACTACTGGGTTTGAAGACAGTCGACGTGGGGATTTGCGAAGATTGTGTGTTTGGCAAACAGGCGAGAAGTAATTTCTCGAGGACAGGTAGGGCTTTGAGGGAAGCAAAGTTAGAACTGGTTCACACGGATTTGTGGGGACCATCTCTGGTAACTTCTCTGGGTGGTGCGTCATATTACATGACCTTCATTGATGATTCAACAAGGAAGGTCTGGGTTTATTTCTTGAAACACAAAGATGAGGCATTCGAGGTGTTTAAGAAATGGAGGGCCTTGGTGGAGAATCAGATGGGACTTAAGCTTAAGTGCTTGAGATCAGATAACGGAGGGGAGTATGAGCTCGGGGAGTTTAAGGAATATTGTGCAGCGAATGGGATTCGTATGGAGAAGACTCCAAAGGGCACACCACAACACAACGGGGTTGCAGAGAGGATGAACAGGACATTGAACGAGCGAGCTAGAAGTATGAGGTTGAAGTGTGGACTTCCGAAGACGTTTTGGGCATATGCAGTTGACACGGCGGCTTTCTTGATCAATAGGGGACCATCGGTACCATTGGGGAATGGAATTCCAGAGGAAGCATGGAGTGGCAAGCAGGTAAATCTGTCCTTTCTTCGCATATTTGGCTGCGTTTCATATGTTCATATTGATTCTGCTGATAGAACTAAGTTAGATGCAAAATCTGTAAAATGTACGTTTATTGGGTATGGTGGGGATGACTTCGGGTATAAGTTTTGGGATGACCAAAACCATAAAATTATTCGTAGTCGAGATGTAGTATTCAATGAACAGGTATTGTACAAGGACAGAAAGGGGGCATCTGATGATATTAGTTCGGAACCGGAAGTTGTAGAGGTGGATATTCCAGACTCGGGTGGAGCAGGACGGTTCATGATGACCAAGGTCAGGGGGTCACTGAAGATGAACCACATACTCCGGAACCGGATATTCCGCTGCGTAGATCCAGCAGGTTGCGTGGATCACCTGACAGGTATACTCCTTCAAATTACTATTTATTGCTGACAGATAGTGGTGAGCCGGAATGTTATGCGGAGGCTGTTCGTAGTGCACTTTGTGATAAGTGGAAAGCTGCGATGGATGATGAGATGGACTCATTGAAGGCCAACAAAACTTGGGAGTTGATTAAACTGCCTAAGGGGAAGAAGGCATTGCATAACAAGTGGGTTTACAGGATTAAGGAGGAAGCAAACGGCAGTAAGCGTTACAAGGCAAGGTTGGTTGTAAAAGGGTTTCAGCAAAAGTACGGTATTGACTACACCGAGGTATTCACTCCTGTTGTGAAGATGACCACTATCAGAATGGTTCTGGGGATAGTAGTGGCGGATAACTTATTGCTGGAACAGATGGATGTAAAGACGGTCTTTCTTCATGGTGATTTGGAGGAAGAAATTTACATGGTACAACCAGAGGGTTACTTGTCTAAGGGTAGCGAGGAACTGGTTTGCAGGTTGACTAAGAGCTTGTATGGCCTTAAACAAGCTCCTAGGCAGTGGTACAGGAAGTTCGATGGATTCATGCACGATATTGATTTTATCAGATGTGAGGCAGATCATTGTTGCTACTTCAAGAACACGGACAATGGGTATATAATCTTGCTGTTATATGTGGATGACATGTTAATAGCGGGCTCTAGCAGTAGAGAGGTAAACAGATTGAAGGCTCAGTTGTCAGAACGGTTCGAGATGAAGGATTTGGGGGAGGCCAGAAAAATCTTGGGCATGCGGATTGACCGGAATAGGGAGTTGGGTAAGTTGGTTCTTTCACAAGCAGAATACGTTGAGAAAGCCTTGACAAGGTTTTGCATGGAAGAGGCGAAGCCAACAGGGACACCATTGGGTATGCATTTCAAGCTATCCGAGAAGGACTCACCTAAGGGCAAGGAGGAGCGTGACAAGATGGAGAGGACTCCATATGCTTCGGCAGTGGGGAGTCTAATGTATGCAATGGTGTGTACAGGGCCAGACATTGCACATGCGGTGGGAGTAGTCAGCCGGTACATGGGCAATCCAGGGAAGCAACATTGGGAAGCGGTTAAATGGATCATGCGTTACTTAAAGGGTACTGCTGGTAAGGCTCTGTGTTTCTCAAGCAAGGAGGTCGTGTTAGCGGGTTATGTGGATGCGGATTTGGCATCAAGTGATCTGGACAAGAGGAGGAGTACCACGGGTTATGTCTTCACATTGGGTGGTACGGCTATCTCCTGGGCTTCTAAATTGCAGAAGATCGTGGCTCAGTCGACTGCGGAAGCAGAATATGTGGCAGTGACAGAGGCAAGTAAAGAGATGGTATGGTTGCAGAACTTCTTGGGTGAACTTGGGAAGACGCGAAGTGGTAATGCTCTCTACAGTGACAGTCAGAGTGCAATTCATTTGGCTAGGAATCCAGCGTTTCATTCTAGGATGAAGCACATTGAACTGAGGTTTCACTACATCAGGCATCTCTCGGAGAGGAAGATCTTAAAGCTGGAGAAGATATTGGGATCGGAGAACCCGGCTGACATGTTGACCAAGGTGGTAAACCTTGAAAAGTTGAAGCTATGTAAAGCTTCAATTGGGCTTGGAGAATAGGAGAGGAGGAAGGCACTACCATGTTCGAGGTGAGCACTAGGACGACACCAAGGATGAGTTGAAGAACGGATACGGGGCTTGTATGTGCTGTTGATCTCTAGGTGGGAGATTGTTGGAATAGAGGACCAACCGGGACTAGACTTCGGAGCAAAGAGGAAGAAAATCGTCGGAGGGACTGTTGCTTTGGGCGGCCGCCCAAGGTGATGGTGGGCGACCGCCCACTTAATCAGTTGGTTCGTCCGGAGGAGCAGCTTCATGGGCGACCGCCCATGACCAATATGGGCGACCGCCCACTTGTCGGGATGGGAAAATTCCGGGTCCGTTTTTAGGCCAATTTTTGGGTTCCTTTGTCCATCTAGGGTTAGGTTTGTATTTCTGGGCACATATTTAAGTAAAGTTCCGCCCCCAAACTCATTGTAACTCATATTTAACATATTATAGTGCAAGATCCTGGCTTGGTAGTGCCCCCAGACGTAGTCAAACATATTGACGAACTGGGTAAACAATTTCTGTGTCTTTTCTTGCTTTGATTTCTTGTGCTTTGTTTGTGTGCTCTTATTGTTCTTGTGGGTTTGCTTGGGTAGTGGAGGACCATATCCACAACAGACCGGTCACCCTTGTCTGCTATGCTTTCTTCTTTTCTTCTCTTTTTGACTTTCAAAGTCATCTTCTCTAACAAAATAAATGTTTTAGAAAAATTAATTTATTTTTGATAAATTTAAATTATTTTGAACGTTGTTATACGAAAGAGGCATTACAACTTTTGAAAATTCATAAGGGGGCGGATCATCCAAAACCAAATCCAACCACACAATTTGTTACAAATATCGTCCCAAATACTCTTTCAGTCCATTTATATTTGCCTCGTTTGAATTTTTGGATTAACATAATTAAAATTTGATCAAATATTAATATCAATTTAATCATCATAATGAAATTTTAAAAATTATTATTCATAAATCATTTAGTGATTTATCATCAACAATTTCTGAATGATTTCACTATGATGATTAGACTGACTTCAATTTTTGTTCAAAAATCACTTGTGTTGACAAGAAAAAATCAACGTGACCAATATAAATATTCTTGGGATAGTGCCTTTGAATGTGGGACGTCGTATTAAAAGAATATACTACAGAGAAATTTTCATAATGCCTAGACAGAGCATAAAACAAGACAAAGAAGGGAGCAGCAGCGACTCGTGCCCACCAGCACGAGTCGTGCCGCAGATGATCAGCACGACTGACAGGCTCAGCACGAGTCGGGTGCACGAATAGTGTGTGATCAGCACGTGTGGAAGCATTTTGGGCGAGTCGTGAGCACGATTGAGAAGGCAGAGAACGACTCGTGCCCTATGGCACGAGTAGATAATTTGGTTTCAAAATTAGCCTTGTGCACTTGTTTGTACCTTTTCGTGTATCCTAAAGGTTCATAATGCTCCCTCAGTCTCAAATTGATTTTTACACTTGACTATTCATTTTTTTTCAACAGATATGAATACTTGCTTCACTAGTCATGTTGTATTTATGCACATTTAAGCTTAAATTGTTGAAATGAGAACAAGTTTTTGAGAGAATGAATAATAATAAATGACGCGACAAAGGTAGTATGTGCTAGAAAAAAAAGAAAGGTTCACAATTATTTAGTATGATATTTGAAGTCCTTAATCGAATAAAGTGTTTAGATTATTTATGAGACAAAATGGGAAGTAAAATGAAACCGAAAGACTGAACTTAAAAGGAGCACTCAGGGCCGGCCTTGAGGTAAGACAAGTGAGGCTGTCGCCTAGGACTACCGAAATTTTCCTCGATTTTAGGGCCCCAAATTTTTGCAGCTGTAATATATAAAAATAAACTCTAAATAAAAACAAACAACTGTTAGTGGCCGAGAGGTTATGCGGAGCGGTTGGAATGCTTTTGTACGCATTTCACTTGGGTTCGTGTCTCGCACTCGTTGTATTAATTTTCTTCTGTTTTAGTTCCCCCTCTCTCTCTTCTAGCTAGGGTGGCTTCCCTTCCTTATCTTATTCCAATTCTTTTTTATTTTTTTAGAAAAATTCTCGCGTGCATCCGCCGCACGCTGCTTCTCGCGCACTCCTGCTCCGCTACATCCGACCGTTGGATCTAGCCCTCCCACTTCCCAGATCGAGACACGTGTTGAGTTGCTTGTCAGCTGAGATGTAACACTCTGTTCTGATTAGAGTCGTCAATTCGGGACCGTCCCGCTATATATATGGGATGGGACGGGACAGTATATTCTTGTCCCGAAAAAATGCGGGACTATTCGGGACGTCCCGTATGGAACGCGGGACAAAACGAGACGGGACGGGACATCCCGCATTTTTTAAATCCCAGGCGGCTGCTCACATTTTTTCCTTTGGGTTCGACCTCACCGAGGCTGATCATATGTTACAATTACTTGCTTTTGGTTCTTACAACAATAGCATATACAATACTCATGAACAACAACTACAACAACCTTCGTCTGAGATTGAGGAGTTAATTGATACGAGGAATGCTGAACAGGTTACTGCTAGTGGGCTTATCGACCTTACTGAGGAGGATATGTTTTCATCACTGGGTTTGGATTCTTACAACAATAGCATTTACAATACACATCAACAACAAGAACAGCAGCAGCCGCCTGAGATTGAGGAATGTTGGACAGGTTGCTGCTTAATGAGTAATGAGTAATGACTAGTATTAGTATTTGTTGGATTTATTTCAAACTGTGATGATGCATTATCTAGTATTGTTATAATACTTATGTAAGGACTAAGTATTAGTATTAGTATTTGTTGGATTTATTTCAAAATCGTTATTTTGTGATCGTGTGATTGCGTTAACTTATCCCGTATTTGTCCCGCATTGTCCCGTGTCCCGAGATGATTTGGGATGGGACGGGGAATTTCCGTCCCGCGATAAATTCGTCCCGTCCCGTATAGTTGGCGGGACATCATAGTTTTTATCCCGTCCCGTTGTCCCGAATTGACGGCTCTAGTTCTGATAAAAGTAACAGTTTCATCTTCAAAAAGTAACCATTTTTACAGTCAAATGTAACAGCTATTTTACAAAAAAAAATAAAAATGTTTTGATAGTTTTTGTGGTTAAAAAAAATAATATTTGAAGTGCAACAAAGTGAATATATGATTATAATTTTTTATATAGATGAATGTAACATTTTTATTTAGTAAATGTTACTTTTCTTCTTAAAAAAAAGAGTAAAAATTCATATATATAATCGGGTATGCATTTCAATTGTTACTTTCTCAATAAAAAATTGTTACATTTTCAGATATAATGTTACATTTCAGAATATAATCTGTTACAATTGAGAAAAAAAATGTTACATTCATTTTTTATAAAATGTAACATTAGTTTAGTTTGTCAATCTTATGTTAATTTTGAAAAAAAAATGTTACATTTGAAAAAAAGAGTGTTACATTCCTTTATAAAAGTGTGACGTTAGTTTAGTTGTCAATCTTTATGTTATTTTAATCTATTGCAGCAAAATTGTGGTACATTTAAAAAAAAATGTTTACATTTAAAAAAAGAAAGTGTTACATTTGAAAAAAAGAGTGTTACATTCCTTTATAAAAAGTGTAAAATTAGTTTAGTTGTCAATCTTTATGTTATCTTTAATCTATTGCAGTAAAATTGTGGTACATTTTGAAAAAAAAATGTTACATTTTAAAAGAAAAAAATGTTATATTTCGTTATAATAAGTGTTACTTTGTTGGGAGGAAAAAAAAGGTTGGGGGTGGCAAAAAAAAAATAAAAAATCTCAGCAGAAAAAAAAAAAAAAAAAAGAGGAAGGTCGGCTCCTGTCGCACGGTGCAACTGCCGCACAGGAGACCTCCTCTTTTTTTTAAACTTCTTTCTCATTTTTTCTAGGTTAATTATATTTTTATTTGTTTTAACTTCTCCCTCGTTTTTTTCAAGGTTAATTAACAAGTAAGACTTTCTTTATGCAATAAATTCTATAAATTATTTGAAATCATTGTTTCAACACTATTGCAATTTTTTTTTTAATTATTTTCATTCATGACTAAATTGTGATGAAATATTTCTTTAAATTCTTTGAAATCTATCGAATTATATTTTTTTTGCGACGATCTCAAACAAGTTTAATATTAAACACACTTGTTCAAGTCTAAAACTTAACAATTTTATTAATAAAATTCTTCAAACCTCATTGTTATTAAGATTGTTAAAACTTGAAAAATTAAACACCTCCAACAATAGAAAGAACGACAGAGACGAAAATCCGAAAAACGGTAGAAATTCAAAATGCACCACATTTGTTGCATGTGAGCGGATCGAAAGGCCTCAATTAAATAGTTCGCCTAGAGCCTCAAATTTCACATGACCGGCCTGAGAGCACAATATAAGTATCACCTTCCTAATTCCCAATTACAGACCAACTAAACTCTCTCTTTAACACACGCACTAAAATGGAAGGTTGTACTCTAATCACGAAGCCTAATTCATCCCATGTCGTCACATTCTTTCTCTCCACCCTCCTACTCATCACATTCACGATCTCACCAATCTCAGCCACCGCCGCCGCCGCCACCACCACCACCTCACCGTCGAAAGCCTCCCTAAAATTCATCAAAATCTCATGCAACTCAACCACCTACGCCCCACTTTGCTACAAAACCCTATCCCCCTACACCTCCACCATCAAAACAAACCCCCTCACCCTCTGCGCCACCGCCCTCGCCACCACCATCAAAGCCGCCAACGCCACCGCCAACATGGTGTCCCAATACGTCCGGCAAAAGAGCATCACCGTTAAAGAATCCGGGCCGATCAAAGACTGCCTTGTCGAGATAAAAGACACCATTTTTAGGCTGAAAGAATGTCTCAAGGCAATGTCTAAGCTTAAGGGCCCTGATAAGAAGTTTCAGATGGATAATGCTAAGACGTGGGCTAGTGCCGCCATTTCCGATGAGGAGACTTGTTCCGATGCAGTTTCCGGCCAGAAAGTCAACCCTACACTCAAGAACAAGATTAGGAGTAGCATTAAGAAAGTTGAACAACTTAATAGTAATGCTTTGTTCTTAATTAATCACCTTAAATATTAATTAATGTTGCAACCAAATAGCAACATTCGTTAATGTGTGGTTGATTATTTAATTTGTAAGCTAGTATTTGATCTTTCTTATGCCCTTGTTTGTTTGTTTTTCTGAAACGCCGTAAATTTTGGTAATCACACGTTTAATCTTGTTGCTTAGTGAACTTTTTATTTGATGATGAATATTGTTCGTAAGAGTATATTTAATTTCTGAATTTGATGCCCCTTTCGTTTCATAATATTTGTTGTTTTAAAAGTGAAATTTGTTTTAAAATATTTGACACTTTACTATTATCAAGACCTTCTTACCATTTTGTCTCAATTATAACTTTATTAATGATGGTGATGCATTTTTTTTATAAGTATTTAATCACTTAAAAAATGATATTTGAAAGGTAATTGGGTTTTTTAACATGCATTTAGTACATTTATTAATACGTACTCTCTCCGTTTCATGTCACTTGAGACCAAAAATTTTGGTACACAAATTAAGGAAAAGTAAGAGAGAGAAATAGTGGGAGAATGTGTTTGTGAGTATGAAAAATTAAATATGAGAGAGAATGAATGGGAGGAATAGTAAGTTGATTGGTGTTATGAGTGTAAAAGTAAAGTAAGAGAGAGAATGAGTGAGAGGAATAGTAAGATTCTTTACCATTTTAGGCAGTCTCAAGTCACATGGAACGAACGAAAAAAAAAATAAGTTTTAAGTGACGTGAAACAGAGGGAATATAAAAGAACTTCAAAAGAGATACTCCCTCTTTCCCGCAGTAAGAGTCATACCCCTCATTTGCACGCTTATTAATAAATATTGGAAGTGATGTAACTGTTGTGAGTGTAAAAGTAAAGTAGGAGACAGAATGAGTGGGAGAGAATAGTGAATTGATTGGTGTTGTGAGTATAAAAGTAAAATAGGAGAGAGAATGAGTGAGGTGAATAGTAAATATTCTTTGCCATTTTAGAAATATGACTTTTACTCTGGGACGTACCAAAATGGAAAGTAGGACTCTTACACTGAGACGGAGGGAGTAATTATTTTGAAACGAGGGAGTAGTAGTTTAGTTCCCAGCTTAAAATTACACTGTAAACATTTTATTCCCAAAATATGGGCGATTGTATATACTCCCCACCTCACTTGACACCCAAAAGGTGGGCACAATAACTAAGAAAAAATAATTTTTATATAGAAAATGTGTGGTAGAAAATGAAGAGAGAGAATGAGTGGGGTAAATAGTAGTGTTGGTTGAATAAATGAGTGGTGAAAAATGAAGATAAAGAATGAGTGGTGAGGTAGAGTGAATATAAAATTATAAAAAGTATGCTATTTTGGGAAGTGTCAAGTGAGCTGGGACAGACCAAAATGGAAATAAGTGTCAAGTAAGCTGAGACATAGGGAGTATATGAATAGGCCTAGGGAAAAACTCGATTTCATAAAAGCTCAAGAAAAACGATTTTTTTTTTTTTTGTTGTTGTTGAAAAAAATGCATAACTCCATTGAAGTGTTAGTGCTAATGTTACAAAGTATTTGTCATTGGATCGTAAACATTTAAATTGATAATTAATATTTAAACTGACATTATTATAAGGTGTTAATGTGTGTCTTAAAGAGAGTGTGTATAAAAGTGTTAACATCTGTGTTAAAGAGTATGAGTGTGAAAAAAAGTGTCAGCATGTGTGTTAAAAAGTGTCAGTGTTTGTGTAAAAAAATCTCAATGATAATGTTAACAAGTTTCAATGATATGTTTCAGAGTGTCAATGTGTGTTAAAGAGAGTGTGTAAAAAAGTGTTGACATCTGTGTTAAAGAGTATGAGTGCGTGTAAAAAAGTATCAACATGTGTGTTAAAAGTGTCGGTGTATGTGTAAAAATGTCTCAGTGATACTGTTAGCGAGTTTCAATGATAGTGTTACAGAGTGCCAATGTGTGTGTTAAAGCTTATGAGGTTGTGTTAATGATGCTAAACTATGAGGTTCGATCCCAAACCCACTTGAAAATGGGAGTAGCAGCTCAGGATCTTTATATAATCAATGCATGGCTAGTTTATGGCTAGTTAATTTCTGATGTGGGATAATGTCTCTAATACGCCCTCTCACGTGTAGTCGGACTTTGCTAATGTTTACAACGTGGACTTATTAATCGGGTGACGCGGAGCAACATCGTGGGCCGTTGGTCTGCACGTGTAACGGGCCAGCTCTGATACCATGATAAAGTTTGATGTTTCATCCCAAAACTAATTGGCTATGTGAGGAGTAGCCCAAGATCTTTATATAATATAGTTAATGCATGGCTAGTTAATTCTCAATGTGGGATAATGTCTCTAACAAATGAGTTTATGGTGTTCAATAAGTTTCAGATACTTACAAAAATGCCACCGCGGGTTATTAGAACAAGTTCCTGGTATTTAATATGAAATTGTCAACGGCTACACTGAGAACAAGTGTTATATCAAGTGCTAGGTGACACTCCAAATAACACACAGAGACAGACAGCTCACACCCGAAAACTAAAATAGTTTTTAAAAATAGTTTTGCGGCGGAAAATAATAACACAAGAGTTGTTTTTCTCAAGTTATATAAATATAACTTGAGTGAGCCACGAAGGCAAGACTTTATAATCAATTTATGAACCGAATACAAAGCCGATGAGTTCCATATTACTATTACAGTGTATGAACAATGGAACGAAATATAAACAAAGTATGAAATCATATCCTAGCTAAAAACACTCAAACCCGAGGTATTTGAGTGTGAAAAAAAGTGTATGGGAGAAAGGATTTAAAGGAGCCAAAAAGTACTTTGCTCTTCTGTTAATGGTGTGTGTAAAATTTGGTTTCTCTTCATTGTCTTCACCATAGAATATTTATAGTCTTCAAATGCTTGAAGGCTACTCAACATGGCTTCCCATGTTGTCTTGAATGTGTAGGAAGAGAGTAGAGTGGGTTGTGAACTTCCTCCCCACTATTCGAGCAAGACTAGGTCCTCTTCCTTGATTTTCTCAACCGAAATCTTGAAACCTAAGTCCATGCATCACCTTGTTGTACTACAAGCTTCCAACGCCTTGTACTCTTCATTTTAATCAGCAACAAACTCTAGATAAGATCTTCCCACGTTTTTCCCATGTGTTGCATTAATTTGACAAGGTGAAAGTTATCAATAAGTAGTCATTTATGCATAACTACCTTTCAAACTATTCCACACGTTTCTAGCTCCATTTTGTACCTTATTGTAACCCTAAATATGGACCAAAAATACATACAACTAGCAGATAATATTAGTGTTGGTCTCAAATGGGCAACAAGGGTATGAAAAATGCTAGAGGGGGGGGGGGGTGAATAGAGTTTTAAAAATTCTTTTCAAACCCTTTTGCAAATCAATGGCTTATGCGCACACTTCTCAAATAAGCTAAGTATAGCGCGCAGTGAGAGTGTGAAATGCACAGCGGAAGTTTAAGCACCTACTGCGCAGGAAAAGTCTGCGCAGAGATAAAAACGCACGCGCTAAGTTTTGGCTTAAAGTGTTGGATAAAAAGGATTCTAAGGCAATAAGCAATAACAAACACAGCAGCAATAATAGCAATCTGATAAGATCAAAGCAGTAATTCAAAAATGATTAAGCAGGAAATAAATAGCGAGAATAAAGAACAAGCTATTTGGAGAGGTTCGATCGATGAAAGATCTACGTCCTCTACCAAGATGGTTAGTCTTGGATTTTCTAATGGAGAGATTTATATTGATGTGAGAAGCTTTTACAAGATTACAATGAATCAAAACTCAAATCAAAATATCTTCTATGAAGAACAAATCCTAGACTAAACCGGTGTATCTCAAGAAGTAGGATCTAAATGATCGAAGCTTCAAGAGGTGTGTGTGTGACAGAAATTCTGGGCTCTATGAATCTATGAGATGAAGAGCACGAAGAATTCTGGTGATAAGGCTTAGGATCTGGGCAGGAGTTTGAATGTATGAAGGTTTGAAGGTTGATCTTGAATCTGGGAATATTAGCAGCAATCTTCTTAACTTCAAGGATACTTATGAAAGCACAAACTCTAACAACTTGGAAATGAAGATGAGCTGGCTATTTATAGCAGAGAGCTTAAGACTATCCATTGGAGCTCTGAGCAAGGACGATGAGCTGGCACGAAATGATTGGTGCGCAGGTGTCCTTTATAACCGTTGGGGCTCTAATCAAAGATGATGAACTGGCACAATATGATTGGTGCGCAGGTGTTTTAGAGCCGTTGGAGACTGAGCATGAAGACCAAATTCAAAAGCTTCTTCTAGAAGGTTGACAGCTGTCTTCATTTGAAATATTTCTTTTGAGCGCGTCTCCACCGTTGGATCTGCTGAGTGTGCTTGCTTTGTCGATTCTGCATACCTCAGCATTTTTAATAAGCGTGCATCTTCTAAGCGCTTTCCAAGTTAGGTGATCTGAATGCATTGAAAACTGAGCAAGAAAGAATGCTGCGCAGGAGAGACATGCGCAGTGGTGTACTGCGCAGAGAAGTCCTGCGCAGTGACCACAGTCTTACTTAGATCTTCTTTCCTTTTCGCTCCAAGTCCTATATTCTAAGCCTATACTATAAAATGGACTTAGCTAAAAATTGAAGTTATAAGACTTCTTACATAGGGTCCTAAAGTCCATAGAATATTCTTAGGTGATGGTATCAATCAATTCTAATAAAATTAGGAGGGTTAAGAGATAAGCATACCCAAAAATCTCCCCCTAAATGATTAATGTCATTACCTACTATAACAAAGGCAATCCATTGTACTTGATAATAACATGTCCATGAAAATGAAAATGGTAAATCATGCCTCAAGTCAATGCACACACTAGCCTATGCTATAGATTTCTAGTCTATCCAAAAGATTAACTTACAGTATGGGAAAGACAGAAATAACATGCAGCGCATACAAATGATATGAGTTTTAGTTTAAGTATGCGTTTAAACACAATGTTTAAACATTATGCGTAGAAAATGTGAGCAGTTAATAATATGCGCATGTGGTGATATAAAACATTCATTGTTCCATAAACGAATAGTTTGAATTGAACAAGGTTTTGGAAACTAATGATGCGATTTTTCTCATTAAAACTTGGACTGTTAAGAGTTGAGAATTACAAGTTTGAATAAGGAAAACGACAAAATGCGCACAAAAAGGAATATACCTTGCGCAAAAGCAAAGATTAAATAGAGCCTAATCTATGTTGATCCGGTGCAGGGCTTCGCGCAGCTCATTCTGCAGGCTGTTAAACTTGTTCATAAGCTCAACTTTGAGCGCTTGAAACTTTTCTTTGAACGCAACAACTTTTTCAACATAAACTGTGATTCCTCTGCGCACATCCCTGTTGTCTGCTTGCAGTTCTCAGAAGTTTGTTGCGTAGGCCATCTGATGCCCAGACATCTGGTTGAAATATGACTGCTCAGCAGCATTGATGGTGTCGATGATGGTGGCCTGCGTAGCTTCAAGGCGAGTGTCGGTGTGGAGGCGCTGGGTGTTCACGCTGGCTTGAATGTCAACCATTGCTTGATCCATCCTTGCGTTGAACCCATCAGCAAAGTCCGTCATAGCTTGAGTTATGCACTCCCTGACACCTTCCATGTTGAGCGCACTAGCTTACGCAGGTCCACCTTGCGCAATCTTCTCTACTAACTGCGCTTCCAAGTTGGCAAACCCCTCATATAAGCCATCTGCTAAGTTCTTGTGCAGCTTCCTCAGAATTTCCTTGAACCCATCATCAATAGCTTCATAGGTTCACACATTTTCAGGCATCCCAGCTATTGACTTGAGTGAGTCCAGGACCATTTTATCTAAGTCATCAGGGACTCGCTGCGCAGAGGGGCCGGCAGAGAGACTTGCCTTTGATGCATTCTCCCCCTTAATGGCAGCAATCTCCAATCGCTGCGCATCAAGTTGATCTTGAATAGCGGTTTGCGCAGTGATGAGTTGAGCCATCTGAGACTACGCAGCAACTTGATTCACTTGAATGGAATTCAAGGCTTGTAAGATCTGGCGCAGCTCATTGGAGGAGGAGAGAGACGAGGTAGATACCGCAGGAACCATTGAGGTGGCAGGAGGCGGTTGCTCTGTTGTCTTGGGAGGAGAGGTTGTGGAGATGGGATCAAGAAGGGACTGGCGCGGAGGAGACAGATGCGCAGGAGATCTATGCGCAAAAGAATGTTCACTGCTTTCAGAGGCAGTGGCACCATCCTTAGCAGAATCTTCTGGGATAGGATCAGCAGCAGGAGGAGGCGCTGGAATCTCAGGCGCAACAAAGTCAGGTTGACCAGGGGGCGCAGCAGTAGGCTCAGGAGGAGCTGCATCATCACCACTAACAATCTGATTCACTTCATCAGCATCATCCTTCTCAGCCTCAGGCTCAATGTCCATGCCTTCATCCAGAACAGAGGTAACCATGTGAGTATGGCCAACATGGATATTAACGCGCTGAAATGCGCTGGATGTTGGTTCTCGAGGAGAGCTTGGAGGAGAAGGAGTATGGTGCTTTTTGGAGCCCTTTGCACTACTACGCACCTTCTGCTTGCGCCGAGGAGAAGAAAGAGGGGCATCAGCAGGAGGTGCGGGAGCAACATTAGGGTCTTGCACAGCTGGGGCTTTGGGATGAGTCTCCCCCTTTATAGCCGTTGGGGCTCTGATCAAAGATGATGACCTGGCACAATATGATTGGTGCGCAGGTGTTTTAGAGCCGTTGGAGACTGAGCATGAAGACCAAATTCAAAAGCTTCTTCTAGAAGGTTGACAGCTGTCTTCATTTGAAATATTTCTCTTGAGCGCGTCTCCACCGTTGGATCTGCTGAGTGTGCTTGCTTTGTCGATTCTTCATACCTCAGCATTTTTAATAAGCGTGCATCTTCTAAGACCAAGTCCAATAAGGGGTTGAGGGAGGGGGTTGAATGGGGTGTCAACTAGTTGACATGGTGCAATAAGGGGTTAAGAGGAGGGGGTTGAAGGGGAGGAGTTGAAAGTGTTCAACCTAGTTGAGAAATTTTGGTGGGGCCCAAGAAAATCCACGTGGCGGCATAGTATTGGCCAGCACAAGGAGAGTGCACAACACCTCCCATTTAGGCGAGTTTGATGCTCTTTTTTTTTTTTTTTTTTTTAAAGATTTATATTTTCGGATTAATTTTTTATCTCAATTTTTTGAGCTCAATTATTTCATAGTAAATTGATTTTTTTTAAAAAAAAAAAAATCACCAAAATTTATCATTTTTTTTTTATCTATAAATTGATGTAAGTTTCATTTGATTTGGACACCAAAAAAAATCCTCTTTTCTCAATATAAATTTTTCAATTATACTTTATTAACCCTTATTTAAAAAAATTCAACATCTTTTTAAGTGTGAAGTATTTTTTTAATAATAATTATCATCATTTTTAATATTTATTTAATTGCAATTTAAAAAATTAATTAAGTGTGAAGTATTTTTAAATTATAAATGATATAATAATAATTATTATTTATTAATCATAAAAATAAAGATTATAAATAAAATAAAAAGTAGTGGGGTATAGAATGATGAGTTGGGAGGAGTTGAATTTTAAACTAAACTAGCTTATTGTGGGGGGTGTAGTTGAGAGAGTAGTTGAATGATTAAGTGGATGGAGAGAGAAGATGAGGTGTCGTGATATTAAGGTAGTTGAATGTTTTTAGGGGGTTGAGTTATTGGACATGGCCTAAGCGCTTTCCAAATTAGGTGATCTGAATGCATTGAAAACTGAGCAAGAAAGAATGCTGCGCAGGAGAGACCTGCGCAGTGGTGTACTGCGCAGAGAAGTCCTGCGCATTGACCACAGTCTTGCTTAGATCTTATTTCCTTTTCGCTCCAAGTCCTATATTCTAAGCCTATACTATAAAATGGACTTAGCTAAAAATTGAAGTTATAAGACTTCTTACATAGGGTCCTAAAGTCCATAGAATATTCTTAGGTGATGGTATCAATCAATTCTAACAAAATTATGAGGGTTAAGAGATAAGCATACCCAACAATTAGAACATTATTATAAAAATCATGGAAAGAAATATAAAACTATAACAAGTTTTCCGTCGGGTAACACATGATTGTCAGTGGTAACATCTGAGGTAACACCTCAGTTTATACTAATATATTTAAAACATAGGCTCTAAATGTTTTTCTTAAAATAAAAACTTTTTCCCTTTATTTTTTTCTACCCAATTATTTTTATTATTCATTATATACTTGAAAACTATATGTTTAAAAAATGGATAATATAATTTTTAAGCATCTTCGCCATTATATTCTAAATTTTTATGTATGTTCTAGGTACTTACAAAAACATTTATTAAATAATTTTTAAAGCATTTTCGCCATTATGAAAAATTGCTATAGACTTGGGGGTGTTTGGTGCATCAAGCATCAAGTGCTTGATCCTTGATATAATGTAAGAGTAATTTGAAGGTGTGATGCATAATTTTATTCTTTTATTCAACATAAATATGTCCAACATCTTCTTAATCATTGAGAATCAAAATCCTTGCTTGATGAGTAAGAGCCTCACTCAACATCTAGCGCCCAAAGTGATCAAATGCATCCTACCTCCAAATTACCCTTATATTATATTTAGCATCAAGCACTTGATGCTTGATACCCCAAACATGGTTTATGAGAGTTGTTGTTTCCTCTCTAGTTTGGTTATATATATATATATTTCTAACCTAATGGTTATGATTAGTTCTCACGGTTCTCACGATATTTAGGTTCTCATTTGAGCACCTACCTATATATATATATATATTGGAGTATTAACTAAGGGTTGAGTTTTATGCTATGGCATTCTTGTTTAATGTTGGGCCAAATTACACGTATCGATTATAGGTAAAGGACTCAAAAACTTAACGGTGCTAACTAAATTCTATTTTGATTCCCAGTTGGCCTTATTTGTTCCTTTTCTTTGAATTCATGCATGGATTCAAGGAAACTGAACATACTATGTCTGCTTATTGATTATGTCAGTGTCTAGTTATAAATTTTGCAATTGACTTATCAAACAATTTATTTATCAGATAATTTATAAAAATATATTTTAATTATATACTATCTATGTCCCGTAATAAATGTCACATATGATCAACTAATTTATAGTTTGATCAATTTTTAATGCAAAATTATTTATCTTTATTAAAATTCAAAAATAGTTATGAATTGTGTTTCTATTGATGTATCAATAACCATTTTTAAAATAGTATAAAATGCTTAGATTTTCTGAATTTTCTGATTAAAATTCAACTTAATTGACCATATATAACCTTTATTACGAAAAAAAGAGAGTATTATTTATATTATAATAAAATTTTACTAAAACTATTTATTGGAAAGGGGATCGCCAACCCCACGTGAGATGGGAACACAATTTGGCTTAGCTTCTTATTTTACTTTATTTTGTTATTCCTTTGACTTTCCTTCAACCACACATGACCTTTTGACTTTTGATGGTGCATGTGAATATGCAGCACTACACACCGAATTTTGCTCCCATTTCTAAGATCCAATAAACCTAGCCATCAATGCCCTAAACAAATTAAATAAACCAAAATTAAAATTAAAATATTAATTAAAACTAAAATTATCCACAAAATTCAAACCAAATCCCACCTGACCGTTACCCTATAAATTTCATCATAGATCTCCATCTCAACCCACAAACTAAATTCTCTCTCTCTCTTTCTCTCAACTTTTCAATTTCAATTGGTCATTTGAATCAGCTTGCTTACTTACTTACGCCTGTACTCCGTCCCAAAATGAAAAGTCAATGCGTTCTCATATTCTCCCTCTTCGCCCTCATATTCATCATCTCATCGCCTACTAATTTCGTCTCGGCCTCCACAAAATCATCAAAAAAATTCATCAAAACCACATGCAACACAGCAACCTACTCCTCACTTTGTTACAAAACCCTATCCCCCTACACCTCCACCATCAAAACAAGCCCCCTCAAACTATGCTTCACCTCCCTCTCCATCACCATCAAAGCCGCCCGCGACACCTCCACCCTCATCTCAACACTCTCCAAACAAAGGACAATCACCAAATACGAGTCGGCCGTGATAAAGGATTGTATAGAGAATCTACAAGACAGCATTAGTGAGTTCAACCGAGTTCGAAAGGCCATGTCTAGTCTCTCCGGTCCGGACAGGGAGTTTCAGATGAGCAATGCTAAAACGTGGGCTAGCGCTGCGTTGACCGATGAGGACACGTGTCTTGATGGGTTCACCGGTCGGAAAGTCAACCCGGCGATCAAGATTAAGATACAGAGTGCCATTAGGACCGTTGAGAAGCTTACTAGCATTTCTTTGTCTCTCATTAATCATCTCAAATATTAATCTTCTCGTGCTAGTCGCTTAATTTCAACTTGAGCATAAAGAAATATTCTAATTATTTAATGAGAATACATGCATTAAGTTGTAATTAAGGTTGTTTGCTTTGTTATACGTAAAATAATCAGTTGAGTCATAATATATGTTGCTTGAAAGGGATGTATCACATGCCAGGCCCTTATACAAGGGAAAATGGAAATTGGTGCACCTAGTTCAGGGAAATATATACTCCCTCCAATTCAAAGTTTTTGACTTTACACACACGGAGATTAAAAAAAAAAAATGTTGTGAGTATGAAAAGTAAAGTGGGAGAAAAAGTGGGTAGGGAGTTTTTGTTGTGAAAATGATAAGTGGGTCCCACTTTCCATTTTAAGTAATAAAATCAAAGTAAGAACCTTAAGTTGAGACAGACTAAAAAGGAAAGTAAGAACCTTAATGCTTAAACCACATCAAGATTTCAAATAATGTAAGGCCTCGCCTAGTGCACCAGCCTGCTGGAATAAAGTACAACTGGGTTACTAGTGTTGGAAAAATTGTGTTTTGAAGGAAATTTGGCATTATTTATGTAACGGTAATTTTGTCAAATTACTAAATTAATTATGTGTTTGTGTTCTACTCCATAAGAAGAAGAAATTAAGTATTTATTTGTCCAAAATGGTTTTTGGATGAATGAAATATGAATGCTCAAAGTAAGTGGGTTGAAAAGGGAAAATGTAGTTATCCCACATTGGAAAGAAAATGAACTTGTTGCTAGCATATATACTTGGGCACAATAGTATTGTTCAAGATTATGTAGCATAGAGACTCTCTCTCGCGCCCAGAGAGTGGGGTGCAAATCAAGTTCCAATTTGCGGACACGAGTGTAGCACCAAATTTGCCTTCCTATACAAGCCCATCTCCATCTTTTGTTAAATTTTTTATTTTGTGAATCAAATAAATGAGCATATTTTTTTGAATTGTAACAGCTGCAAGGATTAATAGTCAGCTTAATTTCAAATTAGTGGATGAAATAAAAACTAAAAACCCAAAATGGGTTAATGGCCAGATTTCAGTTTTGATCCTTGGCTTGTTGCAGCTATAAAATGGAGAGTTCAACAACAATTTAAACACACGAACAGAGAAATCCTCCTCCATTTTCTTTGCTGCATATTGTTTTATACATTTTCCCTTGGCCTCCTTGCATCAACAGTAGTGGTGATACTGTCTAAGCACAGTTCTGTTCGCCGGGAAACTTAGGTGCAAGGTGCCCCCGGTCGGCACGTTCTATCATGGGAGACTAGCGTTCCGACAAGGCTCAAGCACACTCGGTGAGGGAACGAATAAGTCTTAAGGAGACAGTGACTAGCATTGGGCTCGTGCAAACAACCATTAAAATTATTCTTTTGTATTTCCAGTTTATAATTTTATTTTTATTCTTTAATTGTTATTTTCTGTTGTAACCGCTAACAACTTGCAATCAAAAAATGAGGAAACCAGTGAAGGGGCTAAGAAGGAACTGCACGGCCTTGCATGTTATATGCCTCGGCCGTGCAAGAGGGGGTCAGAAACGGGCACCTTCTATAATGAGGTGCACGGTCGTGTCATGGGAAGCGCGTGGCTGTACAACCCTTGTGCCGGGTCAAAAAGCTGGTTTTCGGATTTATTTTTTATCTATGGTTTGGACTTATTCTAGGGTTGATATATAAGCATACTTTCGCACCCAAACTTGTTGTAACATCATATTAACAGATTATAGCGCAAGATCATGTTTGGTAGTGTCCCCAGACATAGTCAATCGAATTGACGAACAGTGTAAACAATTTCCTGTGTTCTTTTGTGTTTTGCTTTAATTTTATCGTTCTTGTGCTTGTTGGTTTGCATAATATTTTCTTGCGATCTGTTTGTTCGGAGAGTTAATACCACAACACAAGGTACACATTTGTTTGCACTGCCACAAACTTCCCGACCCCATCTCTATTAGTGATGTCCAACCTTGAATCAAATCGTCATCGAACGGACGTATAAACAATGACTTACAACACCCCAATGACACTCTCAATTCTCAAATAAGCAAGTAAGCACATTGAGCTGGGATGGAGGGAGTATATGTTACCTTCACCCTAACTATAAATAAAGGTATATATAGTCCCTCTTTAAAATTAACTTTAATTTTAATTTGATTAATTTATGATAATTTATTTATGTTAGTGAATAATTAAAAATATTATTGCTAATATATTTGATGATATATTAAACAGTGATTTTTTGTTAATTTTTTGTTATCATAGTTTAATCCAAACGATTATTAAAAAAAAAATAGACTATTTTTATAAGACATGAGAGTGAACATCTAAAAGAAATCTAAATTAATAACACAAATGAATCAATTAACTAAACTATACGTAATATGTTTCTTATTATTTTTTCGAACTTCAAATAATTCCATTAAATGTGTACATTGAAAACTTAAAATGCAAAATAAAATAAAGACATAATAATAACTCTCAGCCAAACAAGAGCTTATACATATATATACATGGCCTTTCAAATATCAACTAACTTTTTATAGGAACATGATTAATGAGGGCCAATGCATTACTAGTGGCCCGTTCAAGCTTCTCGAGCTTAGGCCCAATAGTGGCCTTAATTTTACCATTCAAACTGGGCTGCCCAAACCCATCAATACAGGCCTCAAAATCAGTAAGCACAGAGCTAACCCAAGTCTTAATGTTACTCATTCGAAAGTCAAAGTCCTGGCCCACAGTTGACCCCAAAGCGTTGACCTCCCCAATTGACTTCCTCAACTCATCCTCACCATCATCAACTTGGTCCAAACAATCCTTCAAGGCTGCATGCTCATTGGCCCTCACCCCCCTCAACATGGCCATGTGTGACATTGAGTATTTTAACTCTTGGGTCTTGGCTAGGTTGTTGGTCAACGCTTCTTTGACCAATTTTAATTGGTCCTGACCGATGAGGGTGGTGCGGGCCCCGACGGCGGCCACGCAATCCTTCGGGTAGGGCGTGGTTTTGCACGTGTCCTCGATGAATGCTGCGGAGGCAACGGTGGCGAGTAGTAGTAGGGAGAGGATGGTGACTCTAGCCATTGTTTTTCCTAGACAGCAATTCAAGGGTAGTTTGGGAAATTGAAGGGATACAATAGAATAGAGGTGATTTTATTGCAATATAATTGTTTATGTTTTTGCAAGTTGTTTGAGTAATGTATATATAGAGGAGTGTGTGGGAGTGAAAAGGTTTGTTTTTTTTACCACTTTTTAAGGCCAATCCATGACTATATTTGGAGTTGAAGTTGTGGCCCAAACTTAAAAAAGGCATATAGATGGTAACTGATTTCTCTATTATCCAGTTCTCGAAAATTAAGGTCCGACCATCATTTGCGTGACCACCAGTAATTTAGACATGCCCAAATGGTTCCGGTTCTGAAACCGCCGGTTTCTGGATAGTTGTAACCGTATTCGAACCGTCCTAACCTAGTTCCCAGTTTTATTTGCTGGTTCCGGTTCCTTCAC
The DNA here is from genome assembly GCA_026119855.1 of Campanula takesimana. Taxonomy (NCBI): domain Eukaryota; kingdom Viridiplantae; phylum Streptophyta; class Magnoliopsida; order Asterales; family Campanulaceae; genus Campanula; species Campanula takesimana. The sequence goes on from JAOWBW010000290.1 coordinate 536,824, forward strand.
CAGTTAACTTTTTTTTGTTGTTTAGTCCAAATCCGTTAGAAAACTAACTCATATTGTTGGAACAATTCTTTATATCCCTGAATGCCACGCTCATTTTCAGAATAAGAATGAGGAAGAAGATGAAGGCGGAAGTGAAATAATACCTGTTGAATCCATTACAGATGTTGTAGGGAGAATAAGAAGAAGAAGAAGAATTAAGGGGACGGAGTTCTTCTAAATGATTGTGCCTTTTCTCTCTAATGTCTCTAGCAATATGAAGATTATTTAGGAGAGAAAATAAAATGAATGGAGTTATTTCTAGGGTTGATGGAGAACCCTTTATATATGAAACCAAAAGGCACCTCATTTAGGGACTACACCCTTTCAACCTTTAGTGATGTTAAATTACCACTTTGCCCATAAAAAATAGGTAATATTACATCCAGGAATTCTACACATTATATTAATTCACTACACTTTATATTAACATTATAGGTATGATTTCATGTATGGAATTACTAAATGACTTGTATTGCAAGCCATGTTCTTACAATCTCCCACTTGGGTTGCAAAACAAAGTCTTTCCTTTAAAACCATAAATATAACACAAATGACAACCCTTATGTGCGCACTTTATTGTCATCTATAACAATCTCGTCCATTAGTCATCCAAATATAAGGACTAAAGGGGCAGTCGTTGTAATTGATTCGCAACTAAACCCACAGTAATCACGTATACAAATCCAACTAAATGACATAGATCAAAAGTGTAGATGTGTAGCATGGAATAATGAATATATACATATTCTTCCAACTAGTCCAACTTAACCAAATAAGATCAAAACTTTAAATAAGAGAACAATTAATGAAATAACAATACAAACTCTCACTATATTAAATGTTATCAAAATTGTTACACCCATATGAGCAACATGCTCGTGAAACACTGAAGATGATAACGCTTTCATAAATGGATCCTCTAAAATGGAGTTTGTTTCTATATGTTGTATTTCTATTTGTTCATTTTCCTTTACAACAAGAAACTTAATGTCTATATCCTTCAGACTTTGATGAACTCTTGTTGTTATAAGACTACCGTCCGATTGTCACCATAAAACTTAAGCGGTCTTTCGACACTTATTGACAATTCGCAGTCTTTTTAATAAACTTATGCAGCCATATAATTTAACTAATGTCGGAATACCTAATGATCTCAAGATGATCCGACTTTAAAATATAGGCAAGTAGTTCTTTAGTGTTTTGTAAATACTTTTATCATTCTTTTGGCTGCTACTTAATGTTCTCTCCTGGATTGCTTTGGTATTGACCAAGCATCCCAACATTAAATGTAAGACTTACGCATACATTAAGCTTCTTACTACTGATGCAAAGAGGGATATTTTCTATATACTTGAATTCATAATTAACTTTAGGACACTGTTTGAGACTAAGCATGTCTCCTTTAAAATTAGGGGTGTCAAGTGGTTTTTTGCATGCTATACCTTTTGTAATACCTTTTCTATATAGGCCTTATGTGATAATCCCAAAATACTCCGTGAATACTCACAGTGAACTTGGATTCCTAATACAAAAAGATGCCTCACCAAGAATTTTCATTCCAAATAAATTTCTTAGTTTCCTTATTAAGGTTTAAAACATTACTAGCAAGCAAATATTACCCACATATAAGACCAAAATTATAATTTTTACTCCCACTGAATTTATGGTATACACAATATTTATCAAGATTCATTTCAAAACCAAATGAAAGAATAACTTGATTAATCTTTAAATACCATTAATGAGAAGTTTGCTTAAGTCATAAATGAATTTCTCCATATAGATAGTTTCCTCAATGTCTCCATTAAGAAAAGTTCTCTTAATATCCATTTGATGAAGCTTAAGACACAAATTGCTACTAGTGCCATAATGATTTTAAAATAGTTTTTAGAAGATACCGGGAAATGTTTCTTTCTTGATAATTAATGCCTTTCTTATGAGTTGAAAATTCTTTAGCAACTAGATGGGTCTTTATATCTTTCAACATTACTTTTGTGAATCCTTTTAGGTCTTAGAGACCCATTTATAGGTTTCACATCTTTAGGTAATGTAAAAGATCCCAAAAGTTGTTATCTTTCAAAGATTTCAACTCTTTATATATGGTATTAATCTACTTATGAGAATTAGGACTATTAATGGCTTTATGGTAGATGAATGACTCATCTCCCACTAAACCTATGTGTCATTAATTTCTCGGTAAGATACATCTCATAATTATCCGGTATTGCAATCCTTCTTACTCTATTGTATCTCTTTAAGGGCACCGGTTCTTACTAATTCTGAGGTTGTTGAATTTCCTTCTTATGATCAACATTTTCATGTTGTTCAATATTTATAGGGAAACCATATTTATTTTGAATTGTATGTTCTTCTTGAATATCAAGTACAAAATTTGAAATCCAATTGAAACTTATGGAAGAGGTGAAGAAATGGATGCCTCTTCTTTTCCAAATTCAAAATATTACACCTAATCTCCCACTAAATTCAACATCCTCAAAGAACCTAGCTTTTCTCGTTTCAAAATGTTCAAATTTTCGGGTTGTAAAATTTATATATCCCCTAGATCTCTCGGCTTACCTCATGAATAACTACTAACAATCTTATGTCTAACTTGCCCTTAGTATACTTATAAGGTCTACCCTTATGTTAGACAACCCCATAAATGAAGATGATTTAAGGACATGTTCCTTATTCGTCCCAAAATCATAAAGGGTTTTTATTAGTAGCTTAGAGGGAGCTTTAATGAGAATAAGGGTTGCGGTTTTAATGTATCGCCCATAATGAGTGAGGTAAAAGAAGCACAAAACATGCTTATTACCATTTCCTTAAGGATTTTATCATGTCTCTTGTGTACATCATTCATGCTAGGCGTACCCGGCTTAATGTAGATGGAGACAATCCCACACTCTTCAAAATAGCGGGTAAAAAGGACCTAGACGTTGTTCCCTTTAACAATCATTCCAACCATGATATACTCTATCATGATTAGACCTAATGTTCTTAATAGTCTTTCAAAGTTGATTTCCAACTTTGACCTCATAAAACTTGAAAACGTCCATAACTTGAGTCTTTGCATGAAGTAATAAATGCATTCATATTGAGAGTAGTCATTTATAAACATAATAACTATTGTTGACCATTCCACGAAGGAATAATGAATGGCCCACAATGTTCATTAGTTTTAAAGACACTTGATACTCTCGAGAATACTATTCTTTTAATGTTTGTAAATTTCTTTCAAGGCATTTAATGCAAAAGTATTTTCCAAAATATCAAGTTTGTTTAAGATTTTCTTTAACATAAGCTTATCAATTTTTCTCTTGGAAATATGACCCAAATGCCTATGCCTTAATGAAAAATAAAATAAAATTTACTTGATAACTTTTGGTTTCTAGTTTTGGTTTCATTATTAAGGGACACATTTATTGTTTGAATAATATCAAGTGAAGAAATAATACTTGACAAAGTACTAGTGCCAACAACCTTTGGAATTAAAATAGAGATCACACTTATTATTAATGAACAAGAGTGACCTTCCTTGTCCAATATTGTGATAAATATCATAATTCTACTTAAATGATGGTACAATAAATATATTATTTAATACAAAATAATACTTAGTACTTAACAATAATTTAAATGATCCTTATGCCTATAACTCTAACCGGATTCCTAGTTTCCATATAGATGAATTTCTTCATCTTTACTAGGTCTTCGGTAATTTGGGCAATCCTACTTGAACATCCTTATGTGATTGGTTGCACCAAAATCCAATCACCATGTAAATATAGGAACTGAAACCAAATTAGCCTTAATACAATACAAACAAGACCAAATGATATACCTCTCACGCCAAGCGTGAGACTTAGGATAATCGAACTTCATGTTAGTAAGGTCCTTGCAAAAGAAACATTTCTTTTCTTTATGATCATGAGATGATCCCTTAAGCTTTTTTTTTACTTGCAACCACAGTTTCTTTCCCTCTTCTCTTGTCCCATGAGAAAAGGTAGATGCTAAATGAGTACCTTTAGTTCTAAATTATTCTTAACTTATCTTCTTCTTGTGTCATAAGTGAAAGTAATTCATTAATATTTCACTTGTCCTTTTGACATTGATAGGTCACTTCAAAGCAACCAAACGAAGGATAAAAGATTAAAACTAAATGCACAAGAATATCATCTGATATCCTTAACTTAAGTGCCTTTTCGTTTTGTTAATAGATGAACTATTTCTAAAATGTATTCCCTTAAATTCTCGGTACCCTTTATACCTTATGGAAACAAGTTTCCTCAGGGGTATCAAGGAATGTTTGTAGCATCAATATCCTCGGAGACACCGTCCAAAAGGTCTCCGGGACAATATTTTTTATGATCATTAGGCTTACGCGGTTAGAGCGTGTCACTTCTCAGCACTCAAGCAATAAGAAGAGAAACGGATCCCTTAATGCGAGTTCTATATAGCCCAAGATTATAATTATTTGTTTTCCAAGTTTTATAATTAGTCCCACATTGCAACGGTACTCATAGTAGTAATTACAGATGAAGAAATAAACAAATTTGTTGGAATTTTGAGAACAAGAATGAATACAAAACATGTATAAGATACTACATAATGAAAAATGATTAATTATATCAACGAAATCCATCAACAAGACAATCAATATGACATCAAAACTAATCTTTGGATTGCGAGTTAACTCATAAATGATTGTCTTAGGTAACAAGTAATTTGAACTTATATTTTAATAAATACTTAATCTTCCTTTGGGCCGACATAAGCATCTAAGAAAATAACCTAATGTTCATTTTACTTGTTACCACATGAATCCCCAAGTTTAGTCAAATGTCAAGATCTTCTTTGGAAAATTCAAGCCATTCACATATCAACTCAAACATCCAACACTTTACAATTTTAGGGTTTAAATAACGTAAATCACTTAGGCGACAATATTATTTAAACAATGAATAAAATTATCAAAGAATATAATTAATCAAAAACTTTAAGGTTTGAAAATAATTATGGTTTTGTTCAAAAAGGGAAACAAAATTGTGCAACATCTTGAAAAATGCAAAAATTCTGTGAATAGTGAATATGCGCGACCGGACAATGCCTAATACCCGACCGGGCAACATACAATGGCCGACCGGGCGGAACCAAAGACCCGACCGGGCAAACACATTTAGTCCAACCGGGTGGAACATAAGACCCGACCGGGCGGAACATAATAACCGACCGGGCTAAAGCCACCGTTTCATGCATTTTTGCTGCACTTTTTCCATATTTTGTCCCAAAAGGCATGAATAACAAGTAGATCCACATGGTATGTACTTAAAACATAAAACCATGTTATTTAGGGTAATCTTGCTTTTAAAATTAATGGAATCAAGTAAGTAGATCCACATGGTATGTACTTAAAACATAAAACCATGTTATGAAGGGATAGTCTAACTTGAACCATTTTAATTTAATGAACAAAACACTTTCAAACCATTTTCTGAATTTTAGATGATGATTATCAGTACTCTATGAACGAATTAGAGTCCCTAATCAACATTAAAACTTAATGATTCAACAGGGAAAATGAATCAAATTGAAAGTACAAAACTTTCTCAAAGAAGAACCCAAACTTAAACCAAAATGAACGGGGCTCTGATACCAATTGTTGGAACAATTCTTTATATCCCTGAATGCCACGCTCATTTTCAGAATAAGAATGAGGAAGAAGATGAAGGCGGAAGCGAAATAATACCTGTTGAATCCATTACAGATGTTGTAGGGAGAATAAGAAGAAGAAGAAGAATTAAGGGGACGGAGTTCTTCTAAATGATTGTGCCTTTTCTCTCTAATGTCTCTAGCAATATGAAGATTATTTAGGAGAGAAAATAAAATGAATGGAGTGATTTCTAGGGTTGATGGAGAACCCTTTATATATGAAACCAAAAGGCACCTCATTTAGGGACTACACCCTTTCAACCTTCCTTTCAACCTTTAGTGATGTTAAATTACCACTTTGCCCATAAAAAATAGGTAATATTACATCCAGGAATTCTACACATTATATTAATTCACTACACTTTATATTAACATTATAGGTATGATTTCATGTATGGAATTACTAAATGACTTGTGTTGCAAGCCATGTTCTTACACATATGAGTTAAAACAGTTGAAAAACAACCTTATTTGAATTTTTTTAGCCAAATTAGTTAGAAAAATTAACAAATTAAGTTAGTTTCAAAAAATTTGATTAGTTTATTGTTACGCATACCAAAAAAAAAATCTAACAATATTTTTAGGAAAAAAGGGACGGCACCCTTATAATTTTATTAATATAATTAAAAACTTACAATGAGGGGGACAAACAAGTCTTTCCCTTTTATAATTCAAGGATAGAAAAGGGAGCTTTTACCTCTAAATTACAACATTTATCTAAATTCAAGTCTAATTTAAATAAAACAAAACTATAATACAAATAAAAAAAGGAGATCAAACTGGTCAAAACTACCAAAAAAAATAATGTTCACGTAGTTAGATTTAACGTATATTCCCTCCGTCCCAGCTCGCTTGACACCTTTTGATTAAAACTAGTCAACTTAGGGTCGTGTTGACCAACACTTTATAGAAATATTTATGTTTAAAAAAAAATGTTATTGAGAGGATTTTTAATGGTGTTCATTTTACATTTTTTAAATTTTTATTCGGATAATAAATATTTTTATAAAGTGTTGGTCAAACTCATCTTAAGTTGATCAGTTTTGATCAAAATGTGTCAAGTGAGCTGAGATATAGAGGAAGTATATTCCAAGCTCAAGGTCCAAGTCTCCAACGGTCATGCGCAGCGCAGCCAGCCCATGCGCCAAAGTCGGCCAAAACTCCAAAACGGTCACTGAACATTCAAATTACTACCCGTTGTGTTTGGATTTGGACTAGAACCGTTCGGTTCTCGGTTCTTGGTTCACGGTTCCGGTTTTAGAACCGGCGGTTCCTCGGTTCTGAAGTTGCTGGATTCGTATTCGAACCGTCTCAATCCGATTCTCGGTTCCAACGGTTCTCGGTTATGGCCGATTCCCAGTTCCGGTTCTACCCGTCGGTTACGTCGGTTCTCGGTTATTTTTGGGTATGTTAACCAGTACTACTGTACTAGTGACATTGGGTTGGGGCGTTCGGCCGCAGTTCAACTACAAAATACTCTCTTCGTCTCAAATTAATTGTTACTTTTCTAGTTAAACATATTTGAACTTCGACTAATACTTTATACTACATTATCAATCAAAATCTAAAAATAGTTATTGATAATGTTTCTATTGGTGATTTAATAACTATTTAAATTGGTTAATTGCAATTTAGGGCTTGAAATGTGAGGGGGTCTTCGCCGAAGGGTCTAATGTTTTTTTTTGCCACATCAGGATCCAATATGCTATTTTCTCGCCAATTAAGGGCTTTTCGACGGAATTCGTTAGAAAAATCAGTTAAGTCACATGTGCCTTGCACGTGATTAACAAGCTGGATTAGTTTGTATTTAATATTAGTTTCCAGGGGTTAAAATGTGTGATATTGAATTTGAAGGGGCAAAATGTAATTTGTTTAATAAAATAGCTAGTCTCCCATGCGAACACTATGACCCGTTTCACAGAAGAGACGGGTTTTTTTACCCGGATCCATGACCCATGGGGCGACACTGCCACGTGGCAGCCTCTCATAGGCAAAAAAAATTGTTTTTTTTTTAATAATAATTTAAAAAAATCGGTTTTTCCGTCGTTTACCAAAAGTAATAGTTACCATAACTTAATGTAATGACTGTATACATATAAAGTAACATTGTTCATAAGTAAACGTAACACCCGTTTTACAAAAACAAAAGCTCGTTTTACTCATTTTTTCAAATGTAATACTAACTATAATTACATGTAACCCAAACAATATCTAAATCTAATTATTATTTATACTGAAGTGTAATAGTGCTTTTGCAAATATATAAAATATTGTGTATTTTGATTTTATTTTTTAAAAGAAAGTAACATTTGAAAAATAACAACTTATATACATGAATGTAATTATTTGTACAAGTAAATGTAACACTTTAGTAGATGAAATTGTAACAGATTTTTATAGATAATGTAATATTTTTACATGTATCATGATAAATTGAACCCATTGTAACTTATTATTTGAAAACATATAGATATACTATTACTTTTCTATACATATGTGTTACAAATTATGTATAAACACTGTTACATATAAGTAACACGTTCGTTACATTTTAGTTGTAATAAGTATTACTTTTGGCAAACGAAAAAAACATAGAAAAAAATACTGTTACTTTTCTGTATATATGTACTCCCTCCGTCCCGCCGAAAATTGCAAAAAAAAATCATGGCACAAGAATTAAGGGAAAAGTGAAAAAGGTGATGTGTTGTGAGTGTTGATAGTTGAGTGGGAGAGAGAAAGTGGGGTAGAGAATAGTTAGTGGGTTAGTGGATGTGAGTATGAGAAGTGGGACCCACTAATTAAAAAGTATTAAAAACTTTCCATTTATGGAATGTGCAATTTCTATGGGACGCCCATTTTGGTAAGTTTTGCAATTTTCGGTGGGACGGAGGGAGTATTACTTTTACTTATGAACAATGTTACTTTATTTGTATACAGTCATTACATTAAGTTATAGTAACTATTACTTTTGACAAACCGAAAATATATATATATATATATATATATATATATATATATAATTTATTTATTTTTGGCCTAGAGGCTGCCACGTGACAGGGTCGCCCCATGGATCATGGAGCCGGTTCGTGGGTCGGGCGGGTCAAAAAACTCGTCTCTGCCTGGGTTTTCGGTGTTCTCACCTAAGATTTTGTCTTAATAAAAAGGGCGAATTGCATTTTGGGCCCCAAAGTTTAGGGGGTGTTCCCAAGTCAGACCCCATTCAATCACTATTTACATTTTAAGCCCCAAAGTTGTCATTCTGTTAGCATTTTAGGTCTTTTAACCAGTTTTGTTACAAAAACCCGTTAAATAGGCACGTGCCACGCACATGACACCTAACGGAGGATAGTTTGAAATTGATTTAACTTATAGGGGGTTTACTGCACATTCTTAAATTTAATGGGCTTAAATATTAAAAATTATTTTCCAAATAATTAACAAATATGGGCTTAAATATTAATAATTATTTTTTAAATGTAAATTTTAGATTAGGTGTTCTCTAACCTTTTGAGGTTTTCTTTTTCTTTTTTTTTAAAAAAAAAAAAAAACACAAATGAGTTCTTAAAAAAAATAAAATATTATACTTATTTTTTAGACATTGTTATAGTTTTCTTAGTAGAAAATGTGTTTTTTTTAAAAAAAATTAATATCCTTAATTAATGTGTCCAGCCCAATTTTTGTAAGTTAAAGAGGGACAGAGGAGTATTAACTTTTCAAGCAAATCGGCTCCAACATCTTTCAAAAAAAAAAAAAAAAAAAAAAAATATGCTCAAGCAAATCATCACCTCCACCACCATCTCACAACCACCACCGCCGCTGCCCTCCCACCACGGCACCACCAATCAAAATCATCCAAGAAAAACCCACAGAAATGGGGGTAATCAAACCCGTTCAACCCCTTCTTCCTCCGGCCACCACCTACTCCGGAATTCGAGGTGCAGAGTGAGCAAAAGTTGAGCGATTGGGAGAAATACAACAACGTGTTCAATTACATGGACGACGGCGGCGCGTTTGGATCGTCCTTGGCGCAGATAAACAACCAGGGAAATTATCAGATGTCGCCGTTGCAGGATATGTTCATGTACCTGCAGAATCACCAATAGACTCCACCATACCCATCACCCACCACACCGCCACCTTCCCCCACCTCCCCCAAACTGGAAACAATCCCAACCATATAGAAAATCATCACCAATCCAAGCACCCAAGGCATCAACAAGAATCCGATAAAGAACGTAACAGATCCACACAACATCAACGCCAACGAAATCCCCAAAAGCAACGACGCAAAATTGATCGGCATCGGAGGAGATTAGAGAAATTGATCGGAGATTGTCCGAGGGAAGGGGGCGGAGAACGGTTGTCGGAGGGAGAGGAAACGCCGGAGTGGGGAGGAGAAGGTCGCCGGAGTGGGGAGGAGAAGGTCGCCGTCGTATGCGTGTGTGTGGGTGTCGATTGAGAGGAGTGGGAGAGGGGAGGGGTGTAGTTAAAATATTTTGGAAAATAATTTTTAATATTTAAGCCCATTAAATTTAAGAATGTGCAGTAAACCCCCTATAAGTTAAATCAATTTCAAACTATCCTCCGTTAGGTGTCATGTGCGTGGCACGTGCCTATTTAACGGGTTTTTGTAACAAAACTGGTTAAAAGACCTAAAATGCTAACAGAATGACAACTTTGGGGCCTAAAATGTAAATAGTGATTGAGTGGGGTCTAACTTGGGAACACCCCCTAAACTTTGGGGCCCAAAATGCAATTCGCCCTAATAATAACCCTAACTCTAGTTGCAGCACCACGTTCAATTGAAGCTCTGTTTAAAAAAAAAACGCAAACCCTTCCTCCTATGTCGTACTCTCCATTCCCGATTTCTTACCACCGTCAACCATGTCCGCCGCCATCTCTGCAAATAACCAACCCCCATACACCCTAGCCTTCTTCTTATATTCTTCCTCTCTCACTTCATAGGTATTTGACTCAGATTTGGAAGATTTCTCAAAGAAAAACTCAGATTTGAAAACTTCATAATCCTTTCTCTCTCTCTCTCTCTCTCTCTCTATTCTATCAATGATCTGGGTTTTGATATAAAAGAGGTGACAGATTTGGTAATTTAGTTTCCGTTTCTTGTTTTCATTTGCACATTTTTATTATTTCAGACTTGATTTGGTTGGTTGTTCAAATTCTGGTGGTAGCTGGTGGTGGATGGCGGTTTCATTGGTTGTTGTTGTTGGCGGGTGGTGGATGGATGTATCATTAGTTGTTGGGTTGAAGAAATTGTGGAGTACTCCCACCGTCCCAAAACAGCTTTCACCATTTTTGAAAAACACGAGAATTAATAAAATGTGTATGAAAAGTGGGTGGTGTGAGAGGGAAGGAGAGAGAAAGTGGGGTAGAGAATATTAAATTGATAGTTGTTGTGAGTGGAGAGGAGAGAGAAGTAGTGGGAATCTTTTCCATTTTGGGAAAGTGAGACTTACCAATGGGACACCCAAAAGGAAAAGAGGTGGTCTCCCATGAGAACAAGGGGATCCGTCTCATGCATGAGACGGGTCACCCCCATGACCCATGGGCCGAACCCGCCACGTGGCAACCCACCATTGGCCCAAAAAAAAAAAAAAATTTTTTTTTTTTTTTTTTTTTAGTTTTTATATTTTTTTTTCGGCTTTTCAGTGGTTTAGCAAAAAATAATAGTTACCATCTCTTAAAGTAACATTGTTCATAAGTAAACGTAATACTTGTTTTAAAAAAACAAAAGCTCGTTTTTACCCATTTGAAAAGTAATAACTTATGTATATGAATGTAATAGTAAGTTTATACAAGTAAATGTAACACTTTGATTGACGAAATTGTAACAGATTTCTATAGATAATGTAATACTTTTACATGTATCATGATAAATTTGACCCCATTGTAACTTATTGTTTGAAAACAAATAGATATCTATACATATATATTACAATTATTTACAAATACTATTACATATAAATAACACGTTTGTTACATTTTAGTTATAATAAGTATTACTTTTGGCAAACGAAGAAAACATAGGAATAACACTATTACTTTAAGAGATGTTAACTATTACTTTTCACAAACCGAAAAAAAACCAAAAATAAAAATATAAAAATTTTAAAAAAAAGCAAAAAAAAAAAAAGCAAAAAAAAAAAAAATTTTTTTTTTTTGGGCCAATGAGGGGCTGCCACGTGGCAGGGTCCCCCATGGGTCCTGGAACAGGGTTGTGGGTCGGGTAATAGGTCAAAAAAATGACCCGTCTCACCCATGAGACGGGTTGGAGTGTTCTCACACAAGTTTTTGTCAAAGGAAAATATGTGCAAGGTGTTTTGGGACGGGGGAGTAACTGAGATGAGGGAGCTGTGGAAGGAAAATGAAGTAGGAGAAGGGGACGTGGTGGAAAGGGAGGTTATGAAAGGGGAAGGATTACGGTGAAACGGTTAGAAGATGAGGGGTTGGCTGGAGTTGTGGCCAGAGTTGTTGAAGAAGAAGGGAGGTTGAGTTTGGCTGTTATGAATTTGTGCATCATGGTATTAGTACATTTGATTGATGTACAATAATTTTTATTTATATTTCAAAAAAAAAAAAAAAAAAAAAAAAACTCAACAAGTCAAAATTATACTCCCTCCGTTCCAGCACAAGTAGGACTAAAGGGGTTTGCACACTAATTAAGACAAACTAGTAAATGTGTGGTAGAAAATGAAGATAGAATGAGTGGAGTAAATAGTAGTGTTAGTTGGATAAATTGAGTGGTGGAAAATGAAGAGAGAGGATGAGTGGGATAAATAGTAGTGTTGGTTGAATAAATTGAGTTGTGGAAAATGAAAAGAGAGAATAAGTGGGGTTTAAAATTTCTATTTTTGGCAGTCTCACTTTTAGTGGGACGGCCTAAAAAGGAAAGAAGTCTCACTTGTGCTGGGACGGGGAGAGTACTTTATAAGATACATCTAAAACGGTTAATTATATTTGAGGTGGTCTCTTGTGAGAACACCTAGATCTGTCTCATAAAAAAAACGAGTCGACCCATGACCCATGAGGCATAACCTGCCACATGGCAACCACCCATTGGCAAAAAAAAAAATGCTTTTTTTTTTGAGTTTTTATATATTTTTTTCGGCTTTTCCGTCGTTTACCAAAAGTAATAGTTACCATAACTTAATGTAATGACTGTATACATATAAAGTAACATTGTTCATAAGTAAACGTAACACCTGTTTTACAAAAACAAAAGCTCGTTTTACCCATTTTTTCAAATGTAATACTAACTATAATTACGTGTGACCCAAACAATATCTAAATGTAATTATCATTTATACTGAAATGTAATAGTGCTTTTGCAAAAATATAAAATATTGTGTATTTTGATTTAATTTTTTGAAAGAAAGTAACATTTGAAAAGTAACAACTCATATACATGAATGTAATTGTTTGTACAAGTAAATGTAACACTTTAATAAAAGAAATTATAACATATTTCTATAAATAATGTAATATTTTTACATGTAATACTAATCAAGTGTTTTTAGCTCTAAAAATGTAAATGGTTGAATTATTACTTTTTCAATACATATGTGTTACAATTATGTATAAACAATGTTACATATATATAACAGGTTCGTTACATTTTAGTTGTAATAAGTATTGCTTTTGGTAAACGAAGTAAACATAAAAAAAAAAACACTGTTACTTTTATGTATATACTCTCTCCGTCCCACTCGAATTAGGACAAATTTCCATTTTGGATGTCCCATTCGAATTAAGACAACCGAAAAATAAAAATGTTTTATCTAATGGGACCTACATTCACACTCACAATAATTTTCCACTCATTACTATCTACCCCACTTTCTCTCTCATACTTCACTTTTCATACTTACAACACCTACTCCACTAACACTTTTTTCTTAATCCTCGTGCCCAACCCAAAAATCAGAATTCGGGTAGGACGGGGGGAGTATGTATTATTTTTATATATACAAACTGTTACATATAAGTGACACGTTTGTTACATTTAGTTATAGTAACTATTACTTTTGACAAACCAAATATATATATATATATATATATATATAAAATAAAAAAATAAATAAAAATTGGGTATGTGGGTCATGGATCCGGGTCGTGGGTCAAAAATGACTCGTCTCTACTATGAGACGAGTCTTGGTGTTTTCATACAAGTTTTTGTCCTTACTTTTTAATCCACAACAAAAACATTAATACATTAAATTTGATTGACCCGTGGGGCCCAATATAATTCATATTTAATTTGCATGAATATGAATTATATTGCCATAACCAACTTGAAGGTTTTTTTTTTTTTTTTTTGAACTAAACTTGAAGGAAAGTAGAAGATAAGATTGATAATATCTTAATTGTTTTTTTGAAGCAAATATCTCAATTGTTACACGTCTCTGTCTGTTCATAATCTTTTCAAATATGTAGATATTAACAAAATGGGTCCAAGCAATTTGTGCAAAATGCAAACAAAGTTGGACTACCACTTTTTTTTCGTTTTTCTTTTTTTTTTCTTTTTTTTTTTTGAAACAAGTTGGACTACCACTTTCATTCTTTCAATGATTGACCCGTGGAGCCCAATGTTAAACTAAGATTTAATAAAAGAAATATTTAAATAGTAAATATCCGTTTGTTTATTAGCTTATAAGTGAGAATGGACTAAGAAAACTTATAAATAAAGAAGAACTCCAGCATGTTATGCAGACACATGAAATTTCACCTATTTAACAAAATAATAGGATTCACACACTATTAACATAGAGAACAATGTATGAAAAAAAATATCAAATTTCTCATTTTAACAAAAAGTATAAAGAAGCTCATTTTTCATAGATAATTAAAATACCATATTATTTCTTATCTAGAAAAAGAAAGGTAATATTTTTCAAAAAAAAAAGGGTAATAGACTATGGGTCTTAGCTCACACGGCATAAACCTTTGTCTTACTATAAAGGGGAAGTCTCGGGTTCAATTCTCTCCTTCCCCATTGTCAAAAAAGAAAATGTGACATAAAAGGGTCAAGGAACACCAATATATTCCTCTAAAGCTACAAGTAACTGTTGGGTGTCTCTCAATCATTCTTGGGCAAAAGTGGCGGATGACAGACAGGGAAGATGGGCGACCCACACAGTGTCATGGGCGGCCGCACATACGAAGCTCAACAAGGCCGGAATCGAACCTGGTTACTTGGGCGATCGCACAAGGGATTTTGGGCGGTCGCACAAGTGACGGGCCGGGCTGGGTGATTTCGCGCAGAGAGGATTCCGAGGGTTTTTAATAAAACCTAAAAACTGTCATATTGTTTTACACTTTTGCTGTGCAGCCTTTGATAGGGTTTAGAGAGAGGAAGCTAGGGTTATTCATTGTAGAGAGATTGTGAGATTGTGTGATTGATCATCACCTTGTAATCTCCTTGTACTCTTGATTGGTTATAGTGGATTGTTCTCCGTCGCCCGTGGTTTTTTACTCTTCTTGTTTAGAAGGGTTTTCCACGTAAATCTCTGTGTTCTTTGTTTTTCAATTTTGCTTTCTCTTTGCTATTTTGTGCTTTGATATTGGCAAGATAAGTAATTGTTAGACCTTCAATCCTAACAATTGGTATCTAGAGCTTGGTTTGAGGTTCTTGTATTGCTTATCGATAGAAGATGTCAGGGAAGTACGAACTTGAGAAATTCGATCGCAATGTCAATTTCGGTTTGTGGCAAGTGAAGATGCGAGCAATCTTGGTGGGAAAACAGTGTGTCAAGGCTTTGCTTGGTAAGGCAAAGAAACCAGAAAGCTTGGCTGATGAACAGTTTGATGACATGGATGAGAAGGCTTTGTCTCTCTTGCATTTAAGTCTCAAAGACGAAGTGTTGAGGGAGGTTGTAAGCGAAAATACTGCTGCAGGGCTCTGGCTTAGGCTTGAACAACTCTACATGACGAAGAGCATTAGTAATCGGTTGCTACTGATGAAGAAACTCGAAGAATGTAAACTCAAATCAGGTGAGTCCTTGGAAAGCCATCTTGATAAGTTTGACGGTTTGGTCATGGACTTGAAGAATGTAGATGTTGTGATTGATGATGAGCAATTGGCGGTTAAATTGCTCTGTTCTTTACCCTCTGAGTATATGCACTTTCGTGAGACATTTTTGTGGGAAGGATGAGATCTCTTTGGAAGAGATAAAGAATGCTTTGCTACAACGTGAAGTCATTGAGACGCACTTGACTTCTCCAAGTGCTGAATCTCAAGGTGATGGGTTATTAGCTAGAAGCGGCAGGAAGTCAGGAAAGGGAACGAGTGCAAAGAACTCGGGTCAACCCAGTTCAAGTGGAAAGTTTAAAGATGTGATATGTCATGCTTGCAAGGAGAAATGACACATCAGAAGGTTTTGTCCCAACAGAAGGGATAAAAGGGATGATAATACAACCGGTAAGAAGGGTGAAGCTGGAGTGGTGTTTGAGAACACCAGTGATGACAGTGACAGTGATGCGCTTACTGCTTGTGATTCGGGTACCAAAATTCGTGATAATTGGATTTGGGATTCGGGTTGTTCTTATCATATTAGTCCCAACCGGCCATGGTTTTGTTCTTATAAGGCTACTACTGGTGGAGTAGTTTTGATGGGTAATAACGCTGCATGAAAGGTTGTTGGTGTTGGGACTATTAAGATTAAGATGTTTAATGGAGTAGTGAGGAAACTACAGAATGTCAGACATGTTCCTGAATTAAAAAATAACTTAATTTCCTTAGGCACTTTGGACAGTCTTGGGTATAGCTTAGCCATTGCGAATGGTGAACTATCGGCTATCAAAGGTGACATGGTGGCTCTAAAGGGAAAAAAGGTGGGGACATTGTACGAGCTTCTTGGGTCTACGGTTGTTGGTGATGTATCTGTTGCAAAGGGTTCTGTTGGTCCCAAAGGGGCAACAAGGGTATGAAAAATGCTAGAGGGGGGGGGGTTGAATAGCGTTTTAAAATTCTTTTCAAACCCTTTTGCAAAACAATGGCTTATTCGCACAGTTCTCAAATAAGCTAAGTATAGCGCGCAGAGAGAGTGTAAAATGCACAGCGGAAATTTAAAGCAGCTCTGCGCAGAGATAAAAACGCACGCGCTAAGTTTGAGGCTAAAGAGTGGCGCAAAATGGATTCTAAGGCAAATGAGCAATAACAAGCACAGCAGCAAAGTATAGCAATCTGAAAGATCAAACAAAGCAGTTCATAAATAGTTAAGTAGGAAATATGCAGTAAGTATAATGAACACGCTATTTGGAGAGGTTCGATCGATGAAAGATCTACATCCTCTACCAAGATGGTTAGTCTTGGATTTCTAATGAAGATCTTATAATATGAGAGAGTATTACAAATTACAACATTTGAGCTCAATACTAACTCAAGATCTATTATCTATGAAGAACAAATCCTAGACTAAACCGGTGTATCTCAAGAAGTTAGATCAAAATGATCAAGGCTTCAAGAGGTGTGTGTGTGACAGAAATTCTGGGCTCTATGAATATGAAAGATGAAGAGCACCGAGAATTCTGGTGATATAGGGCTTTGTGATACGAGCAGGAGTTTGAAGGTTTGAAGATCTTGAAGGCTGTTCTAAAGAATCTGGAAATACTAAGCAGCAGTCTTCAGATCTTCAAGGTTTCTCAATGAAGCATGAAACTCGAGCTCTGAAGCATAGTGGCCAACAAGAGGGGCTTGATGAATGGGCCGATGAAAGGGAAGCTTGGAAATGAAGATGAGCAGGCTATTTACAGCTGAGAGCTTGAATATAGCCGTTGGAGCTCTGAGCAAGGACAATGAGCTGGCACAAAGTGATTGGCGCGCAGCTGTCCTTTATAGCCGTTGGGGCTCTGATCAAAGATGATGACCTGGCACAATATGATTGGTGCGCAGGTGATTTAGAGCTGTTGGAGACTGAGCATGAAGACCAAATTCAAACGCTTCTTCTAGAAGGCTGACAGCTGTCTTCACTTGAGATATTTCTTTTAAGCGTGTCTCCACCAATGGTTTTGCTGAGTGTGCTTATTTTGTTGTTTGTGCACACCTCAGCATTTTGACTCAATCCAAAAAGCGTAGCTTGTCTTGTCGCTTTCCAAGCTTCTAGAATGTGAGATCAGGAGATGAGGAATTTGACCAAGGTTGAGTCCTCGCACAAAGGCTTGCGCATTGCCGGTGCTCATGGATGCTGCGCATGGGAAGCATGCGCACCATGCTTGGTTACTAAAAGATCTCTTCAGAGTTTAGGAAATAAGATCTTGAAAACTAAGCAGGGTCAAGGGCTGCGCAAGATATCTATGCGCAGTGGCGACCTGCGCAGAGGACATCCTGCGCAGTGAAATGAATTCTGCTTAGGAAATCTTCGATCTTTAAAGCTTCAAGTCCTATCATCTAAGCCTATACTATAAAAAGGACTTGGCTAAAAAATGAAGTTATAAACTTCCTTACATGAGGTCCTAAAGTCTATAAAATTACTCATAGGTGATGGTATCAATCAATTCTAACAAATGTAGGAGGGTTAAGTGAAAAGCATACCCAAAAATCTCTCCCTAAATGATTGATGCCATTACCTACTATAGCAAAGGCAATTTATTGTACTTGATAATAACATGTCCATAAAAATGTGAATGGTAAATCATGCCTCAAGTCAATGCACACACTAGCCAGTGCTATAGATTTCTAATCTATCCAAAAGATTAAAACTTACAATATAGGAAAGATAGAAATGTCATTCAGAGCATACAAATAATATGAGATGTAGTTTTAAGTATGCGTTTAAACTGAATGTTTAAACATTATGCGTTAAAAAATATGAACAATTAAGATTATGCGCATGGGTTTAAGTAATAATGCATTCAATGTTCCACAAACGAATGGTTTGAATTTAACAAGGTTTTGTGAAAGCTTAATGATGCATTCTTCTCATTAAAACTTGAAGGATTGACTGTTACAAAGTACAAGCTTTTAAAGAGGAAAAACAAAAGAGGTGCGCACAAAAACAAAAGCGCACAAAAATAAAAGCGCATAAAACATACTATGCGCAACAAGAAATTTTACAAAAGAAATTCTAATTTATGTTGATCCGTTGCAGGGCTTCACGCATCTCATTCTGAAGACTGTTGAACTTGTTCATGAGTTCCACCTTTAAATTTTGAAATTTGTCCTGGAACTCAACAGCTTTTCCAACATAATGTTCATTCCTCTGCGCATATCAGCATTGTCGTCCACCAGCTCTCTGAATTTTGCTCTGCTGTCCGTCAGGATGGCAGTCTGTGTAGCTTCTAATCTTGTGTCAGTATGGAGGCGCTGAGTGTTGACGCTGGCTTGAATATCTAGCATTGCGTAGTCCATCTTGTCATTGAACACAGAAGAAAAATCTATCATGGACTTCGTAATGCATTTTCGCACTTCTTCAATATTATGCGCAGAGCTTCCTTGTTCAATCTTCTCCATCTGAGCTTGAAGATCATCAAATCCTCTAAGTAACCCATATGCGAGGGTTTTCTTGAGCTTTTTCAGTATGTCCCTGAGTCCACCATCAAACGCTCCAAGGGTGCACACATTTTTGAGTTGTGCGCTGACATTTTCGAGCTGGGCGCTGATGGTTCTCAGGGAGTCCAAGATTAGTTGATCCAAAGTGATAGGAACTTTTTCTTGCGTAGGCTCAGATGAACTTGCCTTTGCCTCCGTCTTAGCACTCTCCGTGCTTTCCTTTGCTTCCCTTGCCTTTGCTTCCTCCTTCACCGCTTTCTCCCCCTTAATGGTATCAATCTCCAAACGCTGCATATCAAGACGATACAGTAAGGCAGTTTGAGCAGTAAGGAGTTGATTCAGGTGCAACTGCGTAGCGACTTGATTCGCTTGAACAGAATGCAAGCTTTGTACGATCTGGCGCAGCTCAGCTGAAGAGGAAGTAGGAGTCTCAGGGGCGGTAGATGAAGGTTGAACTGGAGAAAGATCACTGCTGTCAGAGGCTGCGGAACTAGTGCGGCGCTTCTTCGATCCTTTTGCACTGCTGCGCACCTTTTGCTTTAGACGAGAAGAGACATGTGTGATATCATCACTGGGGATGGCTTCTCGAGAGGCTTCGTGCATTTGCTCCCCCTCAACTGCAGCATCATCTGAATCACCACGAAAATCAGCCTTGCGCTTCATTGTGGTTGGCTTTGAGGGAGCAGGAGCTGGATTGCTGGTAGGATCTGCCTCTTCGAAAGAAATCCCTTTGGTGGATTGAACCAAAGGAATGTCCTTGAACTTTTTGCCACTGGGCATAGCAATGCCATTCCCCTTGCGATTATACGCATCATCTGCGGTTTCTTGCGCAGCATCAGGGGTAGATCTTCCTGCACTCTTTTTGGAATTGACCACAGGAATTGGGCCTATCCAGGGTTCCTTGTTGGGAGCGGAATCAGACAGCCAGATTTCATTGTAATCAGCGTTACCTATCTCACTGCGCAAATTCTGGAGATGTACTCTGGAGTAGTACTTTGCGTCGCAAGACTGCTTCTTGATTGACTTTTCTTCAACATAGGTGGCCAGTTCACCATAAGTCAATAAAAGTTTGGTTAGCAGTCTGCAGTGAGTTCGGTATTTGGTCTTCCCTGCGTTCAGCTTCTTGTCATAGCTGGTCATTCCCTTCACAATCTCATTGAAGATAATCTGCGGCCAGTCGAGTTGATCTTCGTTAAAGATGGCTGCGCAGTATTCCCACTGCTTTGAGATGAAGTGCCCATTATTCCCATTTTTGCAGTTGAGAGAATCTCCAATTAGGGTGCACAGGTGATACATCACCTCACCAAATTCCTTTCTGTTATACATTGGCCACTTCTTGTTAAGGGAAGGAATGCCAATGAGCTTCTGTGCAACTGCATTTTGGTGAGCCTCATCATAGTTGACTGAAAAACTATCAACGTTGAAGTTTAGGAGGCTGCGAATGTGGTTAGGGTGAACCATTACATCACTGCGCTGAACGGTGGCCATGATCATTTCTGTTGTCTTGCCTTCAAGTTGTGCCGGAACAACTCTTGATGTCTTGAAGAATTCATCTACCAGCGCAGGCACTATGAATGATTGATCAAGAGTGAATAAAGGAAGAATGCCAGAGGAGCTGAGAAGGTGAAGCAGACGACGACCAATTGCATCTAAAGAAAGATCTGCCTGAATAAGTTCCCAACCCGGTATGAAGTAAACGTGTCCCTGCGTAAAACAATAGATAGAATTAGACAACCTATTGCTTATGGAGCTGTGCGCATTTGCAAGTAATGCAGATATACCTTGGCATAAGTTCCATGAAAAGCAAAGTATTTATGCGCAGAAAATAGGAAGTGGATGCGCATAAAATAAGAATGCATACGCAGAGAGGGATCGTGCGCACAGAAAATAAATACTAGTAAAGAAGTGTGCGCAGAGAATTAGATAAAACTATATGCGCAGAAAGCCATGCGCAGGAAACTATGCGCAGAATACAAAGACGGGGGGGATATATCAATGGACCAAATAAAATATATATTAAAAAATAAGAAAGAATATTTAAGAACATGAAGAACACCCAAGAACACCGAAAAACAAAAGTTTGACAAAATTCAACAAAAAATACATCGAAATGACGGCATGAACAGGACGAAGTCAACCGTGTAAAAAGTATAGTCAACAACATTGAAACAAACCCAGAAATTCAGAAAAACGGTTCGTCTGCCAAGGAAGTTACGGAGCACAGAAAATGACGAAAAACACATGCAACGACCATTGATCATGAAATAAACTATATGAAAGAATAGATCAGGCAAATACAAACACAACACAACGATTGATTTAAAAAATGATTAACAAACAGGAGAGAAATCGAAAAAGGGAGTATTGAGACTTCCAAGAACAACAATAGCGAAAAATAATAAGTTAGTGAAACATACCATGTCATTGACGGTGGGATGCCTTGATTGTTTTTCTACTTCTTTGTTCTGAGAGTTCCCAGGAATGGAGTGAGAAGAAGAATCGGAGATGATGATTTCGGGTTGAGTTTTGGTTTTCTTAGGCGCCATTGAGAAGGTTTTGAGGAAGGAAAATAGAGGTTGAAGATAAAGAACAGGAGATGGAAATAGAAGGTTTAGAGTAGAGGTTTAGAGAGAGAGAGAGAAAGAGATAGAGGAGAGAGAAGTAGAGAAGTAGAGAAACGGTTTAAGTAGGGAAGGAGATGTTAGGCGCACGATAGCTGAGAAATATTTGAGAAAAGATACAGTGGCGCAGGATAGCAATACCACGTGTCACAAAAGGGAACGTGCGTGCGCAGGCCTATGCCTATGCGCGCGTGTGCGTGTGAAGTTCTAAGCTGGTCACTGTCAAGTCAACTTCCTCATAAATGGTGAGTCAGTGAAAGGACGGGCGCACCTTAGCAGGGTGACGTGGCCGAATGGGGGACGCGCGTGCGCAGACTTTGCGCGCGCGTGTGTCAGCGAAGAGAGAATGACGGCTGTCGCATCACCTTCCTCATTAAATGGTGAGCGGACATTCGCAAGGTGTGCTGTCATTAATTGCAGTTTGCATTAATTGACAATGGGACATGCGCAGGGGTAAAAAGGTAATTTCCCAAGAAAATTCAAAAATAAAGGCGCGGGAAAATTTAATTTACACAAGTACCCTTGTGACTAAGCGTTGACTTTTCAGTCAACGATCTATGTGTAAAATCTAATGAATAGAACACTTACCTGCGATCCACCCAGATTTGCGCATGGATAGTCATGCGCAGCGCATTGATAGCGCAGAGATTCTATAAATCTCAGAACTGTTGTTTCATGCGCAGACATTTGTTGCGCAGGTGTTACGCAGGGCGCATGAAACTTAACCTATTTTGCACACTTATCAAGCAAACACATTAGTATAAATTATATGGACAAGTTAGCTAAGATTAAGCATACCCATTTCTCCTTTCAAGAGACCACTTGTTAATTCTTGAGGAGAAGATATTAGATGTTGATGAGCTTGGTATTAGTGCTTGGCAGGTTTGGAAACTGCTATAGTGGACATTCTCGCAGAGAATTGGACAATTCTCTTCATTAATCCCATAGTCCACAGATTGTTGCTTCATCCATAAGATTTGGCAGCAGCAGCTTCCAGTAGCAATATATTCTGCTTCAGTAGTGAAGATGGACACAACAGCTTGTTTCTTTCTCGCCCATGCTACAAGTCAATTTCTAAGGAAATGACATGTTCCACTTGTGCTCTTCCTGTCAATGGTGCACGCTGCATAGTCCGCATCTGAATAACCTAAAAGTTTAAAGTTTGAATCTTTGGTGTACCAAAGTCCAAGGTTAACAGAGCCAAAAATATATCTAATACATTTTATAGCAGTTATGTGCGCTTCAGATGAATTAGCATGATAGTGCGCACAGATCCAGTCAACATAATATCTTGGCCAAACAGCAGAAGATAAAGGAGAGTCAATCATACCTTGATGCAGTTAGATCAACTTACCTTTTAAGTCTGTTAAGTTTTGATGCTTGTGGCCATTGGAGAGTCGTATGCTTTAGCATTCTCAAGTCCAAATTTTGATTAAGTCCCTTGTGTACTTGGCTTGATTTATGTAGACGCCATCATTCAATTGCTTGATTTGAAGCCCGAGGAAGAAGGTGATTTCTCCATCATGCTCGTCTCAAACTTGCTTTTCATTTGCTTTTCAAAGCGCTTACAAATTGACTCATTAGTAGAACCAAATATAATATCATTGACATAAATTTGAACAAGAATGATCATTATACTTAGCAATAAAAAGAGTTGTATCGATTTTACCGCGCTTGAAGCCTTTCTCTAGTAGGAATTTTGATAGCGTATCGTACCATGCTCTTGGAGCTTGCTTAAGTCCATACAAAGCTTTCTTGCTTTGATTCTGTGATGCTTCCATTCTCATCCATCTTGTTTCCGAACACCCATTGAAGCGCTAAATATTGGATGAGATTTTCTTGCACTTCTTGCATAGCATCGATCCAGCTTAAAACATGGAGCACTCTATCAATCTTCTTTGATCCGACATGAGAGATAAACGAATGCTACACCGCAAAGTTTGATGCTCTCAATGTGCGAACCCTTACATTGAGATGATAGGAATACGAAGATCAAAGGGTATTTTATTTGCTTTAGCATCACGATCATCAAAGGCGATTTGCTGAAGTGGAGAAACATCATGCGCAGGAGGAGGTGTTTCCGCATCAGGAGTTGTAACTTCAGGCGCAGCATTTGGAGTATGCGCATGAGATGGACTGATTCTGAATCTGCTTGATCTATATTCTGCGCAGGAATAGAGTTATTGCGCACATGTCTAAAAAGCTCAGCAGAGGCATCAGAATCATTTGGAGCCAAATGTGGCTCAAGGAGAAAATGTTCATCAAAAAGTAACATGTACAGATACAAAAATGACTAGAGATTTATCTTATTATGATCATGAAAAGCTTATATAATGATTGGCATACCCAACGAGAATACCTTCATCTGCTTTGGCGTCGAATTTACCTCTATAGCGTTTGCAGCCAAAGAGCTTGAAGAAATCAATGTTGGGCGCTTTCTCTCTCTCCATAGATCGTATGGAGTATTGATGTAGGCTTTGTTGATGAGGGATCTTATTCTGAGTAAAGCATGCACCGTTGACAGCTTCTTCCCAGAAATACATTAGAAGTACTGCTTCTATTATCATTGTCTATCCATCCTCAATCAACGAGCGATTCTTTCCACAACGCCATTTTGTTGCGGAACTCCAGCAACAGAGAAATTGTGAAGAATACCATTTGTGGGTTCTTGTTGGTTCTCACAATATTGAGCGACATCGTTGTTCATATATTCTGTTCCGTTGAAGTGTCGGACTCTATTGATGTCTTCTATGTTTGGAGATTTTAGTAGGAGAGCAGCCAGGATATCATTAAGATACCACAAGTTGATCCAAAGCTTCGCGGTAGTGAGCGATCCAAACACATGAGGTGAAGCGGATGTAAGCGTTTTGACATCGGAGCAATCTTGCTGGAGGAAAACTGCTCAGGCTGCTTACTAAGCTGGCATGGTGCTCATACCATTGCTAGCTGCATTCACTTATGTTCTTTGCTACAAAACAAGGATTAGTAATAGAAATTATAGTGGTAAGATCAATAGATTAGAAATTGGTCTTACGAGTCCTTGTGAGCAAAGTTAGTCCAGAAACGCCATTCTTGATATAGCGGTGCGTTGAAGTGAAACGGCATTCCAGACCTTTATCGCATAATTGTGATATGGAGAGTAGGTTGTTTGAGACTGTCTTTTATGATTAGTCCAAATCCAATTATGTGCCCTTGTTGTTGTCACCATATATTACTGAGTGATCTCTTCCTTCGTGCGCATCTTTAAGAGTGTTGACATCTCCAGTAGTGTCTAGAATCCACTGTTGAAACCGAGCTTGAGAATGCGCAGTGAAGTAGATCTTTTCTGCTTGTTGAAACATTGTGTAACGCCCGTCCTAATTCTTGTTAAATTCTTGACTTGCTTGTTAAATTCTTGATTAGCATATTTATATGCTATTTTATTTGAGTTAATTATTTAATTACTTTAGAAAATTAAGGTAGTTAAATATCAAAGTTGAAAGTTTAGAGACCTTTTTGTCAAAGTTAGAACTTGAGGGGCCTAGTTGCAATTCTTGGAAAGTTCCAAGTATATCACCTTGGGTTTCTCTCTGAGAAACCATTTTACCCAAATTGCTCTACGTATACTCCTTCTGTTCTAAAGCTAGGGTTAGAATTCTTCCTATTCTCGACTCCTCGCGATTAATTATTCATCTGTTCGTGATTCCGGTCCCGGATAAATATCCGTGGCGTTGAATAGAGCGTTCCAGGCCGATCAGAAATTAATTTGGGTCAACTTCATTTCGGACTAGGTAAGCTATTGACTCCCCCTTACTTGTAATAACATGCATATATGTTATTCCCGCTACTTGTTCTTGTTAAAATTGTGTTTTGAGCAATTTTCGTGATACTTGTAAATTTGGGACAAAGGGAGTATACGTATACTGGAAATACACCTTGGGTTGAATTAATGGAAGTAATGGTTTTGGAATGGGTTATGCACTCTTGGTAAGGTTAATTTGTTAGAAAAATTATACTCCTATTCGTGAGATGGTAAAATAGTAACTTGATTTAAATATTATTAGAAAAATTGTATCATTATTTGTGGTACGGGGAAATGAATGGAAGTATCCCTAAATGGGTATATTAGTATATTATAAAATTGTACTTATACTTTTGGGACGGTGAAATATTTAAATGGAATAAAAGAGAATTATTATATTATTTGTGGGACGGTGATAAATTAATAAAGTGTCCCTATAGAAGTGTCCTGAGCATGTTAAAATGCACCCTTGAATGTTAGAAAGTGTTAGTGAGTTTATACTCCTATACTTGGGACGGAGAATTTGTAAGTATAAAAGTCTCTGTTGAAATAAGAAAGTATAATTGAAATAAGTGATTTAAGCTTGTTATTATACTCCTGGGTTTGGTAGTATATTGATAAAAAGTATACTCCTACGCTTGGGACGGAGAATTCTAAGCCTGGGAAAGAAATTGGGTTTTTGCTGATTTTTGGCCTTGGGCGACCGCCCAGAGTGGTTATGGGCGACCGCCCATATCATCAGACTTGGGTTTCAGAAAAGTATGATCTTGGGCGACCGCCCAGGCTGGGGTTGGGCGACCGCCCAGAACCCCTGTTTCACAAAAGTGTTTTAAACTAAATAGAGATGAAAGTTTATCTCTCCTAAGGCATAGAGCCTTAGTATAAGATGCCCTAGCAAGTGTTGTGACACCTTAGAGGTATCAGAAGTGAGTCTTGAACATGATTACTCATTAGATTAAAATGAGAACTTGAGTATAAAAGGAAGAACTCTTCTTTATGTCTTGAAAGTGCTATGAACAAGCACTTATGTGTTATGCTTGTCTTGGAACCTATGCTTGTGCACCTTGAGGGCACCAAATTAGTGTCTTGAGCTCGAATATCCTGTGTAGGGGATTATGAACTTGTAAGTATGAGTTGTATAGCTCATTTACTTAATTTGAACTCGAAGTATTCTTGGTCTAGGTTAGGGTACTACCCTAGATAGCCTAGATGAGTGTTGTAGAACACTCTAGTATTGAAAAATAGTTCCTTTGTGAACAAATGAAAGGTGGACTTGAATCATAATTAAATGATAACTTGAGTATAAGAGTAATAACTCTTTTATGTGTCTTGAAGTTAATGTTTGTGTACCTTAGGGGCACCAACTAATGTCTTGAGCTTGAATGTCCTAAGAAAAGGATTGGAAAATAATTAGTGAAAGATGTATAATTCATCTTCCTAGCTTGAACTTGAAGTATAAGATAATTAACTCTTGTACATGTTTAACCATCCAAAGAAATGGATTGAGAACTTGGATATAAGATAATAAAATCTTGTAAATGTCTTGAATGTCCTGAATGTCTTGAATGTCTTGAATGTCTTAAGTTGAGACAGTAACTTGAAGTATAAGACAATAAAATCTTGTACATGACTTGAACATCCAAATAATTGGATTAAGACTTGAATATAAGATTATAAAATCTTGTATGTGCCTTGACACCAATATATGTGTATGGTAATAAACTTGAAAGATTCTTGATGTGTATATGCAAATCTTGCATATATTTACTTGATGGAATGTTACTTCTTGATTACTTGATACATGGTATGAATAACCAAAAGAGTTGGGATATGGAATTAGATAGAGAATAATTAACTCTACTACACATTTGAATTTGATACGTGTATATTGGAAATGCTATTAATAAGCACTAAAGTGCTAGTGATTGGTTTTAATCGTGTATATTCTCAATGAAGTATATAAAGTATAAGAAGATATCTTGTCTTGAAATGTGTTCCTAAAGAAAATAGGGACTAGTGTAATATGAAGATAATTCATATAATCGTGTATACTACGATTTAAGTTAATAAGAATAACTACAAAACACAATATGTGTTAGAAAATGTATTCGAATACTAACGATACATATACGTGAGATATGACTGTGACTAGGTATGATGTGACCTATTCTACTACGTATTTAGAGTCTAAGGTATTGGGCTCTATTTGATAGTAAGGGTATCGTGATAGACACTTTAATGTGTTAAACGTGATATGAATATGTACGTGCAAACTTGGCATGTGACAAAGTGATATAGAATGATATACCCTACTACTTGTTTGAGGTCTGTTATTAATAGACTTTAACTTGGATTGACCGTGTTATATGGACACTCTACGTGCCATTGTTAGATTGATTTGTCTTCGCAATGATTGCGTACGTGTACTTGTATTCTCGTGAGCACATGATACAGGATTACATGGTGCATATTCTCGTGAGCACATGATACATGATTACATGGTGCATATTCTCGTGAGCACATGATACATGATTACATGGTGCATATTCTCATGAGCACATGATACAGGATTACATGGTGCATAAAGACTGGTCCACTAAAATGGGACTTAGTTCTATTCTCGTAGTTCAAGTAAACATCTACTTGTGCATTCTCGTGTGAGTCCAGCTGGCTTATTTGGTTCTGAGGGGTGTATAGGTTCACGCTTATTGCGAGGGCTGGGGCATAAGTGATAATCGTGGGTCTATGCATTCGGACTGTTTTTCCCTTACTACTGGCCATAGTAAGGGCTTAGCATCCTATATTGGAGCAATACGCCTGATATAAGTGAATGCTAAACTCGTGAATACCTCGTGAATCTTGTTCTTGTGAATGACACTGGTTACCGGGTCATCTTATATACTGCATAGCAGTTTCTTGATCTTGATCGTGGTTGTCCTCAGCTATACAAGCATCGACAACAATGGTATTCTTGGGAGAAATAAGGAAGGATTCAGGTAATGATACGTGATAGGCCTATGTGCATCTTGGTGAGTTGGTCTAGCCTCTCACACTACTTGACTACTTGTTACCTGATCATATCTTGAGCTTGATTACTTGTTGAGTTGGCTTAGCCTCTCCTATACTTGTTACTTGATGATACTTGATATATGATTACTTGAGTATCTACTGGAATTGCGTGATAACATGTCATGTAGTTGCATGTTAATAGCTTACTGAGATTTATCTCACCCTTTATTTGTTTCCCCCCTCCCCCAGGAAAGCAGGGGATAGTACGCAGTGAGGCTCGACATAGCTGGGACGTACTCTGCAGGATGTTCTTGTTTGAGACTAGTGTCCTTTTACACTTTGGTAAGGACGATGTTGTATGAGTTGTTAAACTCAGGGCTTGTTTGGGGTAGACTTGTGTAGTACTTGTTGTCTCTAGACATCTCTTGATGCCAGATTATGTGCTAGGCTATGTTTGGTTTTAATTTTCTTGGTCTAGAACTCGTTGTGAGCTATCTTAGCTCCTTACTCTTGAGTATATATAGCATGTCAGTTTGTTTCTAACAGGTATTGTTCCTGTTTCCCGTTAGTTTCTTGTTTCTTGTTAGTTACGCACACCAGGTTCGAGGTTCTATTAGGGGATCCCGGGACTTGGGGCGTGTCACATTGACTTGCGTTCTACAGCAGAGTTTATCATTTAAGATTGGCAGACACTTTAAGAGATTCCTTGCGCGGCTGCGAGGTTGGTGATGATGCAGCTTTGTCAGGTTAGCTCTGGCAAATAGGTGCTTGCCATTCTGTCTGCTTGGTGAAGGTGTCCCATTTCCACTTGAGTGAAGGGACCTTTCTTTGATTGTCCTTGGATATAGCCGTTGGAGCTCTGAGCAAGGACAATGAGCTGGCACAAAGTGATTGGTGCGCAGCTGTCCTTTATAACCGTTGGGCCTCTGATCAAAGATGATGACCTGGCACAATATGATTGGTGCGCAGGTGATTTAGAGCCGTTGGAGACTGAGCATGAAGACCAAATTCAAACGCTTCTTCTAGAAGGCTGACAGCTGTCTTCACTTGAGATATTTCTTTTAAGCGTGTCTCCACCAATGGTTTTGCTGAGTGTGCTTATTTTGTCGTTTGTGCACACCTCAGCATTTTGACTCAATCCAAAAAGCGTAGCTTGTCTTGTCGCTTTCCAAGCTTCTAGAATGTGAGATCAGGAGATGAGGAATTTGACCAAGGTTGAGTCCTCGCACAAAGGCATGCGCATTGCCGGTGCTCATGGATGTTGCGCATGGGAAGCATGCGCACCATGCTTGGTTACTAAAAGATCTCTTCAGAGTTTAGGAAATAAGATCTTGAAAACTGAGCAGGGTCAAGGGCTGCGCAAGATATCTATGCGCAGTGGCGACCTGCGCAGAGGACATCCTGCGCAGTGAAATGAATTCTGCTTAGGAAATCTTCGATCTTTAAAGCTTCAAGTCCTATCATCTAAGCCTATACTATAAAAAGGACTTGGCTAAAAAATGAAGTTATAAACTTCCTTACATGAGGTCCTAAAGTCCATAAAATTACTCATAGGTGATGGTATCAATCAATTCTAACAAATGTAGGAGGGTTAAGTGAAAAACATACCCAACAGGTTCTATGACTGAGGCGGAGGCTAATCAGTTGTGGCATATAAGACTGGGTCACATTAGCTTGAAGGGGATGACAGAACTTTCAAAGCGCGGTTTATTGGATGGACAGAAGACGGGGCCTATGGACTTTTGTGAGCATTGTGTGCTTGGAAAACAGACTAAGGCTAGCTTCGGGAAAGGAGTTCACAACTCTAAAGGTATTCTTGATTACATTCATTCTGATTTGTGGGGTCCGTCTAGGAAATTATCTAAGGGTGGTTCTCGTTATTTATTGACTTTTGTTGATGATTATTCGCGAAAGGTTTCTGTCTATTTCTTGAAACATAAGAATGATGTGATTTTGAATTTTAAGCAATGGAAAACTTTGGTTGAGAAACAGACAGGTAGACCCATAAAGAAACTCAGAACAGATAATGGCCTTGAGTTTGTCGAAAAGGAGATTACTGAATTTTGTAAAAATGAAGGTATTGGTCGACACAGAACTTGTGTAGGGAAACCACAACAGAATGGTGTTGCAGAAAGGATGAACCGCACGTTGTTAGAAAGGGCTCGGTGTTTGTTGTCACAGGCAGGGTTAGGTAAAGAATTTTGGGCGGAGGCGATTAGTATGACTGCTTACTTAGCTAATCGTTCTTCTAATTCTAGTATTGGGATGAAGACACCGGTGGAGATGTGTTATTGAATCGTAAAGTTTTGTTAAAGAATATGTTGATATTCCCTTCATGTTGATTACATTTGAATAAAAGGATTCACACATATTAACTAACATAGAACAATGCACATAAAGAAATACTCCCTCCGTCTCACCTCACTTGAGACTTAATTCTATTTTGGTCCGTCTCAAATCACTTAAGACTCCCCAAAATGGTAATCTTTTTATAATTTTATATTCAATCTACCCCACCCACTCATTCTCTATCTTCATTTTCCACAACGCAATTCATTCAACCAACCTACTATTAACCCCACTCATTCTCTCTTTATTTTCTACCACTCATTTTCCTTATTTTATTATGTTTTCTTAATTATTGTGCCCACCTCTTATGTCTCAAGTGAGGTGAGACGGAGGGAGTAGTTGATAACAAAAGTGCAGACAAAATCAGAAACACAAATAATACAACATTTTAAAATTATTTTAAAGATCAATTGTTAAAGTGAGATAGAAAAGTAAAAATTAGACACATGCACCCCAAATGGATATTGACATAGCTAACCAACTGTAATCAGCTTTAGAAACAGGAATAGCGCGAGGGAAGCAAGTTAAAACAAAAATAGAGATTGAGGAAGGGAGTTAGAGAGACCCAAAATAGCATAAATAAATAAACAATGATGAAAGTTTCTTAAAACTCTGTCCCTAAATGAAAGTTCAAATTTCACTTTGAAAGGTTGAGGATAGTTATTTCCATGTGATTTTCAATCTTCCCTACGTTTCATTGACCCGTAATATTGGTTTGCACTCGTATATTGAAATGAGAGTTCAACATATATTCTTTACCAAAACAGAAAAATAGAGGTTGGCAAAAGTTATTCTTCAACAAAAATAAAATATATACTAACTCGTTCCCAAAATGAATTCCCGAAAAAGTTTCAAATTTTCTCTTGATCAAGAGCAAATTTGAAAAAAAAAATCGGACATTCATTGTCAACATCAATCCTTAATAGCAACAAAATAGTACATAAAAAATATATTTAACTACTCTTACATAAGCACTGCAAGCAGAAATTGACCTCCACAACATACTTTCTCCATAGTCTAAATCAATATAAGAAACTAATTAAATCATTAGTTCTATATTCCCTTCATCCCATAACTATGTGGAAAATAAGTTTTGTACGGGAATTAAGGGATAAATAGTAGTGGGTAGTTGTTGCGAGTGTGAAAAGTGAAGTAGGAGAAAAAAAGTGTGATAGAGAATAGTAGGTTGATTGGTGTTGTGAGTAAAAAGTAAGATAGGAGAGAGAATGAGTAGGAGAAATATTAAATAATCTTTACCATTTTAGGAAAGTTTAATTTATCAATGGGACGCCCAAAATAGAAATTTGTCCATATGGTTATGGGACGGAGGGAGTATACCCTAACTGGAAACATGCTTAGAACAACAATGACAACAACCAAAATATGACAAATCTCACTTCACATGAACAATTAATTGAACCAATACAAAGACCAATATCAAGACAAAGAACAATAATATCACATACATTACAATTAGCATTTCATTAACAATGAATACTATTATTTTTGTATGAGAGCGAAAGTAGAGAAAAATTACTCATTCCAAAGACAAAAAGCTACAAACCAATGCACTGCTACTAATATTGCCGCAATCATGAATTACAAAATCAAATCGATTAATGTATTCGATTTTTCTCAGTCACAAAATCATTAATAAGCCAGATTATTAGCTTAGATTGAAATTACGTGCACTTATTAGAAATATGTTGAAAAAGCAATCCATTCAAACATTTTAAAAAATTATTGCAGCTCAAGTTATGGATAATAAATGAATTATTGCAAGTATGAATGTTTATAAATTTAGAATTACCTCATACTTTATGAAAAACTTCTTTATAGACACATTAGTGAGCATATCTTATAAAAAGTCTAAATCCTAAGAATATCAAAGTAATTTGAATGTAAATGTAACTCCTCAAAATTAGGAGATGTGGATTTCACAATCATTTTAAATCTATCTAATTTTTAATCAAATAATTATAATATTTAGCCCAAAAATCACGCAAAATACAAATTTGGCTTACGGAAGAGGGAGGCAATGAATTTAGATTTTCTTTAATCAATTGGATAAGACTCGTTTTCCTTAAATGAAAATTTATTAGATCAATCAAAATTTGGTTTTCAATTTAAAAAAAAAATTAAGTGTTCACAAATTAGGTTAAAAATCTGTTTTTAACCATTTAAATTTTGTTTAACAATTGGATAAGAATCGTTTTATGAAAAATATTTTTTTATCATATTTATTAATCACTATTAAATTATTTCACCGTATATCATGGTTAAATATCTCTGTACAAAATATTATAACTAATTTTATTTTTTTGATCAAAAAATCAAATTCATATCGTGACTTATGGAAATATGCTATCAAATACTATTACCTGCCATTTTTGAAGAGACTTTGACCAATAAGTCCCTAGGCCAAATAAAAACTAAAATAAGGATAAACATTTTGAAAACCTACAAAAAAGTCCTTGGCCCTTTTCCTAGACCAGAATGCCCTTGGCTCATGCAAAAACCCACCACCCAGCACGTCTTTTTCTCCCTCTCTTTCTCTCTTCCTGTTTCTCTCTTTCTCTCTTCCTATTTCTCTCTATTTCTTTTTTTTTTTTCACCTAAAATTTTAAAATGACATATCTCAAAATCTATAAACTAAAAAAATGATCTGAAACCATTGTTTTAATCGTGTCGACAATACGAATCAAACAAGTACACTCAACACATAATTCAAATTTTATATAAAAAAAATCATTTTTCACCTGTAAAAATTAAAAAAAAATCATTTTTAATTTCTCAATTAATTTCACAATTTTAAAAAATAAAATTTTCACTTTTCACTTGTAAAATCATTTTTCAACTGATTTCTCAGTTGTGTGATTTCACAGTTGTGTCATTTTTTCATTTTTCTTTTTTAAAAACTGATAAATTCATCTCTCAATTTTTCACAATCATTATAATAACTGAGACATGCATTTCACAGTTGTTCACACATGAATTTGAATATAATAATTGAGACATTCATTTAACAGTTATTCATAATTGAATAAAAACTGAAAAAATGATCTCTCATTTTTCTCAATTGATGACTCAATTTATCGGTTTAATTATGAATAACTGTTAAATGAATTTGAATATAATAAATGAGACATTCATTTCTCAGTTATTCACATATGAATTTGAGTACAAGAACTGGTATTTTTATTTCTCAGTTATCAATTTTTCTCTGTTGTTAATATAATAATAAATGAGATATTCATTTCTCAGTTATTCACACATGAGTTTAATATAAGAACGGGTAAATTTATTTCTCAGTTGTTAACACTTGAGTTGAGTGTAACAACTAAGAAATTCATTGCACAGTTTTTACAAAGGATACTCATTTTCAGAACTATGTGTTGTCAAATGCTCTTTAAACAATTGTGAAATAAATTTATCAAAATGAGTAATTGTTCAATTGTGAAGAATTAATACTCCTAACCCGGGAAAAAAAAACAAAAAAAAAACAACAAATATGAGGTGTAGTGTTAAATATATAATAGTTTATTAATGGAACAAGTAAGAAGCTTAGCATAGTGGTTAGGTGTCTTAGCCAAGACCATGAGGTCTTGGGTTCAAAACCTCCCAAGAGCAAAATTTTTTATTTATAATACTTGGGGTTGCAGATGGTTGTGGTGGCAGTGGGTGAGGTCCGGCGGCTCGCCGGTGATGGTGGCGGTGGTCGGTGGCGGATGGTGGTGGCGGCCGGCGGCGGTCAGCGTCGGCTGGCCAGTGGTGGCGACGGGCGGTCGTGGTCAAATGTAAAGGTGGCAGTCAAAGGTTAGAGGTGTAGGAGGAATTTATTTGGGCTGGGGGTATTTTTGTCATTTAAAATGTACAAGGGACTTATTGATAAAATTGATTTGAACCTAAGGACCCTAAGGTAGAATTTGAAATGTTGTGTTTTTATTGGTAAATACCACATTCCCCCAGGGACTTATAGGTAAAAATCCCATTTTTGAATGGGAGAGAGGCAGGATGGCCCCTAAGAAAATTAAATGTTAGGCTTGAATATATTGGGGAGCTGATCTCCCAGTCACATTTGTTTCACACTTCATAGAAAAATACTCCTTCCGTCCCATAACAATTTGATAATACACAACTTAATTGTACTTAGTCCAAAACTTTATAAAACATTTAATAATATTAATGAAAATTTAAAAATTATTATTAATTCACCATTAAATTCATGATTGGGTGCATGAAGTTTCAGTTTATACATCAAAGGAGAATAATCGAATTGTTCCCGTTTCCATCCATAAGCCAAGTTACAAGAAAATTCTCATCCATGAAAACTACAAAATACAAGCTAAACAACATAATTAGAATATTTACTTATATAAAAATTTATCCTAGCCTAACGGATTCCTTACTTGTTGTCGACATGAGTAATGCGGGTTTGATCTTGATAATTGAGAAAAAAGATAATGTGTGCATGAGGTAGACCTCGCTTTTGAAACTCCACAGAGACGACAATTTGAAACTCCACAGAGACGACAACTGCCTCTTTAATTATACACATAATTAGAATATTTATTTATATGAATCATTTCAAATAAGCAATGATATTAAAAAAAATTAAAGCTGATAAATGAAAATAATAACTTACGTGAATTGAGGTAGCCAAAAATTAATTATTATTTTTTTCAAATCTTTCATTTTTTGATCAAGTTTCATTTTAAAAACTTTACGCAATATATCAGACATATCTTCCAGTCTCATGCCCATTTTATCAACAAACTTTGTGATCTCTTGCCACAAAGGATTGCAAGTAAACGTGCTAAAAAGCGATGGAATCACTCGACCGTTTGTTGCCGTTATCTGTAATTCAATAACATTGTTAATAAATACTAAAATAAGAAGACACAAGGTAGTAGTTGTAAATGAATAAAAAAAAAAAAAATACTTAAATGTCATTTGCTTATGCAAACCAAAAGAGTACGATAATAGTGTTAGCCCATCAAGAATATCAAGAATAATGAAAATAAATAATCTAAACATTAAGTTTATGCAATTCAAAGTTTAATCACTGAATTGCATCCTGAGTTTTAAGTGAGAAGTTATTTGCTTATGCAAACCAAACCAACCAACCTATGTTGAATTAAATTCACACAGTCCATTCAAACTGCCATAAGCTGATCAGTGATCACTTTTTCATAAACAATAGACTTTTATCATAATCTGTCTTAAATATTGATAGTCTTGTTCAATCATCAACCATTTTAAATTTACAATAAAGAATCTCGTAATATAAGATATTTGTATTCTAAGTTATAATTTTCATTTCTACAATTTGGGCTTAAAAGTGCATGTACAAAACATGGCTAGTGAAGCAAGTATTTATATCCTTAAAAAGTTTGAATAGTCAAATGTGAAAATCATTTTGGAAGTGAAGGAGTAATAAGGAATCTCATAAGATAATTTAAGGATGATTTCTTTACTTTGGCAGCATAATATCTCCATGTTAATAAGAGCATAACATAATATCTCCATGTTAATAAGGCTAAAATATTGCTTAGAGATCCCACTTGAACCCGTGATCATTACCGTATAGTCGTATACTCTGCGTGTTACATACTACAGTAGTAGAAGTATTACTCCATGAATAATAAGGAAATTTGGCCTAAAAATATGGAAAAAAAATCTTTAAGCTGATAACATTTCATATTTTCAAAAACAGTTTTTTACTTTTACTGAATTGAGATTATATGCAAATTGGAAATTTGGCCTAAAAATACGGAAAAAATCTTTAAGATGATAACATCCCATATTTTTGATAAACGATTTTTTTTAGGGAGTTGATATCATCCCCAAATTGGAAATTTGGCGTTGAATTACTAATTTTCCCGTAAATGTTTTCCTAAAATCATGCAAATGGCTAATCCAAAAGATCATATGGTTATGTTTTCAAATTTCTGCTAAAATTTCAAAATTGTAAATTTCCTAAAATAAGTATTATATACATTTGCCAATAGAATAATGTCACGTGGACTTCCACATCATAATTCGACGGGAATAATAAAGTTAATTAATTAAGAAAAACTGATGAAAGGCATTTTCAAACTGAGATAATGGTACAAAATCAAATTAAGTGATCTATATAATACCATATAATTTGCAAGGATATTAAGTGATGAAAGATATTTTCAAACTCAGAATATAAGTTCACCATCTCATTTGCAAGGATATAAAGAAGCCCGTTTAAGGCCTTAAATAACATTTTTTTGTTGTTTTAGACCCCGCCTCAAGGGGCTTTGCCCTATGACTTTTGTCCGTCTCGCTCCGACGTTCGATTTGATATGCGGTACGTTCCGCGGTTCATCCGGAGTCAAAAGTTATGACGGTTTCGGCGCACTCGCTGAAATTACTCCAAAAACTTCAACTCGTTAGTGTCCGCATCAATTAGTAATTTAAAACATCAAACATACTTTATTTATAGAATCCTTCATTTTTATTTTTATTTTTGCAAAATATGTGGCTCGATTTTCTTCACCGAGATATACTGCTACATCACATTTCTTATCTTTAGCCATATCTTAAAATTCAATTAACTGAATGATTATAATTTCTAATATTTTAATTTAAGATATCCATTATCTTTAGCCTACTAAAATTAAGTAATCATGTTTTCGTAATTTAAGCTCAGAAAATATTTGATTTAAAAAAAAAAATCAGTTTTAAAAAACTAAATCATTTCCTGAAATAAGTATTATATACATTTGCCTATAGAATAATGCCACGTGGATTTCCACGTCATAATTCCACGTGGCTTAATGAGAAGGCTTGGAATGTTTTTGCTTTTATATATTATATAGATGTGTAGATTTTTACCATTAATTATTAACTTTAATTTTTTTTCACTAAATAACAAAAAAATACAAATTCTCATATAAAAATGAATATGCATGCAAAGTTGACAACATCTACGTCCAAATTAAAGATAACGACTTTTGTCCGTCTCGCTCCGACGTTCGATTTGATATGCGGTGCGTTCCGCGGCTCATCCGGAGTCAAAAGTTATGACGGTTTCGGCGCACTCGCTGAAATTACTCCAAAAACTTCAACGCGTTTGTGTCCGCATCAATTAGTAATTTAAAACATCAAACATACTTTATTTATAGAATCCTTCATTTTTATTTTTATTTTTATTTTTATTTTTATTTTTATTTTTGCAAAATATGTGGCTCGATATTCTTCACCGAGATATACTGCTACATCACATTTCTTATCTTTAGCCCATATCTTAAAATTCAACTAACTGAATGATTATAATTTCTAATATTTTAATTTAAGATATCCATTATCTTTAGCCTACTAAAATTAAGTAATCATGTTTTCGTAATTTAAGCTCAGAAAATATTTGATTAAAAAAAAAATCAGTTTTAAAAAACTAAATCATTTCCTGAAATAAGTATTATATACATTTGCCTATAGAATAATGCCACGTGGATTTCCACGTCATAATTCCACGTGGCTTAATGAGAAGGCTTGAAATGTTTTTGCTTTTATATATTATATAGATAGATTATATAGATAGATACAAATCAAGTGTTTTTAGCTCTAAAAATGTAAATGGTTGAATTATTACTTTTTCTATACATATGTGTTACAATTATGTATAAACACTGTTACATATAAGTAACACATTCGTTACACTTTAGTTGTAATAAGTATTACTTTTGGCAAACGAAGAAAACATAACAAAAAAAAAACTTGTTACTTTTCTGTATATATGTATTACTTTTATATATACAAACTGTTACATATAAGTAACACGTTTGTTACATTTAGT
Organism: Campanula takesimana; assembly: GCA_026119855.1. Lineage (NCBI taxonomy): Eukaryota > Viridiplantae > Streptophyta > Magnoliopsida > Asterales > Campanulaceae > Campanula > Campanula takesimana. Next base: position 575,667 of record JAOWBW010000290.1, read on the forward strand.
TATAGTAACTATTACTTTTGACAAACCGAAAAAAAAAATAATAATAATAATAATATAAAAATTAAAAAAAAAAAACTCATTTTTTTTCCTGTGGGTCATGGATTCGGGTCATGGGTCAAAAATGACCCGTCTGTACTATGAGACGGGTCATGGTGTTCTCATACAAGTTTAAACAAGTTTTTGTCATTATATTTAGGGCATGAAAATTATTTTTGCAAATAATCATAAATTTAAAATTTACTTATTGTATTACTCCCGCCGTCTCAAAACTTATTGTATTACTCTCCGTCTCAAATTATAGTTATTTTTTTATCAAACTTATTGTATAAGAATATACTGTATCTAAAACGGAGGGAATGTATATTTAAAAGTAATAATTTATTATGTTTTGTTACTTTTAAATAATTATATTGTATATTAATCAAAGAATATAATTATTTAATATTGGAGATAAATTCGATTTTCTAACCTTTTAAATTCAAGAATTTGCTTTACACCCTTTAATAACAAATATTGTTCAAACTAACCGATCTGTTAATCACATGTCATGCACATGACTATTTAACTAGATTTCTAACGAATTCCGGCAAAAAACCCTTAATTGGCGAGAAAAAACCACATTGGATCCTGATGTGACGGAAAAAAACATCATGCCTTCCGCTGAAGACCCCCCCCCCCCCCAAACCTTTCAGGCCCTAAATTGTAATTAACTCTTTTTAATTTTTTATGGAGATTAATTTAGCATAAAATGTTAGTCAAATTTTAAGTATGATAAAAAATAGCAATTAATTTAAGACGGAAGGGAGTAGTAGTTTTCAATTTAAGATCTGAATTAAATCTTCTTCTTCAGCTGAATAGTTTATGAGGTCAATTCCTCTCTCTAAGACTCTTCTTCAGCTAAATGTCTATATTATTAGCGGCTCAGATCGAGGCCACATAGGCGAGCTCATCATCTGTGCGGCTAAGATGATTTCACTTTTTTGTGGATCCCACCGAGCTCGGCTACATCTCAACCATTGGGTGGAGCTAAAATGAGGTGGCTCCAATCTCTACCATTGGGTGGAGCTAACTCCCCGGTGAAGCGGTTCGAAATCCATTTTATTAGGAGTTTATATTTTTGCAATTTTTTTTAAGGTTTCTAGAATAAAATTACACACTCTACTTGATATTTAAGCGCACTCACACTCTGTCATTTTCTAGTTAAGCTTGTTATTTTCCCACGCTCCAAACATGAGCTTTGAGACCCATATCTCAGACACTGAAGTCTGAAACTCAACACTTGAACGCAAAAAACTCTGCCACTCAAGTCTCAATGGCAAAAATGTGGGAGATTTGGAGGGGGGAAACCAATTAAAAAAAAAATACCATATGACAATATGAGTTTTGTAATTTCACTTTTTAATTTATTTATTTTTTGCTTTTACCAAAAAGCTTTTGATGAGACAAAAGAAGGTGTTGAAAGTAAATTGGAGTTGTGGAGACACACTTTGGAATCTCGAGGTTTTAGGTTAAGCAGAAGCAAGACCGAATATATGGAGTGTACACTACAACAAATATGGCTTTTCGCGGCACTTTAAAAAGTGCCGGAAACGGGAAAAAGGTGCCGGAAAAGCTATTTCCGGCACATTTTCCGGCACTTTTCTAAGTGTTGGAAAAGGTGATGTCGGTAATACTTTCCGGCACTTTAAAAGTGTCGCAAAAATTCCAGCACTTTTAAAAGTGCCGCAAATTTCTGACACTTTTCAAAAAGTGCCGGAATTTTCCAGCACTTTTTAAAGTATCAAATTTTAAATAAAAATATTATTGACATTCCAGGTTTAGAACACAAGACCTCCTTCTTATAAACCAAGCTTTCTACCACTAGGCTAAATCATTTTTTAATATAAATATATGCATACAATTATTTATTATAACACATAGACTTATATTAATGCATTTTTATGGTTGTAGTACATATAAATCTAATTTAACAAACAAATTAAAGCAAAGTAAAATAAAAAATATGATTAAATGCCAAAATTAAATAAAAATATCAAAATAAACCTCTTGTTATTAGCGGCACTTTATAAAAAAGTGCCGGAAATTAGCGGCACTTATAAAAAGTGCCGAAAATTTAGCGGCACTTATAAAAAAGTGTCATTAAATTTCCGGCACTTTTTATAAGTGCCGCTAATTTCCAGCACAACTTCCGGCACTTTTTGAAAGTGCCGCTAATTTTCGGCACCTGTTTCAAAAGTGCCGGAAATCAGCGACAATTTTTGAATATGTGTCGGATATTTATCGGCACTTTATTAAAAGTGCCGGATATATGCGACACTTGTTAAAAAGTGCCGGAAATTTGTGGCACTTGTTAAAAAGTAGAGGATATTTGCGGCATTTTTTTTAATAAGTGCCACAAATTTACGGCACTTTAACAAGTGTCAGTAAATAAGTGCCGGCAAAAGCCATTTTTGTTGTAGTGGTAAATTTAGCAAAGTTGGAAGCAGAGAGGCAGGAGTGATCACATTCGATGGAAAGATTGTCCAAGCTTCCGAGTTCTTTCGCTATCTTGGATCTATTATCAAAAAAGATGGAGAATTGGATGGAGATGTGGCTCATAGGATTAAAGCAGGTTGGTTGAAGTGGAAGAGTGCCACAGGGTTTCTTTGTGATCGTGGCATGCGAAATAGATTAAAGGGAAAATTCTATCGTACGACAATTAGGCCTGCACTGCTTTATGGCACTGAATGTTGGGCCGTGAAACAGTGTCATATTCATAAGATGAATGTAGCGGAGATGCGTATGCTACGATGGATGTGTGGGCATACAAGAAAAGACCGATTGAGAAATGAGGTGATCAGGGGTAAAGTAGGAGTTGCGCCCATTGAGGATAAAATGAGGGAGCGTCGTCTAAGGTGGTTTGGTCATGTGAGACGGAGACCGAGTGATGCACCGATTAGGAGGCCTGAAGAGTGGAGAAGTGATAAAATGGCGAAGGGTAGGGGAAGACCCAAGCAAATTTGGATTAAGGTGATTGAAAATGATATGAGTTTACTCGGGGTGGATGAAGATGTAGCGTTGAAGAGGCCGGAGTGGAGGGCGAAAATTCATGTGAATGATGGGGGTTGATCGTACTTTTTATTATTATTATTTATTTATTTATTTATTTTATTTTATTTTCTCCATCATTTTCCTCTCTTTCTCTCTCTCTCTCTCTTTCTTCCTTTTATCACGATGACACATGAAGATTCATGTTAGCCGACCCCAAATTATTTTGGGACTAAGGCTTTGTTGTTGTTGTTGTTTTACCAAAAAGCTTTAGTTCAAGCGGTATCACGTCTTAGCTAAAAAAACATTAAAATTTCTCTTCTACCCTTGCTTTGAAAGTTGTTACACATTATAAATTATTTTATTGTGTGAAATATGTAAGAGAGATGAGTAATAAATATGAGTGAAATTGATACTTTTATCATTAATGAGTGGTAATCATTGCATTCCTTAAAACTTGTGAAATTGCCAAAAAAAAAAAAAACGACAATTTATTTTCGGGGCAATGCTAGGGACACAAAAGAAGTTCACAAAATGATGGATACAAAATGAGGTGGCGATATTTTATTAGTTACACCGATAGTGGACCCGGTACTCTAATTAAAAATATCAATAAAATTTTGACACCTCATCTTATAGACCAAATTATGTGGCATTTTTTTTTACTTTATATTTACCCTTATTTTCGAGTGGAAGGAGTAAATTTTTTTTTTCTCGCTTTTCAAAAAAATTGGAAATGATTATGTCCGTTACTTTTCCTTTCCTTTTCTTTCTTTCTGTTGTGTTTGTTAAACCAGGAAATAAAATACTCCCTCCATCCCAGCAGAAGTGTCACTTATTTCCCTTTTTGATCCGTCTCAGCACAAGTGTCACTACCTAAAATGGAAATGTTTTAATATATTTATCTCTTCATTTTCTACCACAAACCTACTACCTTTTCTTAATCCCCGTGTCTCAAAAATTGGTGACACTTCTGCTGGGACGGAGGGAGTACAGGGAAAGAGGGAATAACATAATTCCGTCAGTCACGTGGGCTACAAGTCGTCCTTATCGGCTGATGGACTTTATGTCTCAGCTCAGGTTGGTTTTTCACACTCTTTATTCATACTACTCCATCCGTTCCGGAGTAAGAGTCTTACCCCTCATTTGCACGCTTATTAATAAATATTGGATGTAATGTAAATGTTATGAGTATAAAAGTAAAGTAAGAGAGTGAATGAGTGAGATAGAATAGTGAATTGATTGGTGTTGTGAGTATAAAATTAAATAGGAGAGAGATTGAGTGGGGTGAATAGTAAAGATTATTTGCCATTTTGGGAATGAGACTTTTACTCTGGGACGTAAAAAAAAAATTGGACTCTTACTCTTACTCTGAGACGGAGGGACTAGAAAACATCCACACTCCTCACCATGTTATTACTTGGTTAGGTCCAAAACTCATATCACATGGTATTATGGCACCGGGTCACTATTAAAAGATAACTGTCCTTTCACCTTAGTAGGTTTTGAGAAAACTAGTTTCTCCATAAATCATAAAAATATAAAAAAAAGAAAAATTATTTTTTAACCCTTAAACCCTAACCTTAAGACCTAAACCTTAAACTTTATAAAAACAAAACTTTTTATAATTTATGGAGGAACTAGTTTCTCTCAAAATTTTCTCTTCTTGATAGTTTATGTTGGCATTCATAGATATTCTATAATGAAAAATAAATAAACATTACACAAAATTCGGTTAGAGAACCAAGAAACGAATTTTTAAGTTGGAGTTATTATGAGCACATAGTATTACAAAGAGAGCAACTACATTATATAAAAGGATAATTCTATATTTTCACATTTTACACATATCACCAAGGATTTCCAGGAACTAACGGCACAGTGGCACACAGTAAACGAAACTTACTCAAACCGACCCGATGGGCTTAAATTACAAAAATGGAAACGAAAACCCGTTAACTAATTCTGCAAAAAAACAAGTTATTTATTCGGGTCGGTCAGTGCTTTTTAGCAAAGTTGTTGATCAAAGCAAGTGCATTACTAGTAACATGTGCAACATTAGTAATCCGTGCCCGAACCGAACTCTTAATCTTCCCATCCATAGCCCGACCCGCAAACCCATCCATACAAGTATTCTCATCAGTAAGTGCAGAGCTGACCCATGTCTGAACATTACTCAAGTGCCAGGCAAAAGACTGACCCTTGGCCCGACCCAAACCCCTCATTTCTTGACCCGATTTGGTGAGCCGGTCCAAACTGTCACTGACCTCCTCCAAGCACACACTGATGGCTTGGTAAAATATTGGGTGGAGGCCTTTGGATTTTTTGAGTTGGTTGAGATAGTTTTGGGCGGATTTGGTTCGGGTTTCAGCTTGGGATAAGGCGGCTCGGACTAATTGTTCGGGGCTGTTTTTGACGGTGGAGGCGTAGCCGGAGAGTTCGCGGATGCAGAGGGCGGGGTAGGTGGTGGCGGCGCAAGAGGATTTGATGAATAGGGAGGGTGGGACGACGGTGGAAGTGGTGGTGCCGTCGATGAAGAGGAGAGAGAAGAGGAGGAGGAGAGAGAGATTTGGTGTTGCCATTTGGGAAAGTATGGTGTATAAATTTGTGGAATGGGAAAGATAAAAGGGAGGAGGATATGGAGAGTGGAAGGGAGGGGGGTTAATACTTATAGTGGGCTAATGGGCTGTGACTGGCTGCCCCAACAGTATTATTATAACCCGGGTCGTGTGAATGGAGCGCGCGTATTGTAGGAAAGAAAAAGTAAACAACGAAGCGAGCCGACGTAGATTTATTTTGGAGGGAGCAAGAATAAAAAGCCCTCCCAACGTTCCTCCCACTCTATGTTATACACTGTCTCAGCTCAATGTGTACTTTCATTGTTTATTTGATCAATTTAATCAAACTTTGACCGTAATTTTATGAAAATGTTGATACTCATAAGTAATTTTAAACTTGTTATTATTTCATCGTTACGAATAGTATTGATAACATTTTATAGAATTGAATAGATATATCTAGATTTTCATAAAATTATGGTCAATAATCAACTGAATTGACAAAAAAATCGAACAGTCCACATTGAGTTGGGACGGAGATTAGTTTTAAAAAGTGGATTTTTTATACCTTATAGAGAAACTAGTTTCTCCCAAAACTTACTCGTACTAGACATGGTCAAATACGGGTGGGACGGGTACGGGTATGGTTTCCAAAATCCATAATTGTAACCTAACCGTGTTATACACGGGTGCGGGTACAGGTGGGACATGGTTATGGCGTGTACGGGTCCACAGGTCTACCCCCCCCCCCCCTTTTTATTTATTTAACTGTTAAATTTCTAACAGAGTTCATTAAAAATCTAATGCAACCTGTTTAAAATCTAGCATTTTTAATAATTTTATATTGAATATATCCCACCACTCATTCTCTCTATTCATTTTACACCACTCAATTTATTCAACCAACACTACTATTTACCTCACTCATTCTTTCTCTTCATTTTCTATCACTCATTTTTTTATTTTATTTATTTAGTTATTGTTTGTTTGATATTATGCCCTAGGCCCTTGAGAAAGGCCTACGCGTACATCATAGCTTCATTGTTATAAAGATAACAAGCCCGATTATTATATCTTTTGCATGTTTATTATAATAATCATTGTCCCTAACACTTAAAAAGGGCTAGCATGAGTTTAATGGATAATCATGTGATGATTATGGTGCATAGGATGCGGATTAAACGTGTGGGTACTTGTTGGAGAACAATGTATTGGATAGACCCGTTATGAGATTTATGTTATGGTCAAATGTCATAATTAAATCTCATAATAGTCATACCATTTGAATCCTTAGACCTGAGATTATCATGGTCTTCCACATGATGAACATTATGTTTGACATAGTCAAACGCTACCTTTAACCGGGTAGTTATAAAGGCTATGATTGGCATGATCGGATTCTTGTAGGGAAGAATGATAGTCAAGATGGGATTTGTCTCTCTCTCAAGAGAGATATCTGCTTGGCCACTCGATGAGTGAGATTGATGATAGTGTATGGTCATACCCAAATGAATTGATGTGATCATTGTCATTTGCTTATAACAATCTACTCGGGATTTATGTTCAATATGATATCGCGTGACAAAGGGATTGTGATATGTTCTATAAGGTAACTTTGGACTTTCAAAGTTATACTAATTGGGTAGTCATAATGGCTTGCTAGAGTCCGTTTATGACTTACGGGTTCTGAATGTTTCAGACTCGTTGTCAACTTAGTATAATCCTATTGGGTCACACACAATAGAACGGATTGAATAAAGGCAGAAAAATCTGGGATTTTGAATAAAGCCACCGTACGGCTATGGGCATGGCGTACGGCTCCTCCCTTGCCGATTCTGGACAGTTTGTTTAAATTTCTTGTGTGACAAGGAATCCCGATCCCAAACGGAATTAAGTTAAACCCTCATATAAATATATGCAGCCGGGTTTGACAGCCTCTAATGTTGATTTTTGGAAATCATAACACTTTGTTTTAGAAACAATAAAACATATAGAGGTGGGATTATTAATTTCGAGATTTAAAATCATCAAAACTCAATAATCAATTGACCCAACAGTTCCCACCTATTAGGTATCAAATGAAATGAGGTGGGACGGAGGAAGTAATTACTTAGTTGAGGGTGGAGTTGTGAAGTGGGGACTGAAATCTGAAACCGACACTGACACACACCGACCTGAGAGCTAAACTGCTGTTGGCCAGGCCAATGCCATGTGAGCCTCTGACAGTGTGAAAATCTGAATTGGTGGCTAACCTTAATTCTAGATTTTTCTCATGTGTGGTGTGAATGTGTTATCTCATTAAATAGTGTACTATGAGTGATTAGTGCTAGTAATTGTAATAATGATGGTTCCATTAAATTTTAGTTTCTCTAATTAATGTTGTTAGACTTTTTAAATTAATTTGTGAGGCTTTTAAAATTAATTTGTGACTTTTTGAACTATTCATTTTTGCCTCATTGTCTACTACTCCCTCCAGTTTAAAATAATTCTCTTCTAGCATTTGCAATTTTTTTTAAAAATTGAATTATTAGCATGATTTATTGACAAAAGTGTCAGATATACCCCTAGTAGTGTGCATTATTCTTACATTAATATCTCACACAAAAATAATTAATGAAACAAATAAGTTTCAATGCAATGTTAAAAATGACGTTTAGCTCAAAAGTGACACTTATTTTGGACCAAACTTTTTTTGTCTAAAAGCGATAGTTATTTTAAACGGGAGGGACTATACATTAAATAAATCAACATGGAGGAATGAAATAAGTAATTAATGCACAGTTAATATATAAAGAGAAATGTAGCTAAAATGACCTATAATTTGAAACAAAATTAAAAAAAATAAAAATATATATATATATATTCAGAAATGAAGAGTGTAAAATATAACTTAGATGGGCAGCCATTTTTACACTAGTAAAATTGGATCTCAAAAATATTATTCTTATAGTTTCGAAAAAAAATAAAAAATAGTATTCTTATCTAAAATAGAGACCCGTTAATTACGGCAGATATTGGTTCAATATTTCAATCAAGATTTTGAGATAAAGACAGCCATCATAAATAAAGAGTTGGTTTTGGGGGAAACTATTTCCTCCATAAGTTATAAAAAAATCCTGTTTTTTAACCCTTCTAAAACCTTAAAAGGCCTAAACCCTAAACCTTAAACCCTAAACCCTAAACTTTAACCCTTACAAAAACAGAACTTTTTATAACTTAGGGAGAAACTAGTTTCCCCCAAAATTTTCTCATAAATAAATGTTTACAATTCACAGCCTAGACTAGAGACTAAAATAACAGTAAATCACCTTAATTCCAAGAAAGAAATTGACTATTCCAAACTCAGGGAGAATATCTTCTATGCCGCTTTTTGTGTATCAATTGTGTGTTAGAATTGATCCAATGGTTACAAGTCATTAAGACCGAAATGATTATAATGTCAAAAGTTATGCATAGCCGTCAGATCATTTGTAGTATACAAGTGGTACACAAAAAAATGGTATAGAGAATTTCATCTCATGCATAGCCGTCAAATCATTTGTGATATACAAGTGGTACACAAAAAGTGGTACAGAGAATTTCATCTCACAGACTCGTAACAACTCCCGATGTTTTAATATTAATACTAATACTAATATGCATGCCCTGTTTGTTTGGAGTGGACTATCCCCAAAAGTTGCATAAATATTCTGCATTTTCTGTATACCCGTTGAAAGGTTGGTATATTGGCAATAGCAGTTAGGAATGCACCAAACTGTCTATTTTCTCAATACTCACTCTTCTTCTTAGGTCAATATTTGGTCATTTGCACTAACACATAACATAGAGTAGGTATAATAACCATATTTCAAGTCAACTATAAATAATCATTTGTTACGCCAGTTTGAAACTGACAAAAACTACTTAAAATATGAATATAAGACTTCTAAAACGTCTGACCTTTGACTCAACGGGAACCGATTTACGCCCATCTATGTGGGGTGCAAGTGCCCTCCCGTAAAGATTCACCATGCAAGCATAGTGTTCCACAATCGGAGTTACTCCGTATCTCTGTCATCAATGAAAATAATCTCACCCCATCCTTCAACATTCCCAAATGAGCACAAGTTGACAATAACGAAACAAATGTAATCGCATCAGGTGAGCCGGTATTATCACTCTCCATCTGTGTGAAATACAAACGTGCTTCCGGGTGCTTACAATGATGGAGTTGCATGAAATTAGATCTCTTTCAGGCATTTGGTCGAACAACCAATCCAACCGGCCATTTTTAGAGTACACAACCACCAAAGAATTAGCAATTGACAAATTCCATTCAATGCTCTGCGAGTAATGGAATCTGACTCATGCCCATCTTGTATTTGGGCTGCAAGTTTCGGCGATAATCCACACCCTCTTTCTCCATCTGGAAGTACAATGCCAATGCATCTTCGTACAAACCCAATTCAACATATTCTAATTAAAAAGATGGCTACAAAATGAAGGATACAAGATGTGGTGGCAATATTCATTGGCTACATCGATATTAGACCCGGCACACTCCAATTAAAAACACCAACACAATTATGATACTTCATTTTGTAGTCATCTTTTGTAACTTTATTATTTCCCTTCTAATATAAGTGAGTTCGAGGGGAAGCGTATGTCAGACATATTATCAAACATGGTGGGCTTCACTAGCAGCATACATTCTAAGTAGCTTTGATGAAAGACCCACATTTCTACGTAATAGATTGCCAGGTATAAGACAATGGATACGGACTCCATAATCCTAATTGAAAGAAGACAAGATAAACTCGACAGCTTTGTGATACTAACTATTGGCACTTAAGCTAGAAAGAGCAAAGAGAGTACTATATATAAAAGGATAATATATATTTTTACATCTACACATATCACCAAGGATTTCCAGTAACTAACGGCAGACATTGAACGAAAATTACTCCAACCGACCCGGTGGGCTTAAAGGACAAAAACGGAAACGAAAAACTGTTAACTAATTCTGGAAAAGAAGTTATTCGGATCAGTGCTTTTTAGCAAAGTTGTTGATCAAAGCAAGTGCAGTACTAGTAACTTGTGCAACATTAGTAATCCGTGCCCGAACCGAACTCTTGATCTTTCCATCCATAGCCCGACCCGAAAACCCGTCCATGCAAGTGTTCACATCAGTAAGCGCAGAGCTAACCCAGGTCTGAACATTACTCAGGTGCCACGCAAAAGACTGGCCCTTGGACCGGCCCAAACCTCTCATTTCTTGACCCGATTTGCTGAGCCGGTCCAAACTGTCACTCACTTCCTCCAAGCATACACTGATAGCTTGATAAACTCTTGGGTGGAGTCCTTTAGATTTCTTGAGTTGGTTAAAATAGTCCTGTGCAGATTTGGTTCGGGTTTGGCTTTGGGATAAGGCTGCTTGGACTAATTGTTCTGGGCTGTTTTTTACAGTGGCAGCGTAGCCGGAGAGTTCGCGGATGCAGAGTGCAGGGTAGGTGGTGGCGCTGCATGAGGATTTGATGAACTGCGAGGGTGGGACAACGGTGGAAGTGGTAGTGCCAGCGATGAAGAAGAGATACAAGAGGAGGAGAGAGAGAATAGATGTTGCCATTTGGTGTAAAACAGAAAATTGTGGAATGTGAAAGATAAAAGGCAGGAGGAGGAGGATATGGAAAGAGTGGAAGGAAGGGAGCAATACTTATAGTGGGCTAATAAGCTATATGACTGGGAGACCCAACAGCATTATTGTTATCAGGTTCCGTGTGAAAGGAGCGCGTATTAGTAGGAAAGAGAAAAAGTAAACAACCAAGCCGACGTAAAAATAATTTTATTTGTTTCTTATAGGAGCAAATGCAAGAGCAAGCAGCATATATACAGATTCATAATATTTGCCGGATTAAGGAGATCTATGATTATAGATGGGTAATTACACAGAGCATGATTTATGCAGACTTAATTTAATTTGAATGAGAGTAATATACTCGTATAGTCTTTAAGAAGGGTAACGAAATTGTTGCACTAGCATGAATATTTCTCCACATTTCATTGTAGCCAATGGTCTGAATGAATACACGTCCTACTTGCTTTTACATTAGAGGCTGAGTTTTAATCAACTTATGTGGGGGACGCACATTGAAGCAAACAAAGGAACCTTAGACATTATTGATGATGAGACAAAGGGTCTGGTCATTGGTATTCCACGGAAGCAGTTTTAAATTTATCTTTGCAGGGAATGAATTATTAAGGGGGCGGGGAGAGGAGGGTACCAAATAGAAGTAGAATGTGTTTCCGTATAACAGCAGGGGGGCCAGAGTAGTAAATAGTTAGTTGAGGGTGGAGTGATGTAGGGAATGGAAATGTGCAACCGACTGTTGGCCATGTGAGCCTGTCAGATCCAGTGTGAAAATCAGAATTAGTGCCTTAATTCTAAATTTTCTCATGTGTGGTGTGAATGTGTTATCCCGTTATTTACTTAAACTATTTTGTCGGTCATAATTCTCCAGTTTTCCTCCTACTGTCTCATTTTACTTCTTAAGGGTTTGGTATATTGGCAATGGCAGTTAGAAATGCACGAAACTGTCAATTTTCTCAACACTCTTCTTCTTAAGTCAATATTTGGTCATTTGCACTAACATAGAACATGAGCAGGTATAATTAATAATTACCATATGCAGGTCAACTATAAATAATCATTTGTTATGCCACTACGCCAGTTTGAAAATGACAAAAACTACTTAAAATATAAATATAAGGCTTCTAAAATGTCTGACCTTTGACGTTTTGCAAAGACACCAGGGGTAAATGTATGCCCATTGATGTGGGTGCAAACACCATCTAAAGCAAATGGTGTGTCTAGTTCAGTGCAAAGTGCAAGGATATTTAACTTGAGGTTGTGAGTTTGAGTCTCATGACAAGCATTTTTTGGGGTCACAATTCACATTTTAAAGCTTTGTAGTGTAATTTGTTCACCCACTCACAAAAAGTTTTGAATCAGCCAGTGTGTGGGGTGCATTGACTTGGACTAATCGGCTATCGAGTACTGTACATTATGTACTACAGCGCCAGTTTTTAGGTGACGAATGTTCTAAAATAAATTGAATGACTGACAATGGAAGTTGACCAGATAAATAAAAAGGAAAATCTATTTTTTTTTTTTTAACTACTACAAGTAGTGAAATCTCTTCGACATTTTATTACTTTGGTTTAGATATAATTAACATGTCATCTTGAGTACATTTCAAACAATCATATCAGGAATGGCAAAAAGACATTAGATAAAAGGTTGTGGGCACTTACTTCTATATTCCGAGCAGGGAGTATTCCAGCAAAATGCTGAACTATGTCATACGTACATTTCGTACAAATATCACCCGGTCCAAATTCACACAACCTTCAAATAAGTTTCATCGAGACTCATTCGCTTTCACTGGGGAACCGTCTCGGAGGAAATTATCCAGGGAGGTGGCATGCATGCCCCTCGTAGTCTCCTGCTGCTCCCTATGATGGCTGAAACTGGAATATTTTTGCCCCAAAACACCATCTAAAAATCAAACCCTCGATCTAACATCATCCCTCTCACCCTTTCTACATCCTCCACACGACCTGATTTGCCATATATTTCCATCAAAAGCTCAAAATTATGCTCGTTATCAGGTTCCAACTCAATAAGACTTTCAGCTGCTTTTTCTCCTATTTCTACATTATCATGGAGGTAGCAAGCATATAATAAAGCTCCCCACACTGTTGGACCAGCCTCAAATTCCATTCTATCCATTATGATACTATAAGCTTTATTTATCAATCCTACCCTTCCGTAAAGATTCACCATGCAAGCATAGTGTTCCATAATCGGAGTTACTCCATATCTCACTGTCATCAATAAAAATAATCTCTCCCCATCCTTCAACATTCCCAAATGAGCACAAGTTGATAATAACGAAACAAATGTAATCGCATCAGGTGAAGAATCACAACTCTCCATCTGTTTGAAATACAAAAGCGCTTCTCGGTGCTTACAGTGAGCTGAAATAATTGAGTTCCACGAAACCAGATCTCTTTCAGGCATTTGATCGAACAACCATCTAGCTCCATCCAACCGACCATTTTTAGAGTACACAGCCATCAATGAATTAGCAATTGACAAATTCCATTCAATGCCTCTGCGAAGAACCCATCCATGAATTTGAGCTGCAAGTTTCAGCGATAATCCACTAGCAAGAATTGTGGAAACAGTAACGGAATCTGGCTCATGCCCATTTTGTACCATACGCCTAAAGATAAACAGAGCATCGCCTAAAAGATCATGTCGAATATATCCAGTGAGCATTGAATTCCAAGAAACCAAATCCTTAAACATGATTGCATCAAACAACTTCCTAGCCTTGACAATATTACCACACTTTGCATACATATCAACTAACCCATTAAGCACAAACACATCGTTTCCAAACCCATGACGAATTATGTTACGATGAACTTCCTCCCCAACGTGCATCAGCCCAACGCGACCACAAGCTTTCAACACGCGGGGAAAAGTGAATTCGTCGGGCCCCACACCCTCTTCCTCCATCTGGAAGTACAATGCCAACGCATCCTCGTACAAACCCAATTCAACATATCCTGATATAAGCGAGTTCCAGGGAAAAGCGTACGAGTCCTTATCAGACATATTATCAAACACCTGGTGGGCTTCATCAATACGCCCACTAGCAGCATACAACCTAAGTAGCTTTGATGAAAGACCCACATTTCTACGTAAAAGATTGTCAGGTATGAGTCGATGGATACGGATTCCATAATCAAAGGCGCCTAACTGAAAGCAGGTTTCAAGGAGTGAAGCAAAGATTTGGGTGTCGATTTTGATTCGTTTCTTGACGGAGGATTCGAGCTCATTGATGACGGCTTGGAGGGCTTGGAGTTTTGTGTAGGAAGAAGGTCTGGAATGGATTAGAGGGGTTGGTGATAATTTGGGAAAGGGGAGTTTGGGAATTTTCTTGCGTTGCCGGAGAAGTTGTTTTTGTTTCTGTTTCTTTGGTGTGCTGTTTGTTATGGAGAAGGCATAGGGAGTGCGCAACAAAGAGGTGGCTTTCAGCGCTTGAAATCCCAAAATGGCGTCCATTTGATGACGAGTTGGAAGAAGACAACGATTTTGTTATGCGCCGCTGCAGTTTCTTTCGTTCAGCTGCATGCCTGCTCCTGCTATGATGTCGAGTGATTATGTAAAAGTGGAGTTGGTTTCAAAAATTTGCCAGAATTACGTTCTGATTTTCCAGTTTGGTTGTTTGCAATTCGTCTATGGTTGGTTCGTATGAGTGTTAGTGACTTTCTAGGACTATCAGTTCTTTGTGTAATGCAATTCTGAATGCCTAATTGATTTCTGTTATGAGGAATTGTTGTGTTCTTCTGAAACAAAATGGGCAATTTGCAATTTGGTTCCTGACATTTACAAACTTTTGCAATTTTGCTTCCAACAGTTTTTTTCGCCAATTGGTTCCCAACATGTACATTTTTTTGCAATGTGGCTATAAAAGTAACTGAGCGTTAGTTTTCTAACAGATTTTATGTCATGTGACTAGCACATGACGTTTTAAGATATTCTTAAAGCTACACATATCCAATTAATGTGATTCTTCTTTTAAATTGAAGCTAATATTTAAATCTACAACATATATTTTTTTGGAAATTTATTGGGTACCTAAATTATTTTTACATTTAATCTTAATTTTAAATATTAAAAAATAAAAAACAAGTGAAATATAATCTAAAAAAGATATTAGCTCAAGTATGTTTCATATGAAGTAATTTCTATATGGAAAGGGCCTTTTGATCTTTAAAGTTTATTTTTCTCCACCCCTCTGCCACTTTCCCGCAACACCCATTCCACATACACACTTCCCTCGATTCATCGTCCTCTTCTTCTCCCTTTTTTTTCTATCAAACATTTTTACGAACTGATAATCTACATATAGAATTTACTTCATATGGAACATATTTGGACTAATATCTTTTTTAGATTATATTTTACGTGTTTTCTATTTTTAATATTTAAAATTAAGATTAAATGTAAAAATAATCCAACTACCCAATAAATTTCAAAAAAAAAATATATGTTGTAGATTTAAATATTAGCTTCAATTTAAAAGAAGAATCATATTAATCGGATATGTGTAGCTTTAAGAATATCTTAAAATGTCATGTGCTAGTCACATGATATAAAATATGTTAGAAAACTAACGTCCAGTTACTTTTATAGCCACATTGCAAAAAAATGTAAATGTTGGGAACCAATTGGCGAAAAAAAAATGTTGGGAGCAACATTGCAAAAGTTTGTAAATGTCAGGAACCAAATTGCAAATTGCCCGAAACAAAATAGACTAGTGTTTTGAGTAAAAAAGAGTCAACCAGTTTTAGTGTAACTGAGTGTTAGTGCATGTAGAAAAGGAGTTCAAATCCTATGTAACATTTTGTGTACCACTCTATGTACCACAAGTGATCTAATGGCTCACAGTTATTGAGATTACTATTATACTAATATTAACCAAACATGTGAACGGTTAGATTACAAATGGTACATTGAGTGACACACAATAATAGTACAGGAGATCTCGACTCATAGAAAAGTGTTAACGTTAGGATAAAAAAATGACAGTGTTAGTTAAAAAAATGTCAGTGTCAGTGAAAAAAGTGTCAGTCTAAAAGAGTGTTTTTGTTAGTGTAAAAAAGTGACAGTGTTAATGTAAAAAAAATGCTAGTGTAAAATAGTACCAATGCATGTATTATTATGTGAGTAAAAAAATGTCAATGTGGTGTAAAGAAGTGTCGGTGTAAAGATTGTCAATACATGTATTATTAAGTGTTAGTATTAGTGTATGGAAGGCAAGTACTCCCTCCGTTTCATGTGAATTGAGACGTATTTCTTTTTTCGTCCGTTTCACCTCAATTGAGACTGCTCAAAATGGCAAACTTTTTAATATTTTATATTCACCCAACACCACCCATTTAACCCCACTAATTCTCTCTCTTCATTTTTCACCACTCATTTTATCCAACCAACACTACTATTTACCCCACTCATTATCTCTCTTCATTTTCCACCACACATTCACTACTTTCTCTTAATTATTGTGCCATCTTTTTTTGTCTCAATTCACATGAAACGGAGGGAGTATTGAGGGAAGTCAATGTACTCTCTCCGTCCCAATTTAAACTTCAAAAAAATTTGGATTCAAGAATTAAGAAAAAGTTGATGTGTTGTGAGTGTAGGTGGTTTGGTAGGAGAGAGAAAGCGAGATAGTGAATAGTTAGTGGGTAATTGTTGTGAGTATGACTTGTGGGCCTGTTGGTCCCAGATGGCAACAAGGGTATAGAACCGCTAGAGGGGGGGTGAATAGCGGTCCAAACTTTTTCGTAAAATACCCTTAAAAATCAACCGAGTACTTATCATCTTGGTCAACTGCGGTTTAAAGCACTTAAACCGAACTGATAAAATGCACAGCGGAGTTTTGCGGTTTTGGCCAAACTGATAGTTAAAGAGTTGGGCGGTTTTACTCGGGTTGAAAACACTATGATGCAACCGATAGATCAAATTGAAGATCAAAGAAAAACACAATTCACTTTTCAAGTCATTTCGTATATGGATTCAAGTAAAAGACCACAAACAGAAAAGTAAATAACAAGACAGAAAAGTAAAGATCAAACACACAATTTGAAGAGGTTCGTTCTTTAATGAACTACGTCCTCTACCTAGATGGTTAGTCTAGGATTTTCTAATAGCTACTAGACTTGTATTAATTAGAGGAGATTTTATAAGATGATTCTAAACTCTAATCAAACAATCTAACCTATAAAGCTATGAAAAATCAACCGGTGTATTCGAAGTATATAATCTATGTGATTATATAAATCGGGTGTGTGTGTGGAAAGAAATCAAATGCTCTAAGTATCTAAATGATGGTTTGAGCAAATGAAGAACTTTCTGTGTAAAGGCTGAGTATGGAATGGTTGATGGCTTGAAGCTTGATGAAGGAATTCTGGGTTTGCTAAGGAGATGGTTTAAAGTTTGAATATCTGGGTTTCAATCTTCAAAGCAAACTTGAATACTTGGGAATAAATCTATTGAAGCTCAGCAACCTTCATTGTTGAGAAATGAAGGCTATTTATAGGCAGTGCACCCTTGTGACCGTTGGGTAAAGATTTGAATCAAATCTGAAGGGTACAGTGCTGTCGAATTCCCATTGGTTGGGCTGTCATTGTCGTCCTTGATTTTGTCTTGTAGTCCTAGGTAGTTGTATCACCACTACCTGACATCCGTCCTTTGTTGCAGAAAGGACTAACGGTAAACAATTCAAATTGCTTGGACAAGACCGACATTCCTTGCAGTAACTCCAAGTTTAACTTAGAGTTATTTTGACATGACATAAAATATTCCTTTACGGTTTAAAAGAGAATATTTGTCTAAGGAATAAATGACTTCTCTTGAATTCTTCATTAACTGATCGGCTATTTCACCAAGCATAGGAGTGGTTCCGAGGATGAACTTGATGTGCGGTTTCATAAGAAACTGAAGCATGCGGTTACATGATTGCGGTTCCATCAACTGTCATCAGCAGTTCTAAGAGAGACTTGAAGAATATGAAAAATAAGCGACTCCATGCTGGCGGTTCTTAGATAGCTCGAATGCGGTTTTAAGATCTAAATCGCTAATCTAACCGAACTCAATACTCAGCCTAGACAAATAAAAAATCTAGAAATGGACTTGTCTAAAAGTTGAAGTAAAACTTCATTACATGCGGTCCTAAAGTCCATAAAAAGACACATGGCATGGATCAATCAAATTAAGTGGGTGTACTAACAATGAATCCTAACAATCTCCCCCTATTTGATTGATGCCATTACCACACTATGATAAAGCAAAACATTATACTTGATAAAAACATGTCCGAAATGAATTTTCGTGAAGTTGCATGTCACAAGTCAATGCACACACTATGCTAGATCATAGGTTTCTAATCTATCAAAAAAACAAAGGAAATGAAAAGAATAGATAGATAAGAAATTCATTCAGATGCATATAAAGTGATATGATTTTGAAAAATAGATATGCATGTTTAAACTGAATGTTTAAAACAAAATGTACTTAAAAATATTTTCATGATGAATATAGTGCATGAGGTTTTAAAAATGCAAGCATTGTTTCACAAACAAGCGGTTTGAATAAACAAAGTTTTGGAAACAGAATGCCATGCAATTGTTCTCATTATAATTCAATCATAAAGGTTTGAAACTTACAGAGTAGGAATTATAAGAGAGAACAAAAAGACAAAGATAAAAAATCTAGTCTAGTTCATCAGAAGCAGTAGGAACTCTTTCTTCAGCGGCACCAGCTTCAATATTATCCTGCGCAGCTTGGTTATCAACGGAAGCTTGGTCATTTACTGTGGCTTGAGGGTCTTCGGCAGCAGGAGCGGTTGGAGCAACATTTCTTGAACCGGAGGCATGAGGGGTTTCAAAGATGAAGTCTGCTGAACGAAGCTGAACTTCAGTAGGTTCATTGATTCTATGTTCAATAGCAGCGGTTTGTTTGACCAACTTGCCAGTTCTGTGCAGTATGAGATCAGAGCTGTCAAAGATATGCTTGGCCAGAATATCAAGCTTTTCTTCTATGGAGTCCATTCTGGTATCAACTGCTTGCTGTTTTAAGGAGTAGATCTCATGGTTGGTTCTGACCAGATTTTATAGAGCTAGTTGATTGTCCAAGATCATATTGATCTTTTCATTTAACTGCTGCTGGTTTGATCTATCATCAATTCTATCTGATACTCTCTCCTCCTTAATGGCATCAAGATCTGACTGAATAGTTAGGAGGTGAGAGTTGAAGCTAGCAGTGGAGGATTGCTGATGAAATTGAATATGTCTAACCGCATCTATCAAATCAGCGGTTGAGGCATGAAGAGGCAGAATTGGGTAAGATTGAAATGAAGGAGGGGGCTCATCAGAAGGAATATAATCAGGCATAGGCTCATCATCATCATCAGAGATGGAGATGGCATCATCAGATTGATGGGAAGAGGAGGAATGCAGTTTTGCCTTGCCTTTCAAAAGAATATGTGCCTCATCTAATGAATGACCCATAGACACCCTAAGTACGGTTTCAAATTCTATGGGGTCAAAGGGAAGGGAAAAATAATAAGGAACAATGTCGGTTTGAGAAGGAGTAGGAACTGGATATCTCATAAAATCATCAAGGAGGAAAATAGAAGGTGAAGGAACAATGAATAGGCGGTATAGGTTTGGAATGCAATGACAGTTAAAGTATAGAAAGAATTGGGAGGCAAAAGAAGGATCCATGAGAACCTGATAGGCGGTTTCAGCAAAGATCTGATCTGCAACAGAGAGAATGATTTGATCAACAACTGCTTCCATTTCATCCTTGGGAAAAATTGCATAAGGATTGGGGCGGCCAGCCTTCAAAAATATGTCTTCGGCTTTGGCGGCGGCACGGGCACGAGCTCCAGCCCTTCTTTCCCTTGAAGTATCTGTTTTGAACCGCTTTAGATAGGATGCTAGATCTGCAACACTCTTCCTTTTCTTAGGCCTCAGTTGAATGATTGAAACCGATGGTTGAATAGACGGTTGGAACAGCGGTTGAACCGGACGGAGAGCCAAAGGTTGAGCCGATGTAGATGGTAGAACCGCAGCAGCATACGGTAAGTCTGGAGATGAAGGACTGGATCCTGGTTGAACTGGAGATGACTGAACCGGAGATGGAGTGTGCTCTGGTGAGTCAAACTTCAATTTTCGTTTAAGTGTAGGAGGAGAAACCTCAATCAACATTGGGTTTATGCCTGCTTTCCTCATTTATGCCCTTTCTCTTAATTCCTTTGCAAATGACCCTTCTAGAGGTGAGTGATCTTTCTTGTAATATGCCTCAGAGAAGTCCACTGCACCTGGAGGCCTTGACTGCCAGTGTTCTACATGATCATATTTCTTGAACAACTTCCTCCTTTTCTTCGGTGGTTGAACCTCAAGAATTTCAACATCTTGCTCAGGTTCATCTTGAATGGCCTTAGACACGTCAGTCTGCTCAGGCACAGCCGCAGCCTCAAACACTTCAGTTTTCTCAGGCTGAACCGCAGCCTTAGACACTTCGGTCTGCTCAGGCTCAATTTTATAAGAAGGTTTCAGATTTGGAAAGGCAGAGTAAATGGCAGCCAACTGTTCATCAGTGAACTGAACAGAGGGCGGTTTTGAGATTGGAGGTTTAGGAGGAGAGGAGGTAGGAAGGAAGAGATGTGGTGATGGAATAAGTTCAGGGATAGATGGTTTAGAAGGAGATAGGGGTTTAATTTGAGGTTTTGGAATTGAAGGTTTGGAAAAAGTAGGTTTGGGAAGAATAGGTGAGAGTCTGATAGGGGAAATGAGGTTGAAGTAGAAGGTTTAGAAGGCGGTTTTGATGAGGGTTTGGAAGGCGGTTTGGATAGGTCATCCTTGGTTATAATAGAGGGAATTTGGATGGTTCCCTTCCTTTTCCTTAGAGCAGCAGTTTCCTTGGGACGAGCCGCGGGTCTAGACCGAACTGCAGGCTCCCCCTCAACCGTCGGCTCCTCCTCAGCCTGTACCGCGGTTTGAGCTAACTGACTCAACCCTAATCTGTTCAAAGTAGCAATCTGACCTTCATTCTTTAACATCGTAGCATGGGCATGATCAGAAATGGCACCAGCATACGGTTTGTTTGACTTGTTGAGCCGAGCTTTAGGGAAAGAACCACGTTCGACTTCAGGCAAGTGATCCTCATTCCATACTGCCTGTGCATACCGCCATCCAAATGCGGTTCTGAATGCATCAAATTTTGACGATCCAAAAACAGACTTCTCAATTGGATCCAACCAATAGTCCTTGTTTTCTGTAGAAAACTTGAAGATGTCAGTGTCTTGGTGCAAAAACTTAGTCAGAAGCCTGCAATGAGTTCTGATCTTAGACTTCCCAGCGGCTTTAGCATCATGAAGGCGGTTCAGGGCATTGATCATCTCTTTCATCACAACCTTGGGCCAGTGCAATTTCTTCCCTTTGAAAATGGCCACACAGTAGGCATACTGCTCACTGGTAAAGTTGTTATGGTTCCCATTCTTGCACATAACCCCAGTATCTACTAAATCACATAGCAGTGACATAACCTCTCCATATTCCTTCTTGGAGGAATTCTTGGTGGAGAATGAATTAACTCAAATTAACTCCATTGTAGTACTGCTCAAAAGTTCTGGTTTGATCCCCATAACTCCAGAGTTCTCAAGACCAGCTAGAACTGAGATCTTGGAAGTGGTTAGGACCACAGGCTTGCCACAAACCGTGGACTTGATAGCATCTTCATATTTCACTTCTCCGATTTCCAGATCCCTTATCGGTTCTCCTCTTACATCCAGCAAGGCAGCATTTGTGGAGATCCCATTCTCGTAAAATTCAGCACAGATAATTGTTACGAATTGGGGTTCATCCATGAGGAACAAGGGCAGAAGCTTAGCATCTCCAAGCAGTTTGAGTAGCTTCCTCCCAACTGCATCTTGCTTGAATTCCTCTTCTAGAATTCTAGAACCGGGGACAAAGTTTGATGGATCCATATCGGGCTTCGATGGTTTGGAAGATGTAGAAGTAGAAGCAGGATCAATAACTTTCTTGGTGCCATATGGAAATCGATTAAGTAAAGATTTGAGAGAGGGAGTATAGAGTGTACGCAAGGAGTGCAGAGGAGAGAGAAAGGTGTTTTTGACAAATGAGGAATAAAGTAAAAAGGTAAAATGAATTAAACTTTGTCTTTTATACTCAATTAACCACCTCGGGTAGTGGAGCGGCCATGACGGCTGAGGAAAACTTAACCGTCAGCGTACCTGTCGATTCGCATTAAATGCGGCAGAAATAATTGCACAAATGTCCTTAAAGAATGAAGTGACATAAAGTAGGGACTAAACTGCAATTAACCTTACCTGAGCGGTTTGAGTAAACCGACTTACCTTTCCCTCATTATCGGTTTTGATGAAACCGATATCTCTCAGATTCGTCTTCGGTTTCAGTAGATCAAATTGAGTTTTTGCTTTCACACTCCGGTTTGGATCAAACTGAAGATATTCTTCCTGGCTCTTTTGACTGGAGCCTTTATTGATGCGGTTTCAGCGTTGATAGAACCGCAAGCTATTTTTGCATTTTCTTAATAGAACCAAAATACTTAACAAAAATTTATTAGAACAAGAAATCAAGACATGAAATAATTTAAGTTAGTTCCAGCATACCCATTTCTCCTCGTAAATGAAAAAAACCTTGAATTTTCGAGCGGTTTGGTGAGGATGTCAGCAATTTGATCATCAGTTCCCACCTTTGCTAAGAATATGTTCTTCTTTTCAACATGATCTTTGAGGAAATGATATCTTATGTCAATGTGCTTTGTCTTTGAATGTTGAACTGGATTGTTGGAGATAGCAATTGCTGCAGTACTATCACAGTAGATAGGGCAGTTCTTTTCAAATACTTCATAGTCTTCCAACTGCTGTTTCATCCAGAGAATTTGAGAGCAACAGCTTCCAGCCGCAATATATTCAGCTTCAGCGGTTGAGACTAAAACCGATGCTTGTTTCTTGCTGGACCATGATACAAGCCGAGATCCAAGGAACTGACATGTACCACTAGTGCTCTTTCTATCAATCTTACATGCTCGGTAGAGTGTCTGATTCACTTTCTTACCTTGTTCATCTCGATCCAAACTGCAGGTCTTTTGCATTGGGGTATCTACTGGTTTAGCGGTTTCAAGCCCAAATTTCTTGATCAAATCCTTGGTGTATTTAGCTTGATTTATAAAGATTCCATCATGACATTGCTTTATTTGGAGTCCAAGAAAGAATGTCAACTCTCCCATCATACTCATCTCAAATTTACCTTTCATTAGCTTCTCAAACTTAACACACATAGTTTCATTAGTAGAACCGAAAATAATATCATCAACATATATCTGAACTACTAATGAATGACCTTTGTGTTTAGCAATAAATAAAGTTGTATCAATTTTACCTCGAGAGAAGACTTGTTCAATAAGAAACTTTGATAGAGTGTCATACCATGCTCTTGGTGCTTGTTTGAGTCCATACAGGGCCTTCTTGAGCTTGAAGACATGATTAGGTAATTTGTTGTCTTCAAAACCTGGCGGTTGGGCTACATAGACTTCTTCTTGTAGTTCACCATTCAGAAATGCACTCTTCACATCCATTTGATATAACTTGAATTTCTTGAAGGAGGCATAGGCCAGGAACAATCTAATGGCTTCAAGTCTGGCAATAGGGGCAAAGGTTTCATCATAATCAATCCCTTCTTCTTGCCTATAACCTTGAGCAACCAACCTTACTTTGTTTCTTGTTATAGTACCATTTTCATCCATCTTGTTTCTGTATACCCATTTTGTTCCAATTACAGTGTGATCTCTGGGCCTTGGAACTAGAGTCCAAACTCTGCATCTTTCAAACTGATTGAGCTCCTCTTGCATTGCAGCTACCCAACTTGGATAACTTAGAGCTTCATCTACCTTCTTCGATTCCATCTGAGATAATATTGCGGTTGAGAACAAACTGTGGTTATCTCTATGAGTTAAGCTTTTTCTTGTTTGAACACCAGAACTGATAGGACCTATAACATTGGTTGTTGGATGGTCTCTATGCTCATTGATTTCTGGAGGGAGGTCTTCATGAACCACTATTTCTTGAAGATTTTCTAGAGGAGGCTCTTCTTGATAATCATTGAAATCTTCATTGAAGGTGATGTTTGGAACTGGATCAACGGTTTGAATGGGGACAGAATATATCGGTTCAGCAGCAACATCATTTGCGGTTTGACTGGATGCGGCTGGAGAACCTGATGGAACGGTTTGAGTAGGTTGGTCATCAACTGATGTATGATTAGGGTAAGATGTACCTGTCTCAAAACCACTAAAATCATCAGCAACATTTGGAGCCATATGTGGCTCAAGAAGATCATGTTCATCAAATGTAACATGGACAGACTCTACAATTTTTAATGAAGTCTTATTGAAACAACGAAAAGCTTTAGAGTGTTTTGAATAACCAACAAAAATACATTCATCGGTCTTAGCATCAAATTTACCTCGATTCTCTCTGCCATTGTATAAGATATATCATTTGCATCCAAATATCTTAAAGAATGAAATGTTGGGTGATCTGCCTCTCCCAATTCATAAGGAGTTTTGTTGTGAACTTTGATGATGAGGGAGCGGTTCTGGGTGAAACATGCGGTATTGACAGTTCGGCCCAAAAGTACTTGGGAAGCTTTGCTTCTTCAATCATGGTCTTCCCGGCTTCAATCAAAGTCCTGTTCTTTCTTTCTACAACTCCATTCTGTTGTGGAACCCCAGCGGCAGAGAAGTTATGATCAATTCCATGATCATCATTGGGCAACACCATTGTTTGTAAACTCGGTTCCATTATCTAAACGCACAGCAACAATGTCATCCAATTTCTGAGTTTGGAGCTGTCTAAATAGAGCGGTTACGATGCCATAAGTATCATCTTTTGAGGCCATCATTTCCACCCATATATATCTTGAAAAGTCATCAACAACCACCAAGGTATAGCGGTTTCCTCCTATACTGGCGGTTGGGACAGGTCCAAATAAATCCATGTGAAGCAGTTGTAAGCAGCGGTTCGTTGAAGGCGCGGTTTTGCTTGGAAATGACTGTTTGGGCTGCTTACCAAGCTGGCATGCTTTACATTTCTTATCATGGTGATCAGCCACTTTGGGTAGTCCTTTGACGAGACCGTCCCTTTGCAGTTTTGCTAGATACTTGAAGTTCAAGTGGCTGAGCCGCTTATGCCATAACCAGCTGCTTTCACTTATATTTTTGGCTACAAAACAGAGGTCAGCAATAGAAACAATATTACTCAAATATATCATATATACATCACCTGTTCTGTTGCCAGTCAGTAGTGTAACTCCGGAAGTTGCATCTTTAATGAAACAATTTGTTGAGGTGAAATTGCAGTTCATTCTTTTGTCACAAAACTGAGATATGGAGAGATGGTTGTGATTGAGTCCTTCTACTAGTGACACATTTTCAATAGTCACCTTTCCACGTTTGATAGCTCCATATCCTATGGTTTCTCCTTTCTTATTGTTACCAAACACTACTGGGGGGCCTTTCATACTGATAAAATCACAAAGAAGTTCATTATCTCTGGTCATGTGTCGTGAGCAACCACTATCCAAGTACCAAAGATCCTAATTCTTCTTTGCGGTTCCAGCCATAAAGCATAAGATCTGAAAAATAAACATTAAAGGTTTTGGTCCCCCTTATTCTTTTGGGTCCTAGGGTTAGCAGCTTTTTGCGACCCACACCTGTTTGACCTTATGATTTTTACGTCCCTTGGCATTGGGTGTGAACCTTAAAAGACAATGACCAGCACTATGACCATAATCAGCATAAATGACACAATGAATTAAACCGGTTGAAGATTGCGGTTTTACAAACCCTTTACTGACCTTCGGTTTCTCATGTTTAACTGGGTCAGCGGTTTTGGCTTTAACAAAGATTACCTTCTTGAGCTCAACCTTCCTCTTAGGTGCGGCTTTAGGAAATATGATAGGAATTTCCTTAAACAGACTAGGAGCGGTTTCATCACTCAATACTTCCTTGGTTGCCTCAGCCGCTGTGGATTTCTCTTTCCACTTTGAATCTCTCCCAGTCTGGTTTTTAGGATACTCAAAGAAATAATTTTTCTTTTTAATTTCTTGTTTTGAGCCCTTTCTACCAGCATGATTAACCTTAGGAATTTCTTTGGTTTGTTCAGTTGGCTTCACACCACCTTCGGCACAAAGACAAGGACACTTACACCCATCATCGGTTTTAAACCCCAATCCACTTTATTCGAAGTAGGAATTTGTGAATTTAGGATTTGTTCCACGGTGACACCAGACTTAGTCCATACATCGGTCACTTTTTGAAAAGGTCATCCCTTTGTACAGTAAGCTCATGGATTTGGGTGAGAAGTGCCTCGGCTCTATCCTTCAGATAGCGGTTTTCTTCCTCAATTAATGATATCCCAGCAATTTGGAACTTGAGTTTCTCAATTTCCTCCTTGTGGGACTTGCATTCTCTTTGGGAATCTTCAAGTTCCGCAGTCATTAGTTTATATGCCCTTTTAAGCACAGTATGTTATTGACAAATGATATTAGCACGTTCTAATACCTGGTCATTGGTCTCATTGAACCTCTGGAATGCAGTCTGGTGTTGTAGGAGCTTTGCTTGATCTGGCCTCAGGAGTCCTTGGTAAAACTGACTTCATTTGTTGATTTGGTAGTCGAAGACTTTCATCAATTTCAATTCTTTCTTCAAATCCCATGAGGCAAAGATTAGCCACTTTATCTTCATCATCACTGTCATCTGAATTAGATCTCATCCATGTCAGCGGTTGATCCCCTTGGTCAGCTACCATTCCTCTTCTTTTGACAAACTTCTTGTTGAATGGTTTCTTTGCTGGCGCGGCTTTATATGGAGGTTTGGGACAACTTGAGGCAAAGTGACCTGGCTGTCTGCAGTTATAACAGACCAGGTCATCCCTTTTCTTTGGATCTGCGGTTTTGTTGAATCTGGTTGGAGGGACAACTTTGCAGGTCCTTTGGGGGATGGAAATTGAGATCTATTGTTCTTCCTGAACTTGGTGTATTTCTTCACATACAACGCAAATTCTTCATCATCCATGTCATCAAAATCAACTTGACTAGAGCATGGAGATTGATATGCTACACTCTGAGAATAAGAACTTTGAGGAGGAGTGTAGGATTGATGAAACTACTGATTAGATTGATGAGATTGAGGATATGGTTGATGTGATTGAGAATAGGATTGATGAGAATGCTGGTAATAATCAGGAGGTGCGGTTTGAGGATTGTATCTAGGAACATTTTGGTCAGGAGGAGCGGTTTGCAAGTGGAGGTGAGGAGCGGCTTGATGATGGTCTGGATTGTAGATAGGAGATGAGGTATTGTTGAATGCAGCTAGAGAGAGTGTCTTAAATCTGCTTTCGGTTTCATTGACCTCTTCAAGCTTGAATTCAAAAACCTTCAGCATGGCATACAAGTGTCGAAGATCAAGAGCTTCCAAGTCCTTGTTGTCTTCAATGTTAGTAGTTTTGATCAGCCATTTGCTACCAAGTGCTTGCATGAATCTCATGTTCAAATCTGTATTAAAATAGACATGTCCAAGAGAAAAACACACATTAACAATATCAATAAACCTCTCATAGCATTGTCTAAGAGATTCCTTAGGATCTTTAACAAAATAGTCAAAGAGTCTTCTCTGTTGATAGAGGCGGTTCTTCTTGGTATCTGAATCTCCTTCCAGAAAGTCAACTATAGCATCCCAGGTAGCCTTTGCGGTTTTGCAGTGAAGCACCTTAGAATGAGTCCTCAAGTCAATAGCTGACACTAGCATGGACATAGCTCTTCCATCAAAATCCACATTGTTGCGGTCTGCTTCACTCCACTCACTTTCCAACTTCCTGATTTCAGCTTCTTCTCCTGCGGTTCCTGCACAAGGATTAGCTTTCATAGGAACGTATGGTCCATCCTTAACCGCAGTCCACAGTCTACGATCACATGAAATCATGTGTTTCATCATCCTATCTTTCCAAAAGATAAAACTATCTTCATCCAGAATCGGTAAGTGATTCGAATTGGATGTTTGCATCATATGGGTGTTTGTGTTTGCCATTGGATCAACACCCAAGCGGTTAAGCTTGTAAAAAACAAGTTTTTGGTGGATAAGCTCTGATACCACTTGTTGGTCCCAGAGGGCAACAAGGGTATAGAACCGCTAGTGGGGGGGTGAATAGCGGTCCAAACTTTTCCGTAAAATACCCTTAAAAATCAACCGAGTACTTATCAGCTTGGTCAACTGCGGTTTAAAGCACTTAAACCGAACTGATAAAATGCACAGCGGAGTTTTGCGGTTTTGTCCAAACTGATAGTTAAAGAG
Organism: Campanula takesimana; assembly: GCA_026119855.1. NCBI lineage: Eukaryota > Viridiplantae > Streptophyta > Magnoliopsida > Asterales > Campanulaceae > Campanula > Campanula takesimana. The sequence goes on from JAOWBW010000290.1 coordinate 604,266, forward strand.
TTGGGCGGTTTGACTCGGGTTGAAAACACTATGATGCAACCGATAGATCAAATTGATGATCAAAGAAAAACACAATTCACTTTTTAAGTCATTTCGTATATGGACTCAAGTTAAAGACCACAAACAGAAAAGTAAATAACAAGACAGAAAAGTAAAGATCAAACACACAATTAGAAGAGGTTCGTTCTTGAATGAACTACGTCCTCTACCTAGATGGTTAGTCTAGTATTTTCTAATAGCTACTAGACTTGTATTAATTAGAGGAGATTTTATAAGATGATTCTAAACTCTAATCAAACAATCTAACCTATAAAGCTATGAAAAATCAACCGGTGTATTCGAAGTATATAATCTATGTGATTATATAAATCGGGTGTGTGTGTGGAAAGAAATCAAATGCTCTAAGTATCTAAATGATGGTTTGAGCAAATGAAGAACTTTCTGTGTAAAGGCTGAGTATGGAATGGTTGATGGCTTGAAGCTTGATGAAGGAATTCTGGGTTTGCTAAGGGGATGGTTTAAGGTTTGAATATCTGGGTTTCAATCTTCAAAGCAAACTTGAATACTTGAGAATAAATCTATTGAAGCTCAGCAACCTTCATTGTTGAGAAATGAAGGCTATTTATAGGCAGTGCACCCTTGTGACCGTTGGGTAAAGATTTGAATCAAATCTGAAGGGTACAGTACAGTGCTGTCGAATTCCCATTGGTTGAGCTGTCATTGTCGTCCTTGATTTTGTCTTGTAGTCCCAGGTAGTTGTAGCACCACTACCTGACATCCGTCCTTTGTTGCAGAAAGGACTAACGGTAAACAATTCAAATTGCTTGGACAAGACCGACATTCCTTGCAGAACTCAAAGTTTAACTTAGAGTTATTTTGACATGACATAAAATATTCCTTTACGGTTGAAAAGAGAATATTTGTCTAAGGAATAAATGACTTCTCTTGAATTCTTCATTAACTGATCGGCTGTTTCACCAGGCATAGGAGCGGTTCCGAGGATGAACTTGATGTGCGGTTTCATAAGAAACTGAAGCATGCGGTTACATGATTGAGGTTCCATCAAGTGTCATCAGCAGTTCTAATAGAGACTTGAAGAATATGAAAAATAAGCGACTCCATGCTGGCGGTTCTTAGATAGCTCGAATGCGGTTTTAAGATCTAAACCTCTAATCTAACCGAACTCAATACTCAGCCTAGACAAATAAAAAATCTAGAAATGGACTTGTCTAAAAGTTGAAGTAAAACTTCATTACATGCGGTCCTAAAGTCCATAAAAAGACACGTGGCATGGATCAATCAAATTAAGTGGGTGTACTAACAATGAATCCTAACATGGCCCACAAATAAAGAAGTATAAAAATATTTTGAAGTTTAAAATAGGACGCCCAAAATTGAAAATTTTGAAGTTTAAAATGGGACGGAGGGAGTATATGTGTATAAGCGCCAGCAGCAAAAAAAATAGTTTTTCCTTCGGGCAATGCTAGGCTTACAAAAGATGGCTACAAAATGAAGGATACAAGATGTGGTGGCGATATTTCATTGGCTACATCGATAGTGGACCCGGCACACTCTAATTAAAAATACCAATACAATTATGACACTTCATTTTGTAAGCCACATTTTGTAGCCATCTTTTGTAACTTTATTATTTCCCTTTTCCTTAAGCTTAGAAAAAAACAATCCCCTCCGTCCCATAGTATATGTCTACCTTTCTTTTTTAGTCTGTCCCAAAGTATATGTCCACTTCTAAAAATGACAAAGAATATTTACTATTCCTCACATTCATTCTCTTTCTTACTTTAGTTTTATACTCACAACACCAATCAACTTACTATTCACTCTTATCATTCTCTCTCCTACTACTTTTATACTCACAACACTTACATCACTTCCACTATTTTTTAATCTCCGTGTAAATGGAATGGTGGACATATATTTTGGGACGGAGGGAGTAGTTTTTATAAGACCAACTCCTAAATATATTTTTACCAATATAATTTCACTAGTCCATTTATACATACAAAACTAAATATTTAAAAAACGGCTAACAAAAATATTTATACATCGCCAGCATTAAATTGTACTCCCTCTGTCCCAAAAAGTTAGTCTCTCTTTTTTCATTGTTATTACGAAAGAATTTTGAGCAATAATTTAGGCTACTTTTAATTATCTTAATGAGAATCTAAAAATTGGTATTGATAGTATTTATAATAATGTATCAATAACAGTTTATAAATTTTCATTAAAATAATTAAAAGTAGCATAAATTATTGCTTAAAGAGTTAAAGTCAATTCGCAATAAACACCGAAAAAAAATAACTTTTCGAAAAAGAGGGAGAGTACAAAAATGAACACGTTTTCAATGTTTTTTTTAAATGAAATTTGAAACATGTAATAACTAAAAGTAATTTTTCGAGACAGAGAGGGCGAACATAAAAATTAATATCACTCTAATTAGAATAATCATTCTAATATTCTAAAAATTATACTACCTCTGTCCCTAAATGAGTGTTCAAATTTCATTTTAAGGGACACTGAAAATCTCAACTTTTTGAAAAATTTGGTAACAACGATTCATATATAATCTTGTAATCTCATTTCCAAACCTTTAGTTTTGCACATATAAAGAAACCGGTGAAAAAAATTTCGAAAAAAAACGTTTAGGGAGAAAGTTATGTTCAAAAAAGACACTCATTTAGGGACAAAGATTTCTTGAAAATGGACACTCATTTAGGGACAGAGGGAGTAATTGATAAACTATCTAATTATTTGTCATTAATACTTTCTAAACTTTAAGTAGGATAATTAGATTGACTTTAATATTTAATCAAAGTTCACTTGTTTTAACTGAAAATTTTAAATGTGAAAAATATAAATGAGAAGGAGTGAGTATTTATTGTTGTATAATACATTAGTACTATATACTCCCTCCGCCTCATAACAAATTACATATTTTGTCTTTTTAGGTGTCCCATTAGAAGGTACCACTTATTAAAAAAGGAAAAGATTTCCTCCACTTTCTCTATCCTTTCACTCGCAACCAGTGTTCTAAAAGACGTCCGTCTAGGCCGCCTAGGCCCCCCGCCTAGGCGCTAGGCGTTCATGAAACGCCTAGGTTCCCGTCTAAGATATTATAGTTATTTCTGAATTCTCGGCCCCGCCTAGGCGCTAGGCGCCCCTGCGGCGCCTAGCGACCGCAAGTGTTCTAAAAATTGACCTAGGCGGCCACCTAGGCGCTGGGCGGCACTCCACCACCGCGATTTCCTCCAAGTCGGTCATCTTAGGCGTCAGGCGGGCTCGGCGTCGACTAGGCGGGCTCGGCGGTCCAGGCGGCGTCGCAGGCTAGGTGGGATTGGTGCGGTCGCCGGTCGCCGAAACCCCGATCGGAAAGAGAACGAAGGAAAAGCTTCATTTTTGACGGGGGAGTTGGCCAGAATTGACTGGAGTTTGGCCGGATTAGAACTTAGAACAATCAGAAAGAAAGCTTTTTTTAGGTTTGTGATATGGAAGCCTTGAAGAAGGAGGCCGGCGCTGTTGTGAAGACTCAGACGAGAGAGAAAGGAGAAGCCGGCGCTGTTGGAGAAGAGAACGGGAAGATGAGAAAGAGGGATGGCCTTTTAGCTTTTTATGTTAGGGTTAGGGTTTCTTCAACTTAAATGGGCTGGGCTGGGCTTTATTGGGCTGAATAAATAAAATAGGTTGAGTTAATTGCTTTGGGTTGGTGTAAATGTGTAATGTGTGTCAATTTTTCAATAATAATAGTGCAATAAACTTCTACTTTTATATACTCCCTCCATCTCATAATAATATTTATTGATTTGTAATTTTGAAACATATAAAAATATATAATTACATATAAATTTATCAAAAATTTATAAAAATGCATTAATTTCTAGGCCCCGCCTAGTCCCTAGGCGCTAGGCCCGACCTCGCCGCCTAGGCCCCGCCTAGCGCTTTTTAGAACACTGGCGACCGCCTAGCGTTTTTTAGAACCTTGCTCACAACAACTATCCACTCACTTTTCCCTACCCCACTTTCTCCCTTCTTCCCACTCACAAGTCAACCTCTACTTTTTTTTAACATTTTTTCTTAATTTTCGTGTACAAAGCGTGGGTACTTTGTTATGGGATAGATGGAGTATGAGTCTAGTGTACACAAAACAAAGAAACGAAGGAACTGAACCTGGATGATTGGCATGTTAGGCAATAACAATTGTCCCTACGGTACAGCAACTTAATATAATGGGTGCACATGTACCCATTACATATAACTTGGGTCCGCAGGTCATATGTAAGAAATTTAAGTGAAAACCAGATATACTTGACTGATACTAATACTAATGACATCCGTGTTAAGAAACTACAATAAAAGGTACTTCATCCGCTCCCAAGATAAGATGAATGATCAATTTTGTTTCTTGATAAGAATAAAAATGGACATTCATTATGGGACTGATTGAGCACTAAACCAGACAAAGGATTGGTCGCCGTGTCCAAACAAACAAAATATTGCTTTTAAAGTCAGATCACATTTAAGTCCCAAAATACAACCCAGATCAGATGGTCCAACTGCCTGTAAAAAGCTTATATTTACATCACAAGTCGCTTTAGAACACATATTTGATGTCAATTTACCTATCTCCAGCACGACCCCTCAACTAGAATGGAGAAAGTCATCAATTTTGGTCGTCAAAAGATGCCACGGAACTTGATTGTGTCCTGTGGCTCGGAACAGGTGAGTGTGGTGCCACTGTACTCAGCCTTGCTTTTTAACAATTTTGTCCACTCAATTGGATTGCGAGCACATTTATATCTGCATCAAAATTATGAACTTTAGGATCCGTCTTTTCATGTTGATGCGAAAAATTGTAGGTGTGAGGCTATGAAAAGGGGAGAAAAAATATACCTTCATGCAGCAAAAACTGGGCGAACTCGTTCAAATATCTCATCTTCTGGTCCAATAGCGTCAATCTGCATTAAATTGCTTATGTTACTGACACAAACAGCAACAAGTCCTTTGAAAAATCTACTGTAATCTCAGATTATTTAGGATCAACCTACTGACAAGTTGGTTGCTACGTAAACATGCTTAGAACATTAGGGAGCATAGACTGCATAGTATATTCTGACAGCACGCGCGCATATATGCATACAGTAGCACATTGTAGCATGTATGAACATCTCAACATATGAAGTCGTGCTATTTTAATATGAAAAATGAAAATATGGTACCTTGTAAAGTATCCCTTTCTCAGAGTAGTAGTTAATAACTGGTAGTGTTAAAGTTTCGAACACTTTAAGACGTTCCTTTGCGGTTTCTATATTGTCATCAACTCGACCCTGAACAAAAGAGGATCAGATTTTCAACTTCCTCCCAGCTGAAGCTGAGATGAAGGGAGATTTAAGAATTTGAGTATATAATATTTGAAGAAGGAAAAAAGCACACCTGATTACGATTTAGCACTCGTCTCACCATTTCTTCTTCATAACAATCAAAGAAAAGCACGACTCTTGGTTCTATTCCAATCTACAAGAACAACATGGTACTTGAGTCAGGGAGTTGGAGAGAAAAGGGGGAACAATGAGTGATCTGAAAATATAACATTAAAACCTAAAAAGTAACGAAACTCACAATTTGCTCATAACTTATGCGATTCTCTTCAGTTCTTGGGAAACCATCAATCAGAAATTTATCGTTTGTACTGGATTCAATTGAACGTTTAATCAAACTGACTGTTGTTTCTGAAGGAACAATCTTTCCTTTGGCAATTGTCTCGAGAATCATGGCACTGGAAACATACATCAACGCATCAGCAGCAGTGAAAAATCTCAATTTCAGCAACATATAAATTGCAAATATAAGTTTATCAGCTTTACCCATTCTCACTATTAGAAGATATCTCCTTCCTCAACAAATCCCCAGCACTTAGATGGGTGAACCCAAAAGTCTCGGCAATCTTCAAACATTGTGTACCTTTACCAACACCCGGGCCTCCTGAAAAGCATAAGCCTGAGTATAAGCATAATGAGCGGTAATTCAAGCAGTATTTGTATTTGGCAGAAACTATTTGAGGCATCATAATAAAAGAAAGGAAGTTGCAACAGTAAGAAAGAACACGATCACATGTGCTTATGCATATTATATAGTCCGAGTCATAATATTAATGTTATCTAGGAAGGATGGTATTTATGCTTCATACTAATGAGAAAAAGCAGCTCCAGCAACAGGAATGTAGAATGATTTACATCCTAAGTTCATCAATTTGCAATGGGGACTACAAAATCAAAACGCATCGCTCTTCTTTAGGAAGCAAATAAATGAAGGCAATTACCCAAGACAAAAGTTATGAAGGGGTTTGTGTCTTTAGATAAGTGTCCACCTTCTGCCTACATTGAAAGAAGGAAACATCTTGCTGTCAATAATTCATCTGATATCATGAGAAACAGTGTACCTAAAGATTTAATGGAATGAACATTTTCTTGCTGCTAAATTTTTTCAAAATTAACAAGGACCAGGAAAAGCTAACCTCAAGTAGTAGGACAAAGGCTGAGTGGAGCAAGTAAATGTAAAGATATTGATTAAAAAGTTAAGTACATAGTAACTACTTAGAACAGGTAATTCAAGATCCAGATCTGTTTTCTCTTCCTAAAGCATAAATATGTAATGTCTACGACATACCGATTTCAGGACGTCCGTACTAAATGCTGCCCAGATCTTCAATCCGTATGCAGCCTGAATCTACTCATGGGAAACAAAATAAAATTACATACAAACAAGGAATAACAAAAATACTAAGCAGAAGGAACAATTAAGTTATTCTAACTGTAAAAATAAACTGAAATACAAATGAATATTAATAAGCAAATTCCATAGACTTTAGCAGTTTCAAATGACATATATGGCGATGAATGTTGTGAAATTACGAATTCATGTTACTGCTGACCAAATGGAGTGGAACAGAAAGATTATGTGGACTTTAAGAAGTTGGGGTAAAGACAGAGTAGAGTGCTTCCATCTATTGTAAAAGATATACTCCTTATCCTATGCAAGGTCAATAATCTAACGGCACTGATACTATCAACAAATATTTCAAGATACAGAAGATATCCAGCCCCTAATTATACCCCTAGTGCAATAATAATCAAGCATGTGCACAAACGAAAATCAAAACATACTGTTAGCCGCCTCTTATTGTCTAACAGTTTAGGAAGCGTATATACTCATTTGATCTCATATGCACCTTGAGGCACACATTACGACCAACATGCTTAGAATGAAATAGAATTTCAGGATTAAAATTACTCTATGACAATCAAATGTGTTTATTACTTAAGAATCGATGTAAACAAGAACAAACAAAGATCTCAAGTTCTTCCTCCCCTCCTCTCTATTCTCAGTTAAAGGCTTGAGATCGATCCTGTACACTTCGTCAACAGTCCACAAACTAAATGTCCCTCCATCTCTTCAAGGAAGTTTAGGAAGTTGACATTTAAGAAAGGTTTAAATTCATTTTCAACCATCATACTTTACCCCGACTTTCACTTCAACGGTTCAACCACTATACTTGATTTTTTTAGCACGAAAACCACAAATGTCTTGAAAAACTATCATTTTAGCATCAAATTTGTGTCTAATTCGTGCCCAATCAGTGCCTATATAGACCTATATTACTATATTCTATTATTAAAATATTTTTTACCCCATTTCATAACATTCCTGGCTCAGCCACTTCTGCAGTGGACAGCAATCCAAAGCACAAGAAGCCCCAAGAAGACCTCAGATCATCCACCACCAGAATATAGTAAATATACACATTTGGCAGAAAGATGACTACTCATATTTAAAATATAAAAGGTAACAACGAAACTGAAAGGTACTAACAAAGCTGAAGCTTATTCTTCAAAATACAAAACAAGACCAACTATCTAATTCCATAGTCTACAGCCAGATGAAATGCAAGTTAGAGCCCAATATTTGAAACAGTAAAATTCTCCCATCAATCACACCCAAATCACTCTTGACTTGACCAGCTATGAACATCAAATCCACGGGTCTTTGAGGACCCATATAAAATCATAGAGCGCGTATAATCTGAGAAAATCATACGAAAGTAAGGCTCCTAATGAGGAAAGATCAGCAAACTGGTACCTGATTCAGCGCATAAGATTTGGAGGAAGATATCAGTGTCGACAGTAAAGTCCGGCGTCTCAACATCACTGAGCGTATTGGTGTGGTTTTGGGTCTCTTTTACGATTTGGTTTCGGCTTCAGATTTCAAAGGGGCTTTTCGTCGAGCAGGTTGCGGGCATGTATAAGGCTTGTCTGGACGATCAGATGATGGAGACGTTAGAATAAGTACTTATTTCCGTTTTCGGTGCGCAGATCTTCTGTCACCAAGGGACAAGTCACGTGAGATTTATTCAAAGTACCTGCTTAAATGGACCCGCTAATAATTCACGCCTCGCAAACCGGCAATCCCCGAAGCCCAATTTTACCCACGGACTACGGTGGTGCCTCTATGTCTCACCGGCTGTGGTTACCGATTGGTATTACTCGTTCCTCCGTTTGATTTCAAATTGCAAAATTTATCATTTTTTGTATCTCATTTAAAATTGTAAAATCTTAAATTGGAAAGTTTTTAATACTTTTAATTAGTGTGACCCACTTTTCATACTCACATAAACTAACTCACATCACTTTTTTTCTCCTACTCAACTAGAGCCGTCAATTCGGGACCTCCCGTCCCGCTATATATATGGGACGGGACGGGACAGGATTTTCTTGTCCCGAAAAAATGCGGGACTATTCGGGACGGGACAAACGCGGGACGGGACGGGATGGGACGGGATGTCCCGAATTGTTTTGGATTTTTAAATTTTAACTCAGGCTCTAAGCCCAGCCCAGTAGCCCCCCAGCCCAGCCCCACACCCAGTGACCCAGATCAGTTTCACGCATAAAGACACAATTCACACTCACTCACAGTCTCACACTCACACACACACGACACGATTTAACCCTAGCTAGGCCGACGGCGGCGACGAACAAGTAACCCTTGCCGACGATTAGCGCGGCGACGGCTTCGGCGACTTCGACGGCGACTTCGACGGCGACTGCGACGGCGACTGCGACTGCGGTTACCGACTTACCGGTTAGTATATTCAAGTATTCAACTCAACTACAGCAAATGTCTGATTTTGATTGAAATTTTGTGGGTATTGTCCATTGTTCATTGTTCTCAGCATTTGTCCGATGTTTTAAGGTCTGATTTTGATAAATATGCTACTCAAGAGATGATTATTGTTGGCATTTGGTATATTCTGCGTATTTTTTGATTGAATATGTTTAAGGATTTGTATCTCTATTATGGTGTGAAGTGGCATCTGTAAAATGGCAGAAACCAGCAACTTAGCTTAAAAACATATACTATATGATTCCCCCCCCCCCGGGAAAAAAATGCAATCAATCTCAAAAATGCCTGGACATAAACCCAACTGATTCCAACCTCACTGCTAATTTTTACAATCCACTGAAAACTTAACTAAAAGCAAACAAAATAGGTTGCGTAAAGAAATGTAAGCTAAACGGTTAAATACAGGAGAAAGGGCAGCAGAGTTGCTTCACTAATTCTGAGATGATAGCAATAACAATTATGTCAATATAACCATGGAACTTTTTATCCTTGTTTAGGAATATGTTTAAGGATATGTATCACAATTGGATGCAACCTTAAGCTGGCGGCCTAACTCTATGCATAAGCCTTATAAGTGAGCATTTATGCATAAGCCTTATAAGTGAGCATTTCAACCACATTCCGCACAGATGCACTGACCAACAATTCCCAATTGGCCCAATACAATTTCCACAAACAGAACTAGCTGTATCACCACACTACAGCACCGTTTACTTCAGCAGTGTGTTTTCAGCCTAGTACTCCAATACAATTTTATATTTTGTTATAAACTTTACCGCATCGTCTTATCCCGTGTTCGTCCCGCATTGTCCCGCGTCCCGAGGTGATTTGGGATGGGACGGGGAATTTCCGTCCCGCGTAAAATTAGTCCCGTCCCGTATAGATTGCGGGACAACATAGTTTTGTCCCGTCCTGTCCCGTTATCCCGAATTGACGGCTCTATACTCAACTATCAACACTCACAAGTCACAAAACACACCACATTTTTCGCTATTTCCTTAATCCCCGTACGCAGCCTAGTTTTTGCAATTTAAAATAAGACGGAGGGAGTATGTTATAAGAAAGGGCAAGGTAGGGAATTAATAGCTTAATGAAGGAGCAAAATGTAACTTTGTGGGATAGTCATATTCGCTACACGTGAGTTTGTTGAGTATTGAATGGAAGGAATTCCTACCCATCCCACAGTGCCAAATTTATCCCACGAAAATTTAAAAAATAAAAAAATATATTAGAAAAGTAAGTGTTATTATTACTATTAAATGTGAATACATGAAGATTAAAAAAATATTTTAGAAAAGTAAGTGTTATGAGTGGAAATAATATTTTAGAAAAGTAAGTGTTGTGATTGTGAGTGGGTAGGATAGAGAAATAAATTAGTGTATAGTTGTTGTGAGTGGGCAAGAGAGAGAAAATTGAACATTTTTTATAAGTAGCCAGTATGGGACGCCCAAACGGAAATAAGTAACAATTATTTTGGGACGGAGGGAGTACTGCGTAAGAGTGACCTCAGGTAGGGATGGCAACGAGGCGGGTTTGACATTTCTCAAAACCGCCCCTACTCAAAAGTGTCAAAACCTGGACCCTCCCCCGCCCCAAACCTTTCCCGCTCCGACCCGTTTACTATATAACATTAATAAAAAAAAAACTATTTCATAATACAACACTATTTTTTCTTTAATTTTCTTCTTTAGTGCATAAAGAAACGTATAATATTGTACAAAAAAAAAATAAAAAAAAATACATTGAATCATTATATATACATAGGAGTGTTACATAAATATTATTAATACTTAGAAAAATATTAAACAAAAAATGTATATTAGGCTGGGTGGGTCAAACAGGGCGAGTTCAACGAAATCTCAAACCCGGCGGGTTTAAAAAAAACATTCCCATTAGGGGCAGGTCAATGCGGGTTTGGGACGGGTTCGAGATTTTTGCCATCCCTAACCTCAGGCGCGAATGGAAGGCAGTCATTTTTTATTGTTTACTCTCCGTTTCAAAATAATTGTCGCTTTAAACTCTTTCAGACATATTAAAAAATATAATAAATGTATGATAAAAAAAACTCAACTACTTTTAATTTAATCTGATTTTCTAAATGATCAAATGTTTATTTCAATTGATTCTATCCAATTGAGCCCGTTACACTCTATTGTCCAAACCTGATTCAGTTCAGTTTTTATACTGAATGTTGTTTACTTATTTCTACATGTAGCGAGTCTAATGGGTTTTTTTTTCACTAGGGGCCTTAGGAATTGTAAAAATCTTGTTCTTTCTTTAAGCCTTAATATTAGGCCGAATGCGTTAGAGGAATTGTCTCAACCAAAAGCAAAAGCTGGTTCAAAAGCGATCCAGACAAAGTCATCATAATAATGGACCGAAACCTCTCATACCAAAATTTCATACTCCTCGCATGCGAGCCACCGTGATAATGTCACTTATATCCTCTCTTAAAATTAGTGGTTGATATTAATTTAATTTGAATTAAGTCTCATGTGTAACAAATTAATCTCACCTGTCCGCCCACCAACAAGGGACATAACCAACTATAAGCCACACCCAGGAGGGGAGGAGAAAATGTTAGCCACGAGCGAATTCAAACCCGCTATATAATGAACATATATATGTACAACTAGAAGAAAACATAAGCTTGAGATTAAATATGGATTGGACACGACACATTTCAATTGATTCAAAAGGATAGTGACATTGTGCCCTATCTCTATGTTTGGAATCCTATCCATAACCAGCTTCAGTAGTCCATAAGGTAATAGCGAATGGACATCGAGCTTCCCTACAACATGGAATTAGATGAGATTTGGCTTTCTATTCTCCTACGTCCCCACAACGGCTAGCAGTAGCAAATGTTAGCTAATAATATGCTCAGCAAGGAACAAAACATGTACTACTTCCGGTCTCGAAAAAATGAATGTCCAAAAAGTTTCCAAATTTACTCTTGGTCAAGACTAAATTTGAAATTATTTTGGACATTCGTTTTGGGACGGAGGGAGTATTTGTTTTTGTCATGGAATAGCTGGTTTAGCAGCTTGAGCTTCCACTGATTCTTGAGCATTCTTTACAAGCAAGTCGTAATTGATGGAAGCCAGCTGCGACAAGTTCTGGTCATAAAGGGAAATGCATTAGATTTGGCATTGTGTTAGCATGTCTGAGCACTGGCGGAGCTTTGTTCCAACTTTTTTTTTTATTTAAGAATTTTAGTCGAAAAACAATGCCAAATTACTTTTATATACCCCTCCCAATAAAATAAAAATGTCCACCAAATCCCCTCTTACACCCCAGTTTGAAAGCTGGTCTGTTTGCTATTTCATTTTTGAAATTGCCCTACTTTGCCCCTTGACATGCACTTGGTCAGGGGTAAAGTGAGATGATTCGGAAAGTGCCAAGGGTAAAGTGAGACGATTTGGAAATTAAAGTAACAAACAGACCCACTTTTCAAACTGGGTGCGAAATGGGATTTGGTGGATACTTTGAGGGGGGTAATTGTAATTTGGCCAAAAAACAACCCCCCCCCTTCTCTCACGGAAAAAGAAATATTAAAATATATTTTTGCCCCTTGACAAAGTGTCAATATTTATGTACTTAAGTTATGCAATTTTTGCCCCCTTTAATAAAAAATCCTAGCTCCGCCACTACTCTGGGGCAACCTACAAACATTCTGAGACGTGAAATCATTCTATCCATACTTTCAAATATATGAAACCAATTTGAAATGCGAGCTTCCTAAACAACACATTTGTGCATTCTCGAAAATGAGCAATAAAAAATCATGATTCTATAACTGTGATATTGGATCTTTATTCGCAAGAAGAAGGATTAAAAGGTCAAAGATTCATAAGCTTCACCTTAAATGAGAAATTACTGAAGGAGTAGTTCAATTGAGGAGCTGGAGTGTTATTGAACTCCCTCAGATGTCCACATTCATCTCCCTGCTTTCAAAACCATAACAACATAATTATAAAATGATCATTACTGAAGGAGTAGTTCAATTCAGATAAGATTTGAGTATGAGGACTTACATCTTCGTCGTGCATGTAGCTGTACGAGCTGCCACTGCCTGAGCAGTCAGTATCAGACAAGTCATCAAAGTCGCTTCCTCCATCAACATGATCATCTTCCGGATTCCAGATATAACGGCTCATAAAGTAACTGGTGTCAAGTGCCTCCGTTGATGGTATGAATGCAGCCTGCACACGACACAGTTTCAGACTATCTATCGACAACTACTATGATTTCATTCAGACAAGAATATAAATGTAATACAAAAGACCAAAATGACCTTCTGCCTAGCCAGTGTGTCCCAGTGAATATTCTTGAAAAAAACATGTCGTTTCACCTGCCAAGAGAGTACAGCTCAGATAATTATAAGGAATCTCATTTTTTATTTTTGTGTGAGATTAATTGTATCCAAAGGACATTTTACCTCTCCAGCTCCTGTTGCACCTAGTCTTTGAATTGGATTTTCGATCAGCAACCTGATATGAAGCAGAAGTATTACTATTCTAAGAGTTAGTTAAGTACTAATAAATCGAAAATAATATGGCTTAGATAGACAACACTTACTTGTTTATTAGATCATATGCTTCATAGCTTATTTCATCAGGTACTTTTGGCCAGGGTATATCTCTGTTCATTATGTTGTCAAAAATTTGCTGCATGAAACACAATAATTCAGGTCGACTTATACGGAATTCAAGAATCAGTTACTAGTTTCCTGATTCAGATTCAAAGAAACTCAATTGACATGTAAAATAAGCTTTGATCTCTATATAAATCCAGATAAAGCAGAGAAATTTGGTACTCCCTCCGTCCCAAAATGATCTTCGCGTTTGACTATTCAAACTTGGATATGAACACTTGCTTCACTAGCCATGGTTTGTTTATGCCTTTTTAAGTCCAAATTATATAAATGAGAAGAACTTTTTGGGACAATGAGAAATGGCAAATAGGAAGATCATTTTGGGACGGAGGGAGTATTACTTTCATGCCTCTGAAGAGTGGCCACCTCACCAAAAGAAAATAATAGTGACCACAAGCAGTTTGACATGTCAACTTGACCTTATAGTCGACCTTCTTACACCCATGACAAACTGATTCTCCTAACACTGTCTCGTTTCAAATAAACTCTTCCGTGTAAAATTCAATTTCTAATGAACAGTGTATTACTTCAGAGTTAAATCAAAGTTTAAGGAACAGGCAATAAATTTCTGAAATTAAACCAATGTTTTCAGTTCAGTGGTTGCATTACTTCTTCAATAGTTCAATCACTAAATATTGAGACAATATGGCATCATAATTCATAAGTGATGCAGTGCACTTGGAGAATGATTTTGGATTCAACATAAGGAAGCAAAGGTGGTCAAATAAGTCCTTTGCATTCCGTATTAGCACTTGATACATACACAATGAACCTACCTTGATCCGTGTTCTTGCCTTATCCTGTAACTAATGTAAGGCTAGTAACCAGCCTATAAGTAATTTAGACATTGGAGTCAAAAAGACATTTCTTTTTATGTATTTTTGAACTAGCCTATAAGAATATGAAGTTATTTCAACCTTACTACAAGTTTATCTAACTCATTTTCTAATTTTGTTATTGATATTCATATTTTCTTCTTATCCCTTATATTCACCATAACAGCCTTCTGTTGCAAGCAGTGCTACAGGGTGGGGGATGACCCCATCACTGACATGCAACATCCATTGAAATTACTGCGTGGTGGCACACTCTTCAAAGCCTTTGCATCTTATAAAAGGACTACTTTAAAAAAAAAAAAAAAAAAGTATTTGCATCCTCGATTCCTGTGATACCGTGGTCTAATTACTACTTCCTTTGTCCCAGAAAGATAGTCTCATTTTGACTTTTTATGGTCAACAAAAATGTACTTTGACCAACTATTAGTGACGATCTAATCATTCTAGTGAAATTCTAAAATTTATATTGATAAATCATTAAGTGGTTTATCAATAATAATTTTTAAAATTTCATTGTGATCATTAAATTGACACCAATGTTTGGTCAAAGTTTTTTTTGTTGACCGTAAAAAGTCAAAATGAGACTATCTTTCTGGGACAGAGGGAGTATGTTGCAACTCCACATAACTAGAAATGGCGTACCTCCTACTAAGGCTTGCTTGATATTCATAGTTGAGTCCCAATCCAACAACTTAAGCTTTTAGGTGAGTTGAAATTTAACATGACATCAGAGGTCTGCTATGGAATGGTCTTGGATTTGAGTCATCCCGCTTTCATCTATTACCTATAATACTTGTGAGTGCATGAGTTGACACCATTTTGATTTATGATGCTATGGGTTAGTGCCCTGGGTGTGGTATCATGGTATGTAGTTTATCTCCACAGCAGTCACAAGTGAGGGGGAGTTTTAAGGATTTATATACATGGAGCTCTCTCCCACAACTTAAGCTTTTATATGAGTTGGTAACTTAACACTTCATATTGGGATGGCATCACCTACTTACTTCACATAAGAATGATTCTACCTAACTCAATTCACTTAGAAGTTTTGTACTCTTCATTGTAGATTTGAATAAGGGACGACAACTTCTCAAAACAGAAAAATGGCAATAAAATCACCAACAAAATTGCATAGAAAAATTTAAGCAACTTAAGAAATTAATCAAGATTTCCATTAGTTGAATAATTTTCATAGGCATATATATTTTATTTGAATGATAATTGACTTTTTTGACCAAATATTTTGCATTTCAATATACTATACGAATTTCAGTATAGTACTTCTCTACATGGTCTAGAAATATAGACTGAACAAAATATCTAGAGGCTCTCAGATCTAAATTAGGTGCCTAGTGGCCTACCTGCGGATGTTCTGCATTAAATGGTGGAATGCCTACAAGGAGCTCAAAAAGAATTATGCCCACAGACCACCAATCGGCTGTTGCACCTGCCAAAAGAGAAGTCTGGGAAGATCAATACAATACAATTCAAATAAAGTACAAAACTAGCATATACATGTGTGTGTGTGATCGTGTATGCATGCATGTGTGTATGTGCGTTTGTGTGTGTATATATATATATAATCAACAAGTAATTTTCGGACCATGCCCCATGCCAAGAAGTATCTCAGGTGCTAGATAATCAGGAGTGCCAACAACAGAATGCTTTTGACGTTCTCTTTTCAGTGATGACTTGGCATCTGTTTTCTGTTCATCATCCCGAAGATCAACACTGTTGACTGATGGAGCTGATAAGTCCTCTGTGCTGTTGATAAGGCCAACCTTGGAGAGCCCAAAATCTGTTAACTGTAAAAGAAGGGATTAGATATGTGAGAAACCTAAAATGTCAACGAAAATATTTATTGCATAGAGAAAAAGTTGAGCAGTTACTGAAGAAATATAAAACTGAGCGTAATGAATTGTTAAATAGTTGTTGGTATAGGTTAGAGAAGTAACAAACTATTACTGAGGGAGTTAGCAGACAAAAACATGGGTTGCCTTACGTAGTAAGTGCCCTAACTTGTGATGAACCAGGCATAACTTCACATTTTTACCAATTAAGAACGGACTATTGCTGCACTTTTTGTTCCTCTCCTATTTTCTCAAAGTCTTGTTAAATGGATAAGCATTTTTACTTAATTGTTGAGATTAAAGAGGGTAGAGAGAGAGATGTAGATGGACAAAATATAGAAAAGACATCAATAGGACAGTTATCCAGAGTCAGACTCTCGGAGTGTGCAAGATGGGAACTCAAAACAACAGCTATATGTTCATCCAACAACCTTGAATTTCTCGCCACACATATACCATGCAAGACACTGATAACCCCACCACCCAAAAACTTTATGCATCTTTTTCACTCCAGAACCCAAAATTTGAAAAACATCAAAGACATCCGCCAAAGGAACCACCACGGCACCTTGAGCCAAGCAATCACCATGGCACCTTGAGCCAAGCAATCACCATGTCCTCAGTTAAAACTTGGATGAGTGCCTGCTTAAAATTCTAATCTAAGTCTAGTTGGAAAAGGAATATTGAGAGTCATATTAATCTTGTGCCTGCAACTGCCATCTACAGTAGCATGTTCAATTCAGGTGCACAAAACACAAAATAAATGACTGCCTCATCAACTGACTTCCATTGCTACATCTACAAAGAGAAAAGATTCTTGAAAACATTCAAGAATGAAATATATACAGATTGCTCACAGCATAATTAGAGCCATTCAACGCAAAAATATACAAACCACAAAGAGAAAGGGGGTCACCACCCGCAAATATGTCTTGCAACCTCAAGCATATAGTAAGTTCTCAATAATTTACCAATCACAACATGAAACATCAAAATTTCTGTGTTGAACAAGAAAAAAGGCCATCCTATCATGTTTCTAGAATTACTTCCCTGCTCTACTTCACAAGATTGACTGACACGACTCTCAGGCATTCTAAGAAACAAAGTCATTTTGCCCTCGTCTGCAATGAATTCCAGCTTACCATAAGTTGTTAAAGCAATTGCCACATATAAATTTAATAGACCCTATTTTTCTTTACTTTTAAATAAAACAGTATCACACAAATATATATATGTATATATATATTCACTTCAGATTTTCTGGTCACTGGATCTGTATTACTACCTCTGTCCCAAAATAAATGTTCAAAAATTATCCAATTTGCTCTTGATAAAGGCCAAATTTGAAAAATAGAATAAAACTGTACATTCATTTTGGGACGGAGGGAGTAAATATTCAAGGACCTTGAAGAAAAAATACGTCCATACAAGATCAGAAATTGACTGATATGTAATGAATCCAAATTACAAAAATTGACCTTAATGTGGCCATCTGGACCAATCAACAAGTTGTCTGGCTTCAAGTCTCTATGAATGACATTCAAAGAATGCAAGTACTCCAAAGCAAGAACCTAAGACCAAAACAGAAAAGAAAAGGTAATTTGTCAGTATTCAGTGCAGTGTTTGGAAGTAGAGATAAATAGATAAACACAATCTGATCAAAATCCTTACAAGTTCTGCAATATATACACGTGCCATGTCCTCTTCTAAGCAGCCAAGATTTCTGAGCAAGGAAAACAGGTCTCCTCCATTTAGATACTCCATGACCAAATATAGATTTTCTCTGCATGTGAAAGAATAGAAAAAACGGACCTGTTCATAATCAAAAGGTGAACAAGTTAGGAAAGAAATCGGTAAGCAGTTTCTCTTTAATGAGTCACGATGTGAGTGACCTCACCACAAAAGGGTTCCGAACTGATATTAGGATATCACGCTCAGCCAAAATGCTTTGAACTGCATTTTTACGAATCATATCAGCCTTTCTGAGAACCTGTTCAAAACAGTATCAGCATGAATTATATCCAGGCGTATAATACATAGATCATTCCAGAAACTTCTTCTATTTAAAAAGATAACTTATACATACATATATACCTCCGTCCCACTAAGAGTAAGACTTATTTCCCTTTTGGGCCGTCCCACTTAAAGTGAGACTACCCAAAATGGAAATGTTTTAATATACTTATATTCATCATTCCCCACTATTTAAACCCACTCATTCTCTCTCTTCATTTTCCACCACTCATTTTATTCAACCAACACTACTATTTACCCCACTCATTCTCTCCATTTTCTACCACATATATATCACTTTATCTTAAATATCGTGCCCACTCCTCTAGTCTCACTCTCCATGGGACGGAGGGAGTACATGCTATCCAGGTGCATTTTCCAAAAGGATTATGAAAATATGCAAGGGAACAGCACTAGAATTGATACGAAATGGAGATAGAAATTAAGTAACCTCATAGGATAAAAAATAATAATACATTATTTAAATGGCAGGTAGATATTAGTGCTTGCAGAGGAAAAGTATATCTCAATAGAATAGCAAGGGGAAAAAAATTGATAAGAGGAAAGCAAAAAGGAAATTGTAAACAGCAAGCATTCACTCTGGTCCATAAACGAAAGCGTCATTCAGCAATTAGTACTTTCGTAGTTGGGTAGAACAAGTAGAAGTAATAAGACATCGGAAAGTATGATTTGGACAAAATAGAAAGTGAACCATCGCTGTTAGCATTCTAGCCTCTAACCATAATTGGCTATTGAGAATTTCAAGTTATGAAAGTTCAGCATTCCTTATAAATATGATATTCACTTTCACCAGCACCTATGATCAGACTGTAGATCATTGACAGTCTTCTATTCATAATTGCTCTTGCTAATGAAAAGCAATTGAGGTCAGGTCCTTCAGTTTTATTTTTTTATTTTGATAAAAAAAGAAGATAGGTAAGGTCCGTTATATATCTTTGATTTCTCCCAGTAATTGATTATTTTTTACTTACATTGACTAGAGTCTCATAATAAAAAATAAAAAAACCTACGTTTGCCATATCCAGTCACAAAATATCTAGCAACGCAATTCTCATCTACCTGCGGTTTAAATGAGGGCAATCACAAATGTGCGTGTGCGCGCACATGCACATGTATTATTCTTAAAAATTTCATAACCTTTGGAGTATGAAATCATTACCTTTATAGCAAATAAGTCACCAGTAGACCTTTTTCTTGCCAGGAAAACTCGTCCAAATGCTCCTCTACTGATTGGTTTTATTATTTCAAAATCTTCAATGGATGTTCGATCCTTTGAATATTGATTGATGGGGCTAACACGCACACTACGAACCGTATCATCTTCCCCCATACTATCTTCACTGGCAATGTTATGTGATGATTCCATCTTATCATCCTCTATCTGCCCACATAGAAGTACATACTTCTCCCTGTAGAGTTTAGAAAATTATACCATTTCTTCAGAGATAAAAGACTGCATTGTAAAGAAATACAATCACCTGTTACAGCAATAAAAAGCTGAAAGGATATCCAAGTAGATAGAATGATGTACTTTCATAATATCATGGAAGAACGAGAAAAACTTTGTAAACACCAAGAGAAGCAAACATTAAACTTTGCAGTAAACAGAAACTCACTGAAGTAATTTCTCTATTCGTCTTCCGAATGTTTCGACAACAAGGGCATCTACCTTCCTGTCCTGGATAGCATGATTAAGTTCTTTCAAACGGTCAAGCATATACTCAAGGGCACTGTAATCATTGGTGTTCACGTTGGCGACAGACCGGGCAATGTCTAGTAGCTTATTTATCTGCCAATCAATCGGGTATTTTATCAACTTCTAATAAAGATTTTGAAACAATGAGCACTGTGATAAAAGTTGAATGTAATATATCTTGCATGAACTGCCTCCGCTCATGAATGTACCGAGACCAGAAGGAATAGCATGCACAGTATTGAACAAACATCAGTATCAGTGTATCTCATTCTAACATAAGGGACAGCAAACCAGTCAATTTCCTAGGTGAGAGATCAGGTTCATGCCGCCAATCAAAACTTTTCTTTCATTAAGATATAAATATAAAAGTGAGTATGCGGTTAGAGAGAGAGAATGTTTATAACAAAGACTACTCTGGATGCTTTCAGGTTTCATTTGTGGCTTACTTTTAACTCCCCCCCCCCCCCCCTCTTTCCATCTAATCATTCTTTCATTTTGAATGCTAATGGGTAAGGTGGGAAATCAAAAGATGATAATTACCTGCAGACAGTTCTCATGCTCGGCCATGATTTTCTTCCCACTAAGAAGCAGATCAATCTGATTTGTTCTGGGAGTTAATAGAGGAGATGTAGGTGTCAAGCTTCCAGCCGATGACGCATGCTTCCCTCGTTCAGGCGTCAAAATGCCACGAGATTCACATGACATGTTAGGCGAAGGATGAAAATTATCCATGACTAATCCATCGTCAGCTTCAGGGACACATTCGAGAGTGTCTTCAGAGAATCGAAGTGATAAGTTATGTTTCTTAGGGGACAACTCATCCAAATCTTCAGTAGCACTTGATGTCGACACTCTACCAACTTCAGGACTCGCAACAGCCGTGTCTGTGCTTACTGGTGTCCATGATTCAATGACCCTTTCAAGAGTGTCAGCCACTCTATCTAGTCGTTCATTCACAGTCAAGCCTTTCAGATCACATCTATCAGCAATTGTACAAATTCTGGAGTGCTCTTCAACGTGAATGGTGGGTATTTCAACTTCACATATACGGCAGATCAATGAACTCTCATATGTTATATTATTTTGATCCCCCAAAACTCCTGTTGTCACTTTACGCACTCTCAGTGATGCCTCCGATTGTTCAGGACGAAGCAGAGGCGTATCCATATTATCACTAATGTCATCTTTAAGTTGCAAGCACTCAGAGTTATCCTTTGAAGGGGTGTCAACGCTACCAGGGCCTTTCCTGTTCTTTTCAGCTGCAGAAGGAAGTTTCTTCCATGATGACATCCTAAAGCTGCCTGTAGATGAAGCAACACTTTTGGCCGTGTTTACCTCCATAGTATCAGGTCCACCATCTAAATTGGTGTTCTCTTGATCTGGCTTCTGGCCTGAATATGCCTCAATCACTCCCTTTTCAAAAGGGCCACTAAACTTCTGCTCCGATGCCCCAAGAACTTGTTCTGGATAGACTCCAAGGTCGCTAAGTTTGTGAAGTCCCAAAATATGGTCTTCTTCGTATCCACATTCTTTATGGAACTGTACAAGCCGAGTGCAACGTGTGAGTATAAATAAGAGGCGGGTATGGACTTGTTTGAGGATACCCATTGGTAGCTCCTGACGGCGGTCATCTAGAGACTGTACAATGCTTTCACATGTCAACCAAAACTCATTTGGTGTCATTTTTGCAATCTTCCTTGCTAAAATTAACAAATCCTCTAAAATTCCTCTCCATTCTGGATGAGAGTCTGAAGCTTTTTCAAGTATACCCACCAGATCTCCAGCAAAAATACCCAAGTCCGCATTCACTTCTTCCTTTAATTTATCAAACTTTCCCCTGAGCATTACCATAATCTCCTGGTAATTGTACACAATGGAAATATACAAACTATCTTAGTGTGAGAAAATGAACTGATACTGAGGGAGTAATGTGGAGATTAGAAGAACCAAAAGGTAACTCTATTGAAGAGGAAGTACCTCCATGCGCCCAAATGCACGAGATTTCCACAATGGAAGAGGTCGAACTCCTTTGGAATTAAGTTCGTGAGAAAAGCTCTTGATGTCTGGAACTCTCTTTCTGCGACCACTTGTAGCACGAAGTATAGCCTGGAATCTTGGTGATTGGATTTCCTTGGTAAGAGCTGCATTATTACCCTACAATCAGCATAATGACAAGAGCTGAGCTACCTAATCGCTCCGACTAGCTTTACATGAAGGTAAATAATATGACAACCTAACAGGGAAAAACAGGGAACACGGAAAAAGTAAAAAAGGAAAGTAATGCAAGGGGACGGAACTGAGTGCAGTGTACCTCCCATTCTGGATTGAAAGGTACTGGCACCTTTAAGGATTTCGATTGACTCCACTGCACCCTTTTGCCTGCAAAACAATGATTCAGAATTATCGTATACAACTTTTTTGTACAAAGTTCTCAAAGTACCATTGCTGAGATATCTGAAGGAAAGAAGAGCACAACTTGAATCTTTTATCATGTTAAAGTCTCATATACTTTCATCTGCTCATTCTCAATAAAACATTAATAATAATTAAAAAAAAAAGAGCTTGTGACAACTTAGAAGTAGTAGGATTCAACTGTGTTTTTCTCAGAACCCAGGTTAGATTAAACACTCAAATCTTTCTCAGACTACCCAGCAACTAGTTATGGCATCATAGTACCCACATTTTTAGAGTCTTCACAATTGCATTTACTAAATCTAATAACTATCCCTTAATATTATAGCTGCTTCCCCCAATCAGGATACAATTCCATCTTCTCATACGCTATCTCATAAGCAACACTGCTACACAGAGTTCACCTTTTAAGCTTTAACTTTAGGCATGTAGGCCCCTTAAGCTCAGCCCAGATTTCCTTCTTACCTACTAGTTGTCAGCTACACGAGTCCTTTTCCTCAGCCCTAAATGATTCGATGCGACATCGTCAGTCAATTCACATTCACTAGTATCCTTTTGTTACTCTTGTCGTCTATTTGGTCTCAATCGTTTCAGACTTGAATCTTGTTCGAACAAAGCAAGTACTATATGGCTTTTGTGTTAAGTAGTTTTATCAACCAATGCATAAGCCACAATTACATAACAATTGGAGTTCATATTTCAAATACAGACATATGTTGCCCAAATCCTTGCATGTAACAAGGTCACGGATGTAAAATTAAGACGAGACGACAAAATAAATATTTGACCTTCTTCAGAAATTGGAGGTTTACGCCGGATTTCAGTTCCATCCTTGACTCTGTTTCCGTCAACATGGCCGAGCTTGGAGGGCGTGCCAGCGGTGGAAACGAACCTAAGAGGCGAAGGAGCGGAGCGAGTTCGAATATGATTTAGACCAAGCGCCGAAGCATGAATAATAAACGAAGAATCCTCTTCCGGTTGTTCATCTTGGCGATCATCGTCGGCATCGTCACTTGGCGGTGCGCTTTGACGAATCGGGATCGGCGGGATCTTCCGTAACTTAACAATCGAAGGCTGCGACTTCAACTCTGTGACCGGCTGCGTGGTGGTGGTGGCGGTGGTAGGTTTTTCCGGCTGCGAAACAGAATCCGGTGGAGTCGACATTTATTTCTAGTTGTGTTAACGGAGAGAAAAAAATCAAGGTCTGAAATTAAATTAAGGGATTTGAGAGAGTGAAAATTAGGTCGGGTTTGAGGGACAGAAATGGAAATTGGAAGATTTTATTTGGGAACTGAGAAGGGAGTAACAACTGGGAGATGATGGGAGTTGGGGGATATTGAGTGATTTTCGCGGGAAAATGATCGTAACGGGCGGACACGTAAGATTTTATAAAACGTGCTCCCCTCGAACTCAAGTGCCATGAGTTACGGTAAGGTTACTGCCTGTCGCCTACCATCGTGACAACTCAAAATCCCCTTTCTCAATTAAAATTAAAGAGGGAGTAGTATATATTATTCTCTCCATCCATCTAAGTTTAAGGTTTTTATCATTTTAGGTATGTCTTAGTCTTAGGTTAGTGAAAAACTAAGAAAAAACGTGTTTTTCTCTAATTTTGCGTAAAACGTTGTTCTTAAAATAGCTCAGTGTCATTATCGTAAAAAACGAGAAGTTGTTTCAAAACAGCCGGTGGCATTTTTGTAAATAATTGTCGTTTATCGCAAGCAGCGGCGGATCTATTAAGGAACGAGAGGGGGTGACGGCCCCCACTGAATTTCCAAAAAAAAAAAAAAAAAAAAAAAATTTTGAAGTAGATGGTTATATATTTTAGTTGTTATAAAGGAACACAAATATTTGTTTGTCACAGTGGTTAGGTGAGTTATGTAATACTTGGTGGTTTCATGTTCGAGACCCATACACACCACTGCCCCCTCCTTTATTTTTCCTCATTATTCATGAAATCCCACTTTACTTTTTTTCTTTTCAATACAATTTGATGTGGATTTTTTCTAATGCAATTTATTGCTGCTCTATTGATCAATAAAAGCGTGCTAGCACATACTCCTTCTGTTCCATTTATATTAGCCACGCTTGACATTTTTGTCAACAAAAGTATATTTTGACTAAACACTATAGTCAACAATAATTGTTATTGATAAAACACTAAATAATGAGCAAAAATTACCTTTCTTTTTTGCATATTTATATCATTTTTATTATATAATTAATATTATAAAACAAAAAGAAATACTCCCTCCATCCCAAAATGATCTTCTCATTAGCCATTTCACATAGTCCCAAAAAGTTCTTCATATTTCTACAATTTAGGCTTAAAATTTCATAAACAAAACATGACTAGTGAAGCAAGTGTTCGTATCCTTAAAAAGTTTGAATAGTCAAATGTGAAGATCATTTTGGGCCGGAGGGAGTAATTTAAATAATGTCGCAATCGACGCAGTGTGAAATTTTTTTGGCCCCCAGTGACCATAATTCCTGGATCCGCCACTGATCGCAAGTACCAGTGTTAGTGTTAAAAAGTGTCAGCCATATACACTGGTCCTTATTAACACTACCACTAGCATTTTTTATAAGTGTCAGTGTTATTGTTAAAAAATGTCAGCCATGTACACTGACACTTATTAACACTGCCACTGGCACTTTTGATAAGTGCCAATAGCAAATGTTTATAGGTGTCATTGTACTGGCTGGCATTTTTTAACACTACCACTGGCACTTATGAAAAATGTCAGTGACAATGATTATAAACAATAGTTCGAATGGCTGACACTTATATTAACATTAAAATTTACGATGCTTGCTATTTTTTAACAAAACTGTCACCGCCTGTTTTTAAAACAAGCGCCAGCGACTTTAGCAAAAACACGTTTTGTCAACCCTTAAAGTAAAACACATTTTTCATAATACCTACTCCTTAGTTTAAGTTTTTTTGTTGGGGCAATGTTAAGCTTACAAAAGAAGTTTACAAAATGAATGATATAAGTGTTGGTGTTATGCCATAGGCATGTTGTTTGTAAAATTAACTAGTACTACCCACCCGTGCCAAGGCACGGGTCAGTTAACCCCCCAATCTTTACTCTGGCATGGGTCATTTAACCTCCAATCCATGCCACGTGACAAATTTATTACTTTCCTCTGTCTCAAAATGAATGACCATTTTAAATTTAAGGGTCATTTTAAAAATGTTAATTTTTAATAGAAAAAATCATAATCAAAGTTATTTGATGTTTTAAAGTTCCAAAAAGGATAAAAGCGGTCAATCAATTTGGGACAGAGGAAGGAGTATAATTTAAGTGTTACCAAAAATTAGAAGCACGCACCAAATTGAATGCTTTTCCTCATAATAGTATATCTCAAAGACTTGCAACATAGAAGGTCCGAACATATGTTCCCTCAATTCCGATGAAAATTAGATGTAACAGGTACCCAAATTTTCATGGCAGCCACATAACTCAAGCTAAAACCGTTCTGAAAAAGATAACTTGTTCTGACATATTGAAATAGTTTAACTCTTAACCAACAAAAGTTCACTGATTCTTTCATACCAAGACACTCCAACACATGAGACATAAGATCCTACTATTTAAGTACCTTTGAAGGGTAATTGAAAGATGAGTGAAAACGGAAGGAAAAAGTAGAGTCTCAATCAACAGCGGGGCTACAATTGCCTGACCGATCAAAGACCCAGAGGAAACAGAAGAGAATGAGTAGGCAGTAACAACTCTTTGGTTGCACACCTGACAACTCTGGTTTGTAACAATTCTGGCAGTCTCTCAGTCAAGCCGCAGTGAAATCCCTTTTCTATACCAGCGTCTCTTGCAGCAACCCTCTCGCCATTATGCTCCAACGAAGAAGATGAATAGGCAACTTGAGGCCAAGTAATTTAATGGGTACAATCTGTCTTGGTACAATGAACTCCAGCCCTGCTGCTTCAACAATTAGATGCACCTAAACAAAAATAAAAAAATAAAAAAAATACTGTAAATTAAGTAATCACTCCAGTAGCATAAGGTCGCATGACCTTGATGGATTGCCTGCCTTGCTCTCGCTACATTGCTTGCGTTGAGCTCTTGTTATCCTTATTCTTCTCCTTCCTACGATAATCTGTTAGAATTAGAGTTCTATCCTCTACAATTTTCTTAACCGAAGAAATCACGCAAAAGCTAATACTAAACTACACCCTTGAGGTCACTAATGATTGAAAGTTGTAACTCATCTTATAACAATTACACACAAAGCATTTACAATCACCCCCCATCACCAACCAACCCCATCCATTAACTTTACTCTAGTGTGCATAAACGTTTGAAACCCATGAACATTAAACTGTAAGAAATCCAGAAATTAAAATAATTTAAATGGTGCTCTATTGTCTTGAAAGTTTGAAACCAAAGTGGTGAACAATACACAGCTTGTTTCCCTCATAACATAAAAGATATATGGGCAGTAGTACAGAAAAGATAGAGAGGCAGTTCACTATTACAAATGGTTGCCCTCATGTATATCTATGTCCAACTTGAAAGAAGCCACACAAATTAACACCACAATCAACAAATCTTAGCACGTCTTATTCTTATAACGTGTAGACCAAAAAAACTTGTAAAAGGTTATAGACACGTTTATTGACATACCAAGGGTACCATGAAATTTTGGGTCCCCCCCCCACCCCCCTCTATAATTCTCTCCAACCCCCATTCTCTAGTGCCCACTCAAACAAAAAAAAAAAAAAAAAAACATCTTACAGCAGCAAATCAGCATTGTATGTTTTCAATCCTCTCTATACTCTTCACTGGCTGCAGTTGCCAGATTTCCGGACTATCGGTACCCCTGGCCATGGCAATCTGCTAGAATTGGAATAGATGAGTTATAAAACCCAAAAAAACATAACATCATTGTTTTTTCTTCTATGTCAGCCTAACCCCCTCATGCCCCACAGTAAACGTGAAGAGTGAAAGTTTCTCTTTGAACTTGGAAGGGTGGAAGTTTAAAGCAGGTTGAGGAAAGGAGAATCGAGGGCCGTGAAATCGTTTTTAGAGATATAATCCTATTAACTTAAGACAAACATAGTCATTCAATTAAGAAGCAAAAAATATCTGTAATGAATAAGTTTAACATTAGAGAGAAATATTTTTTTTTGGCCAAAATACATTTACCCCCCAAAGTATCCACCGAATCCCACTTTGCCCCCCAGCGCCAAATTTGTCCCACTTTGCCCCCCAAAGCTTCAATTTGTCCCACTTTCCCCCCCAGCTCCAGACTTTGCACCCCAGCACTAACGAATGTTAGAAAATTTAACAGAATAGGTAACGATTGGACTATTTTGTAATGCTTATTAGTTTTTAAGGGTCAAAATGCAAAGTTTCAAATATTAAGTACTAAAAATTTATTTATTTTTCCAATATTTAACATTATCTTAAATCATAAATAATTAATTAGTCTTGAAACTAATACTAATTTTATGCTAATTTTTTTTTTTTAAAAATATGAAATTATTTTTTCTAAATAAATGAAATTTATTTTTTTAATAAAACTAAAAATTAAGTATGTTTTTTTTATTTTTTAAATAAAAATATTTAAAAAAATAAATATTTTTTTTTTCTAAAAAAACATTGTAAAGTTTTATTTATATTTTTAAAAAATATAAAATAAACTTTCAATTGTAATTTTTGTAAGAATTTTATTTTTAAAAAAAATTAAAACATTATAGCCTTTTTTTTATTTTAGAAAAATATTGTATTTTTTGTTTGTTGAAAAAAGTACAATATTATTTTAAATATTTTTATTTAAAAAATAAAAAAAACAGACTTAATTTTTAGTTTTATTAAAAAAATAAATTTCATTTATTTAGAAAAAATAATTTCATATTTTTTTTAAAAAAAAAAATTAGCATAAAATTAGTATTAGTTTCAAGACTTATTAATTATTTAAGATTTAAGATAATGTTAAATATTTGGAAAAATAAATAAAATTTTAGTACTTAATATTTGAAACTTTGCATTTTGACCCTTAAAAACTAATAAGCATTACAAAATAGTACAATCGTTATCTATTTTGTTAAATTTTCTAACATTCGTTAGTGCTGGGGTGCAAATTCTGGAGCTGGAGGGGAAAGTGGGACAAATTGAAGCTTTGGGGGGCAAAGTGGGACAAATTTGGCGCTGGGGGGCAAAGTGGGATTCGGTGGATACTTTGGGGGGGTAAATGTATTTTGGCCTTTTTTTTTAAACGCAGAAAATATATAAAGAGAAGGAATGGAAGAAATCCCAAATCTAAAATGCAGAAATATGATCATAGCAAATGTGAAAATGTGAAAATTAAGAACAAATTTCAAACAACCCAAAAATCAAGATCTAAAATGCAAAAATCTCTAATCTAAAATGCAGAAATCCCTAAACTTACTGTATTTGATATCTAAAGCAAACATATACAACATTGGGCTCTATTTTCAGAGAAAAATAAGTTATGAACGTTTTTTATATTTAACATAAAGGATGTCGTTTGGGTGTAAATCAAAGTTAAAAAAATAAACATTTAATCCGGTTTCAGTTCACTCACAGTTTCGCTAATAATGTGAGCAAAACAATTTCGCTCAGGGTTTGAGCAAAAATTCACTCACCATTACTGCAGCTGAACCAATTTTCGGTCACCAGTTTGCAAAGTATTTCACTTGGTGAGCAAAAATTCCCTCACCATTGTGCATGGTCTAAAAGGTTTGACAAGTTAATTAAGACACAAGTATGGTACATTATATATATATATATATATATATATATATATATATTATTAATTGTAAAGGTTCGATATACATGTAACTATCCTCTGTCAGTTTCTAATTAGTTGGTTACTTAACATGGGTTTGCTCAAGATGTCAAAAGGACAATTTTAAGCTTTTAGATCAGATGGCAACTTAGTATTTAAGTAATCAAGCCTTGCTATTGGATGGAATTGAAAGAATAAAATGAAATTCATGAAACAAAAATTAACATTCAGAGACAATGCCATGGCTCGTTATTGGGCTGTCAAACATGCCCTTTATGTGTGCTTAAATTTCGTACCTCTTTTTTGCAGGTCTGATGAACTTGTCAAGTACATTTCTGGAATACCATCTTCCATCGAGATTGTACGTGCCATGGACGAGATATCAAATACAGTAAGTTTAGGGCTTTGGAGAGATTAGTACTTGCTTACATTCATGCAACGGTTGAGGCATGTGGATTGGTGTTTTTATGTTTTTTCTGATTATTTTGTTACTCGTATTTAAATTGATTTTAGTAAAATGATAGGCCTTTTGATGAATGCACTAAGATTTATCTTACCTGAAAATGTTTGATTTTCAATGTTTTTGGAGAGATTTATCTAATCTAAAGCAGGTTTGAATTGTCAATTATATCAAAAAAAAAATTATATCTTTTACGTGTACTTAACGTTAGTCCCTTAATTATTGTGTCAACATTTTACTGTCTACTCTTACCATTGTTATGATTTCTAACGGATTGCTGTTCATTATAATTGGCTTAAACAAATATAGTACTGCAATTTTTCAATGGAACCAAACTTTCTTATGTGTTTCTCTCAATTATTACTCCAGAATATTAGCAAATTATAAATAAATAGAGAAACTTTTCTTAAGTATCGGCAAATTGAGATATTATGGAAACTTTTCTTTAAATAGGTTTAGTGCCTTGAAATGAAGGGTAGTGACCGTCATAACCCTATTCATTATTATTACTCCTACTATGTATAGGACATTTTTAAATACTCCCTCCATTTCCAAAAATTAGTCTTCTTTTATTGTTATTTTAAATTAATTTTGGAGAATAGTTTAAGCTATTTTTAGTTATGTTAATTATAATTTGAAGATTGGCATTAAGAGTTTGAGGGAGAAAGACTTGATTTTCATTTTTTGAAAGTCATAAAAAAGGAAAGCGAATAGTTTATGGTATTATATTATACGTGAGATAGAGAAAATTGAAGAGTTTGACTTAATTATAGAAGCTTGGTTGATTTCTTCAAAAGTTAAATATTTTAGGCATTTGTCTCTTTCAATTTCTGATAGTAAATGAGGCTAAAATAAGGAAGGTGAATAGGTTGTCGTATTATTTGCTAAATTGAAGATCCAAGGAAAATAAAAACAAAATTATAGAAGAAACGGAGGGGTGGGATATCAATTTTAAATCAACAGCTATTATTAAGTTTTATTTTAAAATAATAAATATTAAATCATAATAATTATAGACAATAAATTAGGAATTTGAACCATCCCTAACCAGCAAAAATTGTGGGAAAATATAAAACATTATTTCGTCGTATATCATCAATAGAAATGTCAATGAAAAATTATATTTAGAGGTGGTCTCCCATGAGAACAAGGGGATCCGTCTCATGCATGAGACGGGTTGCCCCATGACCCATGGGCCGAACCCGCCACGTGGCAACCCACCATTGGCCGAATTTTTTTTTTTTTTTTTCGGCTTTTCAGTGGTTTAGCAAAAAATAATAGTTACCATCTCTTAAAGTAACATTG
The DNA here is from genome assembly GCA_026119855.1 of Campanula takesimana. Taxonomy (NCBI): domain Eukaryota; kingdom Viridiplantae; phylum Streptophyta; class Magnoliopsida; order Asterales; family Campanulaceae; genus Campanula; species Campanula takesimana. The sequence goes on from JAOWBW010000290.1 coordinate 635,482, forward strand.
TTCATAAGTAAACGTAATACTTGTTTTAAAAAAACAAAAGCTCGTTTTTACCCATTTTTCCAAATGTAATACTAAATATAATTACATGTAACCCAAACAATATCTAAATGTAATAATCATCTATGCTGAAATATAATAGTGCTTTAGCTAAAATGTAATATAATGTGTATTTTAAATTTTATTTTTTAAAAGAAAATAACATTTGAAAAGTAATAACTTATGTATATGAATGTAATAGTAAGTTAATACAAGTAAATGTAATACTTTGATTGACGAAATTGTAACAGATTTCTATAGATAATGTAATACTTTTACATGTATCATGATAAATTTGACCCCATTGTAACTTATTGTTTGAAAACATATAGATATCTATACATATGTATTACAATTATGTACAAATACTATTACATATAAATAACACGTTTGTTACATTTTAGTTACAATAAGTATTACTTTTGGCAAACGAAGAAAACATAGGAAAAACACTATTACTTTAAGAGATGGTAACTCTTACTTTAAGAGATGGTAACTATTACTTTTCACAAACCGAAAAAAAACCAAAAATAAAAATATAATTTTTTATTTATTTTTTTCCGGCCAATGAGGGGCTGCCACGTGTCAGGGTCCCCCCATGGGTCCTGGAGCAGGGTTGTGGGTCGGGTAATGGGTCAAAAAATGACCCATCTCACCCATGAGACGGGTTGGAGTGTTCTTACACAAGTTTTTGTCTTATATTTAAGGATCCGTATATATCTTTGTTATTTACTACTACCTCTGTCCCTGAATGAGTGTCTAAATTTCATTTTAAGGGACACTGAAAATCTCAACTTTGTTGTACAATTTGGTAGCAAATATTCATATATAATCTTGTAATCTCATTTCCAAACATTTAGTTTTGCACGTATAAAGAAACCGGTGAAAAAAAATTTGAAAAAAAAATTGAAAAAAAAAATTTAGGGAGAAAGTTATGCTAAAAAAGACACTTATTTTGGGACAAAGATTTCTTGAAAATGGACACTCATTTAGGGACAGAGGGAGTATTTAATATTTTCTATATCGTCCTCTATAAATTGCAACCAACGGTTTTTAAAAATCTTCGTTATTGCAAGTCATTTCATATTTAATATTCTTAATCATAGAACTCATGTAATACGTTTTTTTTAATATTTTTATTCAATCTCAATTATAATTTATTTTTTATCAATATAAATCGTGCAACGCACGGGGCAATACTAGTTTCAACAACAAAAGGAAATCTATATATATATATATATATTAAAGTTGGCCAAAAGAGCTATAGTATTGACATGTGGACAAACAATGGAGAAAACTTGCATTTGGAGAAGCCACATCAACAACATGTTGGAAATAATCCACAAGAAAGAACAGAATCACAGAATAATTAAACTGGAAATAAAAATTTAAAGTACAGAAATAGAAATATGGACAGATAGTTGTTGATGTCCCGAGGCGTGTGTTTGACACACTGTCCTTAAGACTTATTCGCCCCCTCACCGTTAGTGCTTGAGGATATTCTTGGACGCTAGTCTCCCAGGATTACTCGGATGAACCGGATGCTTCTCAGCACTATGAGATTCCGGCGAATTGGTGTTGTGCCCGGACAGTATCACCACAATGCAGATGCAAGAGGAGGCCAAAGAAGGAATGACAAAATGCAACAAGGAGAGGGTGTGAGAGATTGCTGAAAATGTGATTTTTTTCTGTGTATTTTCTGCACTGATTTGTGCTCTATTTATACTGCTCGGAGAACAGTTCAAGAGCCAAAAACAAAGGATAAACATAATCCTTAATTAAATATGAGATAAGATAAAGGATGGCTCTTCAGTTGGTATTCCATTCAGATGAGATGAATCTGTTTCTGGGAAAAAAATTTGACTGTAAAGATCAAAAAATTAAGCAAAAGGTGAGCTCGCACGGACAAGCCAAATTGGTGCTACATTCGTGTCCGCAGGTCGCGTGCACACATGAGTTCGGACCTCGCAAGCCAAATTGGGTCCATGATTTGCACCCCCCCCCTACGCGCGAGAGAGAGCCTCTATGCCATACAAGCTTGAACACTAGTCAAGTGCTCAAGCCTTTATACAAGCTTCCCTTTACCTTTCTTTCCAATGTGGGATAATTTCCATATCCCCATTTCAACCCACCAACTTTGAGCCTTCATATCTTATTCATCCCAATACCAAATTGGACAAATGAATACATTATCTCAATGTTCTCACGGAGTAGAACACAAATCCACTAACAACTTTGTCATTCGACAAATTATTTATCAATTAATTAATACACAAAATTAAGGAAAATACTCATTTCCTTCACATTTTTCCAACAATTCCCCACATGAAGGAAATGATGAGGAATTTTGGTGATAAAGTCCAACAGTTGAAAACCTGCATAGGATAGGTATGGGATTGCCCTTTGAACCTTCCCTTGTAGACGTATACTTATTCTACTCGCTAATCAGTAGACGCGATGTCCTTGAACTGTCAGCTTTTTGTGTAGCCAATCATATACGTTACACAGGTATCTCCCTAACACAATTCAATTCTCATAGATGTGTCCATTTGTGGCCGTGGAACACAATGCCTGGTTCTGTGAGAGGGTCTAAGAATTGAGCCTCACACAATTCTCCTCGAAGCGGCCCCACTTCTCTCTCACATAGGTGATTCTTCTAAGTAACCCGGTTTACTCCATAAGAATCATTGAAAGCCATAGGCTTAACCTTTCATCTCGGGATGTCACTTTTAGGAATGGGTATGGAGTTAATCCCCACAGTGACGCTACAAGTCTTTTAACGGTTAGGTGGTCCCTTTTGAACCTAGATCTTGGGATCTCCAGTCAGCTAGGTTGGGTTTTCCGCCGTGGTTAACTTCTCAAGAGGCTTTAAACCCATTCCCCTTGTTGATCTCGCAACTACCTCTCTATTTAACCGTTTGGTTAACGGATCCGCTAAGTTATCCTTTGACTTCACATAGTCAATGGAAATGGTATCAGTTGAGAGTAGTTGTCTTATGGTATTATGTCTTCGACGTATATGTCTCGACTTACCATTGTACATGTTGCTTTGTGCCCTACCAATTGCAGATTGACTGTCACAGTGTATACAGATTGGTGGCACTGGTTTTGTCCATCTTGGAATATCTTCTAGGAAATGGCGTAGCCATTCCGCTTCTTCCCCACATTTGTCCAATGCTATAAACTCAGATTCCATCGTGGATCTAGCTATAACAGTCTGTTTAGAAGATTTCCATGATATAGCTGCACCTGCTAATGTGAATACATATCCACTTGTAGACCTTGAGTCTTTGATATCAGATATCCAATTAGCATCGCTATACCCTTCAATCACTGCTGGATGTCTAGTATAATGTAATCCATAATCACGAGTATGTCTCAAGTACCTTAGTACTCTCACAATACCCTTCCAATGATCCGCTCCAGGATTACTTGTGTACCGACTCAGTTTGCTAACAACATAAGCAATATCTGGTCTTGTGCAACTCATCAGGTACATTAGACTTCCAATGATCCTAGAATATTCTGTTTGAGACACTGGTTCTCCTCTATTCTTTGATAGATGTTGACTTGGGTCAATTGGAGTACTAGCTATTCCATTGTCATCCTTGCTAAATTTCTCAAGAATTTTATCCACATAATGAGCTTGGCTCAATACAATTCCATTGGATATTCTGGAAATTTTCACTCCAAGGATCACATCCGCTAGACCCATGTCCTTCATGTCAAACTTTGAGTTCAACATATCTTTTGTGGATTTGATCATCTTGTCACAACTTCCTATGATAAGTATGTCGTCTACATAAAGACACAAAATGACATAGCCATTTTCAGTGTTTTTGGTATAAACACACTTGTCACATTCATTTATCTTGAATCCACTTTCCATCATGGCTTGATCAAACTTTTGATGCCATTGTTTTGGTGCTTGTTTCAAGCCATATAATGACTTCACTAATTTGCACACTTTCTTTTCTTGCCCTGGTGCAACAAACCCTTCAGGTTGTTCCATGTAAATCTCCTCATCTAAATCACCATTCAGAAAGGCAATCTTTACATCCATTTGATGCACTTCAAGATTGCGCAAAGCGGCAATTGCAAGTACAACTCTGATTGACGTTATTCTTGTGACAGGAGAATACGTATCAAAATAATCCAGGCCTTCTTTCTGTCTGTAACCTTTAATTACAAGTCTGGCCTTATATTTATCAATCGTGCCATCTGGCTTCATTTTCCGTTTGAAAATCCACTTATATCCAAGTGGTTTGCTTCCAGGAGGAAGATCCACTAACTCCCAAGTGTGATTTTGCAAAATGGAATCAATTTCACTTTTGATGGCTTCTTTCCACAAAGGTCCTTCTGAAGAACTCACAGCTTCTTGATAACTTTGTGGTTCACTTTCTAGCATATAGGTTAGAAAATCCGTCCCAGAGGATTTTTCTACTCTAGCCCTTTTGCTACGTCGAGGTTCCACCTCTTCTTCCTCACTTTTGTCTTGAATGTGTTCTTCTTCTATTGAATCTTGTACCCGTGTTGATGAGCTTGCCTCATTTCTTGACTTGCACGGAAATACATTCTCAAAGAAGGAAACATTCCTAGATTCCATTATAGTGTTCTTGTGTATATCTTGAATTTTCGATTCATACACAAGGAATCTATAAGCACTACTGTTATGAGCATACCCAATAAATATGCAATCTACAGTCTTGGGCCCAATTTTCACCTTTTTAGGTGGAGGTACGGCTACCTTTGCAAGACATCCCCACACTCGCAAGTATTGGTAGGATGGTACTCTTCCATGCCACAATTCATAGGGACTTTTGTTCAATTTCTTTCGAGGTACCTTATTCAACACATAGTTAGCTGACAACACAGCTTCACCCCACATGTTGGAATGTAGTCCCGAACTTATCAACATGGCGTTCATCATTTCTTTCAATGTCCGATTCTTGCGTTCGGCAACACCATTTTGTTGAGGTGTATAAGGTGCCGTGGTTACATGTTTGATTCCATGTCGAGCACAAATTGCTTCAAATGGAGATTCATATTCTCCACCACGATCACTTCTTAGCACCTTTATTTTCCGGTTAAGTTGATTCCCAACTTCATTTTTATAGAGAACAAACTTCTCTACTGCCTCATCTTTACTCTTGAGGAGATACACATAGCAATACTTTGTACTATCATCGATAAAAGTTATGAAGTACTTATTGCCACCTCTTGTTGTGTTGACTTAAAGTCACATAAGTCTGTGTGAACTAACTCTAGAGGTTCACAATTTCTTTCAATTGAATGGAATGAACCTCTTGTTAATTTTGCTTCCACACAAATTTCACACTTATGTTTGCAATCGACTTTGAACTTTGGGATGCAATTCAAGTTAATTAATCTACGCAAAGTATCATAATTAACATGTCCTAGTCTACCATGCCACAAATTGGAAGACTCAAGCAAGTAAACGGAAGAATTTTCCATTTCATTATTCTTTGGTTTAACAACCATTACACTGAGCTTAAACAGCCCATCAGTTACATACCCTTTGCCAACAAACATCCCACTTTTGGACAAAGTTACAACATCAGACTCAAAAACAATACGAAATCCGTGCTTGTTCAAAAGCGAACCGGATACCAAATTCTTCCTTATATCTGGCACATAAAGAACATTGTTGAGAGTCAGTTCCTTCCCGGAAGTCATCTTCAGAACTACTTTCCCTTGACCCTTAATGTCAGAAGTAGCTGAATTTCCCATAAAAAGCTTTTCACCATTCTCAAAAACTTCAAAAGTACTAAACATGTCCTTATTGGAACATACATGTCTAGTTGCCCCGGTGTCTATCCACCACTGATTTGGGTTTGAACCCACCAAATTCACCTCGGATATTACCGCCGCAAGGTGCATATCAGAAACCTCCCTTGAGATCTCTTCCACCATGTTTGCCTCACGAGTTTTCTTAGGCATCCTACAAGTAGCAGCCTTGTGGCCTTCACCACCACAATTGTAGCACGTTTCCGTGAATTTCTTCTTGGAAACACCACCTCTTGGTTTCAAATGGGACTGTTTTGCCGCAGTTTTTCCTTTACCCTTTCCATGACCCTTGCCTTTGGAGCTTTGACCATGCTCCACAACGTTAGCTTTGGCCACACTTGGGTTGTGTCTCTTCTCGGCAGCCCTATTGCCTTCCTCAATACTGAGTCGAAGAATCAGTCCTTCAACGTCCATCTCCTTTCGCTTATGCTTTAGGTAATTCTTGAAATCATTCCAAGCAGGAGGCAATTTTTCAATGATTGCAGCCACTTGAAACTTTTCACAAAGAATCATACCTTCAGCAAGCACCTCATGCAAAATTACTTGCAGCTCATCCACTTGGGATTTCACAGTCCTTGAGTCCACCATCTTATAATCAAGGAAACGGGCAACAATAAATTTCTTTGTTCCCGCATCATCAATTTTGTATTTGTGGTCCAAGGATTCCCATAGTTCTTTTGCAGTCCTCTTCTCTCTATACACACCGTAAAAAGAATCAGAGAGGCCATTCAGAACATGGTTCCTGCAAAAGTATTCCCCTTGCTTCCATGTTTCCACTGCAGCCAAGGTTGCCACATTAGTTTCATTCTCGGCCACTATTGGCATATCCTCTTTCAGATATTTAGCCAAATTCAGAGTGGTCAAGAAGAATTGCATCTTCTGTTGCCACCTTTTGAAATCGAGACCAACAAACTTGTCTGGCTTCTCGGCATGAGTGGTTGAGATGTGCACATTTTGAGGACCTGCCATCACACTAGCACCAGTTGCAGTTGGAGTCACAATAGGAGTCCCAGAATTATTTGATGTGTTTGATTCATTAGCCATATCTGAAACACAAGCAACCAGTAAATATTGTGTACTATAATCAGTTGATGTATTCTGTAAGTGGTTCCTTCTTGCAGAAGATTAAGTCTTAAGATTGTTGGAAATAATCCACAAGAAAGAACAGAATCACAGAATAATTAAACTGGAAATAAAAATTTAAAGTACAGAAATAGAAATATGGACAGATAGTTGTTGATGTCCCGAGGCGTGTGTTTGACACACTGTCCTTAAGACTTATTCGCCCCCTCACCGTTAGTGCTTGAGGATATTCTTGGACGCTAGTCTCCCAGGATTACTCGGATGAACCGGATGCTTCTCAGCACTATGAGATTCCGGCGAATTGGTGTTGTGCCCGGACAGTATCACCACAATGCAGATGCAAGAGGAGGCCAAAGAAGGAATGACAAAATGCAACAAGGAGAGGGTGTGAGAGATTGCTGAAAAATGTGATTTTTTTCTGTGTATTTTCTGCACTGATTTGTGCTCTATTTATACTGCTCGGAGAACAGTTCAAGAGCCAAAAACAAAGGATAAACATAATCCTTAATTAAATATGAGATAAGATAAAGGATGGCTCTTCAGTTGGTATTCCATTCAGATGAGATGAATCTGTTTCTGGGAAAAAATTTTGACTGTAAAGATCAAAAAATTAAGCAAAAGGTGAGCTCGCACGGACAAGCCAAATTGGTGCTACATTCGTGTCCGCAGGTCGCGTGCACACATGAGTTCGGACCTCGCAAGCCAAATTGGGTCCATGATTTGCACCCCCCCTACGCGCGAGAGAGAGCCTCTATGCCATACAAGCTTGAACACTAGTCAAGTGCTCAAGCCTTTATACAAGCTTCCCTTTACCTTTCTTTCCAATGTGGGATAATTTTCATATCCCCATTTCAACCCACCAACTTTGAGCCTTCATATCTTATTCATCCCAATACCAAATTGGACAAATGAATACATTATCTCAATGTTCTCACGGAGTAGAACACAAACCCACTAACAACTTTGTCATTCGACAAATTATTTATCAATTAATTAATACACAAAATTAAGGAAAATACTCATTTCCTTCACATTTTTCCAACAATTCCCCACATGAAGGAAATGATGAGGAATTTTGGTGATAAAGTCCAACAGTTGAAAACCTGCATAGGATAGGTATGGGATTGCCCTTTGAACCTTCCCTTGTAGACGTATACTTATTCTACTCGCTAATCAGTAGACGCGATGTCCTTGAACTGTCAGCTTTTTGTGTAGCCAATCATATACGTTACACAGGTATCTCCCTAACACAATTCAATTCTCATAGATGTGTCCATTTGTGGCCGTGGAACACAATGCCTGGTTCTGTGAGAGGGTCTAAGAATTGAGCCTCACACAATTCTCCTCGAAGCGGCCCCACTTCTCTCTCACATAGGTGATTCTTCTAAGTAACCCGGTTTACTCCATAAGAATCATTGAAAGCCATAGGCTTAACCTTTCATCTCGGGATGTCACTTTTAGGAATGGGTATGGAGTTAATCCCCACAGTGACGCTACAAGTCTTTTAACGGTTAGGTGGTCCCTTTTGAACCTAGATCTTGGGATCTCCAGTCAGCTAGGTTGGGTTTTCCGCCGTGGTTAACTTCTCAAGAGGCTTTAAACCCATTCCCCTTGTTGATCTCGCAACTACCTCTCTATTTAACCCTTTGGTTAACGGATCCGCTAAGTTATCCTTTGACTTCACATAGTCAATGGAAATGGTATCAGTTGAGAGTAGTTGTCTTATGGTATTATGTCTTCGACGTATATGTCTCGACTTACCATTGTACATGTTGCTTTGTGCCCTACCAATTGCAGATTGACTGTCACAGTGTATACAGATTGGTGGCACTGGTTTTGTCCATCTTGGAATATCTTCTAGGAAATGGCGTAGCCATTCCGCTTCTTCCCCACATTTGTCCAATGCTATAAACTCAGATTCCATCGTGGATCTAGCTATAACAGTCTGTTTAGAAGATTTCCATGATATAGCTGCACCTGCTAATGTGAATACATATCCACTTGTAGACCTTGAGTCTTTGATATCAGATATCCAATTAGCATCGCTATACCCTTCAATCACTGCTGGATGTCTAGTATAATGTAATCCATAATCACGAGTATGTCTCAAGTACCTTAGTACTCTCACAATACCCTTCCAATGATCCGCTCCAGGATTACTTGTGTACCGACTCAGTTTGCTAACAACATAAGCAATATCTGGTCTTGTGCAACTCATCAGGTACATTAGACTTCCAATGATCCTAGAATATTCTGTTTGAGACACTGGTTCTCCTCTATTCTTTGATAGATGTTGACTTGGGTCAATTGGAGTACTAGCTATTCCATTGTCATCCTTGCTAAATTTCTCAAGAATTTTATCCACATAATGAGCTTGGCTCAATACAATTCCATTGGATATTCTGGAAATTTTCACTCCAAGGATCACATCCGCTAGACCCATGTCCTTCATGTCAAACTTTGAGTTCAACATATCTTTTGTGGATTTGATCATCTTGTCACAACTTCCTATGATAAGTATGTCGTCTACATAAAGACACAAAATGACATAGCCATTTTCAGTGTTTTTGGTATAAACACACTTGTCACATTCATTTATCTTGAATCCACTTTCCATCATGGCTTGATCAAACTTTTGATGCCATTGTTTTGGTGCTTGTTTCAAGCCATATAATGACTTCACTAATTTGCACACTTTCTTTTCTTGCCCTGGTGCAACAAACCCTTCAGGTTGTTCCATGTAAATCTCCTCATCTAAATCACCATTCAGAAAGGCAATCTTTACATCCATTTGATGCACTTCAAGATTGCGCAAAGCGGCAATTGCAAGTACAACTCTGATTGACGTTATTCTTGTGACAGGAGAATACGTATCAAAATAATCCAGGCCTTCTTTCTGTCTGTAACCTTTAATTACAAGTCTGGCCTTATATTTATCAATCGTGCCATCTGGCTTCATTTTCCGTTTGAAAATCCACTTATATCCAAGTGGTTTGCTTCCAGGAGGAAGATCCACTAACTCCCAAGTGTGATTTTGCAAAATGGAATCAATTTCACTTTTGATGGCTTCTTTCCACAAAGGTCCTTCTGAAGAACTCACAGCTTCTTGATAACTTTGTGGTTCACTTTCTAGCATATAGGTTAGAAAATCCGTCCCAAAGGATTTTTCTACTCTAGCCCTTTTGCTACGTCGAGGTTCCACCTCTTCTTCCTCACTTTTGTCTTGAATGTGTTCTTCTTCTATTGAATCTTGTACCCGTGTTGATGAGCTTGCCTCATTTCTTGACTTGCACGGAAATACATTCTCAAAGAAGGAAACATTCCTAGATTCCATTATAGTGTTCTTGTGTATATCTTGAATTTTCGATTCATACACAAGGAATCTATAAGCACTACTGTTATGAGCATACCCAATAAATATGCAATCTACAGTCTTGGGCCCAATTTTCACCTTTTTAGGTGGAGGTACGGCTACCTTTGCAAGACATCCCCACACTCGCAAGTATTGGTAGGATGGTACTCTTCCATGCCACAATTCATAGGGACTTTTGTTCAATTTCTTTCGAGGTACCTTATTCAACACATAGTTAGCTGACAACACAGCTTCACCCCACATGTTGGAATGTAGTCCCGAACTTATCAACATGGCGTTCATCATTTCTTTCAATGTCCGATTCTTGCGTTCGGCAACACCATTTTGTTGAGGTGTATAAGGTGCCGTGGTTACATGTTTGATTCCATGTCGAGCACAAATTGCTTCAAATGGAGATTCATATTCTCCACCACGATCACTTCTTAGCACCTTTATTTTCCGGTTAAGTTGATTCCCAACTTCATTTTTATAGAGAACAAACTTCTCTACTGCCTCATCTTTACTCTTGAGGAGATACACATAGCAATACTTTGTACTATCATCGATAAAAGTTATGAAGTACTTATTGCCACCTCTTGTTGTGTTGACTTAAAGTCACATAAGTCTGTGTGAACTAACTCTAGAGGTTCACAATTTCTTTCAATTGAATGGAATGAACCTCTTGTTAATTTTGCTTCCACACAAATTTCACACTTATGTTTGCAATCGACTTTGAACTTTGGGATGCAATTCAAGTTAATTAATCTACGCAAAGTATCATAATTAACATGTCCTAGTCTACCATGCCACAAATTGGAAGACTCAAGCAAGTAAACGGAAGAATTTTCCATTTCATTATTCTTTGGTTTAACAACCATTACACTGAGCTTAAACAGCCCATCAGTTACATACCCTTTGCCAACAAACATCCCACTTTTGGACAAAGTTACAACATCAGACTCAAAAACAATACGAAATCCGTGCTTGTTCAAAAGCGAACCGGATACCAAATTCTTCCTTATATCTGGCACATAAAGAACATTGTTGAGAGTCAGTTCCTTCCCGGAAGTCATCTTCAGAACTACTTTCCCTTGACCCTTAATGTCAGAAGTAGCTGAATTTCCCATAAAAAGCTTTTCACCATTCTCAAAAACTTCAAAAGTACTAAACATGTCCTTATTGGAACATACATGTCTAGTTGCCCCGGTGTCTATCCACCACTGATTTGGGTTTGAACCCACCAAATTCACCTCGGATATTACCGCCGCAAGGTGCATATCAGAAACCTCCCTTGAGATCTCTTCCACCATGTTTGCCTCACGAGTTTTCTTAGGCATCCTACAAGTAGCAGCCTTGTGGCCTTCACCACCACAATTGTAGCACGTTTCCGTGAATTTCTTCTTGGAAACACCACCTCTTGGTTTCAAATGGGACTGTTTTGCCGCAGTTTTTCCTTTACCCTTTCCATGACCCTTGCCTTTGGAGCTTTGACCATGCTCCACAACGTTAGCTTTGGCCACACTTGGGTTGTGTCTCTTCTCGGCAGCCCTATTGCCTTCCTCAATACTGAGTCGAAGAATCAGTCCTTCAACGTCCATCTCCTTTCGCTTATGCTTTAGGTAATTCTTGAAATCATTCCAAGCAGGAGGCAATTTTTCAATGATTGCAGCCACTTGAAACTTTTCACAAAGAATCATACCTTCAGCAAGCACCTCATGCAAAATTACTTGCAGCTCATCCACTTGGGATTTCACAGTCCTTGAGTCCACCATCTTATAATCAAGGAAACGGGCAACAATAAATTTCTTTGTTCCCGCATCATCAATTTTGTATTTGTGGTCCAAGGATTCCCATAGTTCTTTTGCAGTCCTCTTCTCTCTATACACACCGTAAAAAGAATCAGAGAGGCCATTCAGAACATGGTTCCTGCAAAAGTATTCCCCTTGCTTCCATGTTTCCACTGCAGCCAAGGTTGCCACATTAGTTTCATTCTCGGCCACTATTGGCATATCCTCTTTCAGATATTTAGCCAAATTCAGAGTGGTCAAGAAGAATTGCATCTTCTGTTGCCACCTTTTGAAATCGAGACCAACAAACTTGTCTGGCTTCTCGGCATGAGTGGTTGAGATGTGCACATTTTGAGGACCTGCCATCACACTAGCACCAGTTGCAGTTGGAGTCACAATAGGAGTCCCAGAATTATTTGATGTGTTTGATTCATTAGCCATATCTGAAACACAAGCAACCAGTAAATATTGTGTACTATAATCAGTTGATGTATTCTGTAAGTGGTTCCTTCTTGCAGAAGATTAAGTCTTAAGATTGTTGGAAATAATCCACAAGAAAGAACAGAATCACAGAATAATTAAACTGGAAATAAAAATTTAAAGTACAGAAATAGAAATATGGACAGATAGTTGTTGATGTCCCGAGGCGTGTGTTTGACACACTGTCCTTAAGACTTATTCGCCCCCTCACCGTTAGTGCTTGAGGATATTCTTGGACGCTAGTCTCCCAGGATTACTCGGATGAACCGGATGCTTCTCAGCACTATGAGATTCCGGCGAATTGGTGTTGTGCCCGGACAGTATCACCACAATGCAGATGCAAGAGGAGGCCAAAGAAGGAATGACAAAATGCAACAAGGAGAGGGTGTGAGAGATTGTTGAAAAATGTGATTTTTTTCTGTGTATTTTCTGCACTGATTTGTGCTCTATTTATACTGCTCGGAGAACAGTTCAAGAGCCAAAAACAAAGGATAAACATAATCCTTAATTAAATATGAGATAAGATAAAGGATGGCTCTTCAGTTGGTATTCCATTCAGATGAGATGAATCTGTTTCTTGGAAAAAAATTTGACTGTAAAGATCAAAAAATTAAGCAAAAGGTGAGCTCGCACGGACAAGCCAAATTGGTGCTACATTCGTGTCCGCAGGTCGCGTGCACACATGAGTTCGGACCTCGCAAGCCAAATTGGGTCCATGATTTGCACCCCCCCTGCGCGCGAGAGAGAGCCTCTATGCCATACAAGCTTGAACACTAGTCAAGTGCTCAAGCCTTTATACAAGCTTCCCTTTACCTTTCTTTCCAATGTGAGATAATTTTCATATCCCCATTTCAACCCACCAACTTTGAGCCTTCATATCTTATTCATCCCAATACCAAATTGGACAAATGAATACATTATCTCAATGTTCTCACGGAGTAGAACACAAACCCACTAACAACTTTGTCATTCGACAAATTATTTATCAATTAATTAATACACAAAATTAAGGAAAATACTCATTTCCTTCACATTTTTCCAACACAACATACTAATAAATAAGTGACTTTTCATTTTCTTTTTATTAGCTAATACTATTAGCTAATAATAATAGTTACTAAAAAGGGTAACTATAATAGTTAACTATTATAGTAACTATTACTATTATTAATAATAGTTAACTATAATAGTTAACCATTATAGTTAACTATTACTCTTATTAGTAATAGTTACTATTATAGTTAACTATATTTGTTAACTATTACTATTAATAGTATTAGTTAACAATATTAGTTACAATACAAGTTAAATATTACTATTAATAGTATTAGTTAACTATAATAGTTACTATTATAGTTAACTATATTAGTTAAATATTACTACTAATAGTATTAGTTACTACTATATTAGTTAACTATTACTATTAATAGTATTAGTTAACTATAATAGTTACTATATAGCTAATTATTATTATTAATAGTATTATTTAACCATAATAGTTACTTTATAAGTTATTTTTTACTATTAGTAGTATTGGTTAACTATAATAGGCTACATACATTAACTATTATTATTAGTAGTATTAGTTGATTATAATAGTTATTATATAAGTTAGATTATTAATTTTTAATATTAATTAATCATAACAGTTACTATATCAATTAACTATTACTATTAATAATATTATTTTATTATAATAATTATATTAATAATTATTATTATATAGACTAATCATTGCTATTAATATATATATATATATATTAACTATTACTATCAATGCTATTAATTAATTATAATAGTTATTATAATAATAGTAATCATATAGATTAATTTTTATTATTAATAGTATTAGTTAAAATGATGATTACTATATCAGTTAACTATAGTTAAAAGACATAGTATTGGTTTCCGTGCAGAGCACGGGTTGCCCGCTAGTGTTAGAATTAAACTAGTTATTGTGGCTTGGTCTATAATTATTTTATTTATAAAAATATTTGTTGTCCTCTACATCAAAATAAGTAGATAAATTCCATTTGATAACCACTTGTGAAAGGTGCAAAAGCATTCAATTTTTTTACTCATATCTTTCCCAAAAAAAAATGGAAAATATTTTAGACATAAATAAATAAGCAAATGAGTTTGAGATGAATTTGACATTTCTCAAACCCACTCTTACTCAAAAATAGTACTCCCTCCATCTCAGAGTAAGAGTCCTACTTTCCATTTTGGTACGTCCCAGAGTAAGAGTCATATTCCTAAAATGGCAAAGAATCTTTACTATTCACCCCACTCATTCTCTCTCCTATTTTACTTTTATACTCACAACACCAATCAATTCACTATTCTCTCTCACTCATTCTCTTTCCTACTTTACTTTTACACTCACAACATTTACATCGCTTCCAATATTTATTAATAAGCGTGTAAATGAGTGATAAGACTCTTACCCCGGAACAAAAGTGTAAACACGAATCCAAACCGATCCACTTGTCCACTTTATAACGTTAAAAAAACTTGCTAAGCATAAGCATCATAAAAAAAAACTATACTGCTTCTGTCTTATTTTATAATTGCTCGATATTTTGAGCGTACTACTTAAAATTGCAAAAACCCAAAATGAAAAATTTATAATATTTTTTAATTAATTGATCCCACTTGTCATACTCACAAAAACTAACTTACTATTTTATATCCCACATTTTCTCTCCTACCCAACTTTCTACACTCATAATCCATCAATTTTTAGACTTTTCTCCTTAATTCTCATGCATAACCTTATTTTTGCAATTTGAAATGAGAGGGAAGGAGTATTTTAGCATGTGGGAAAATATCTTTAAAATCCCACAAACCTTGGTTGACAATTTCCAAACTGCTATCAACCATTTTCATGGTCATAGTTTTATTCGGACTTTTTCTTCTTAATTTTATGAATTTTTCTTATTGATTTGCACAATCCCACATCTTAAATTATTAAACTTCAGCAAACCCATTGATCATTATATTAGTTTCTTCTTTAGCTCTATAGACATGATGTGTTGATACATATAATGTATACTTCTGAAACCCCATTGCCTTGATTGACTTCCCACTTTTGTTTGGTTTTCTTTCTATTCATAAAAAAATCTTAGGAGGCTATTGATTTGCCCTTGCCCAAGCACAATCTATGCTTGGGCCTCAATATGACTCTACAACCCAATCTTATTGCAACCCAATACATTTTTGACACGGTCGTTTGTATCGACCTCCCTTATTAGTTAATATGAGGGTGTCATTCAGCGACTTCCATCTCGTGGTTGGGTTTAATAAGGCAACCATAGCGACCTCTTGTTTGTGTTTTAGGGGGCCAAGTCGTTCGTAGCGACCTCTTGATACAAGTTGTATCATGGATCATGTGAAGGAAAATGTAAGGAAATTGAAGAATGAAAGAAGAACAGGAAGAAGATGTAAAATGAGAGTCACAAACTGTGATTTTCTCTCTCTCAATTGTAATATTGATCATCATACTTACAAAAGAAGGCAACCCCCAATATATGTATACAGACACAAAGCAATCTCATTGGTTGAGATAGAAACAGACGTAACTAATTCAGTTACAACTGATTTAACAACTTTACACAAGTGGCTTAAACTATACAACAATTACACTCACTACCCCTAAGCATTAAGTAGATGAGCTGTCATTGTTGTCCTCATCTGTAATACACCCCCGCAAGCTTGTAGTTCGAAACAAATTGAGAATACTAAGCTTGGACTGTAGAAAATCCAAAGAACTAGCAGGCAAGGCTTTTGTAAACATGTCAGCAAGTTGGGAGGTAGTGGGCACATAAACCAGAGAAATGAGACCAGATACAATCCTGTCACGAATAATATGACAGTCAATCTCGATATGCTTGGTTCTTTCATGAAAGACTGGGTTGGAGGCTAAGTTTAAGGCAGATTTGTTATCACACAACATAGAGACTGGAGTGAGATTATGAATTCCAAAATCCTTAAGCAAAGAAACCAACCAAACCACTTCACGAGAGGCATGAGCAAGACTCCTATATTCTGCCTCACAAGAAGACTTTGATACTGTACCTTGCTTCTTTGTTTTCCAGGAAATAAGAGAGGTACCTAAGAGTGCACAATAACCAGAGAGAGACTTTCTGGTAGAAGGGCATGCAGCCCAATCTGCATCACAATAAATGGTTAAAGACAGATCATTCTTGAAGGCATAAAAGAGACCTTGACCAATTGACCCTTTCAAATATCTAGTGAGTTTGATGGCAGCAGCCCAGTGGGGTTCTCTTGGTTGAGACATGAATTGACTTAAAATGTGCACTGCATAGGTTATGTCAGGCCTTGTGATGGTTAAATAGACCAATCTTCCTATCAATCTTCTATATTGTTGAGGATTTGTTAGAAGTTTGCCTTCATCTGAAGAAAGATTATGGTGCTGAGAAATGGGAACTTTGGCACTCTTAGCAGACAGTAATCCACAATCTGATAGAATGTCAAGAGTGTATTTGCGTTGATGAATACACAAGCCTTCACTAGATCTAGCAATCTCAATGCCAAGAAAAAATTTGAGAGGACCTAAATCTTTGATAGTAAAATGCAGATGGAGGTGAGCTTTAACTTCAGCAATGAGAGTAGAGCAAGATCCAGCTATTAAAATATCATCAACATAGACAAGCAATGCAGTGAAATGACCATCGTTGTGCAAAATAAACAGAGAGTGGTCATTTTGTGATTCCTGAAACCCAAACTTGAACAGAGCTGAAGCTAATTTGCTATACCATTGTCTTGGGGCTTGTTTCAAGCCATACAAGGATTTGAGAAGTTTGCAAACTATAGGTCTCTTAGATGAGTTAGAGTGAAGGTGGTCAGGAATAGAATAGCCTTGGGGAACTTGCATATAGACCTCTTCTTCTAAGTCCCCATGTAAGAATGCATTAGCAACATCCATTTGAGTGAGATGCCATCCTTTTAGAGATGTGAGAGATAAGAATACTCTGACTGTTGTCATCTTTGCAACAGGTGCAAAGGTTTCAAAATAATCTTCTCCTTCTGTTTGTGTGAATCCTTTTGCTACCAATCTTGCCTTGTACTTGTCTAGTGAACCATATGCCTTGTACTTCAGTTTAAATATCCACTTACACCCCACTAATTTCTTATTCTGAGGTAATTCTTGCAGAACCCAAGTGTGATTTTGCTCAAGAGCACTCAACTCAGAAGCCATAGCTTGACACCAATTGGGGTCCTTTAAGGCTTGATTGTAGGTTTGAGGTTCAGTGATAGTGGAGATATTACAAATGTAGGTGAAATAAGAAGAGGAGATATGGGAGTAAGAAAGAGGACTTACTGAATCAGTACATGCTGCAGATATTAAGGAGGAGGCAATATGAGAAGGAAGTCATGTATAATCATGAAATTTAGAGGGAAGAGCTCTCTGTCTGACAGGTCTGACATTGGGAAGAGATGGAGGAGGAGGTGTAATAGTAGGAGAAGGTTCATTAATAGGAGTAGGTTCAAGAATATTGTCATGATCAGACAAGGTAGGACTATGTTCAGGAACCTCAGAATAGGAGAATGAAGATGAATAATCAGTGAACATAGGAATAAATGACTCAGATGATTTGTATGGCATATGTTCAAAAGGGAAAATATTTTCATGAAAAGAGACATCCCTTGAGTAGATGATTTTATGAGAAGTAAGATCATAAAGCTTAAAAGCTTTCTTACCATAGGGATAGCCTAAAAAAATGCATTTGGTGGCTCTAGGGGAAAATTTGTCTCTTTGAGACACAAGAGTGGAAGCAAAACAAAGGCAACCAAAGACTTTGATGTGAGAGTAAGAAGGGACTTGATGAAGAAGGACCTCATAAGGGGATTTGAAATTTAGAACTGCTGTAGGAGTTCTATTGATGAGATAGGTAGCAGTAAGAACACAGTCTCCCCAGAATTTGATTGGGAGATGGGCTTTGAATCTGAGAGCTCTAGCTACATTGAGTAAGTGTCTATGCTTTCTTTCAACTCTCCCATTTTGTTGGGGAGTCTCAACACAAGTACTATGTTGCTCAATACCTAGGGAAGCTAGCAAAGTAGAGACATCAGAGTTAAAGAACTCTGAACCATTGTCAGATCTTATGAGTTTAACTGTCCCATTAAATTGAGTTGATACCATTTTGATGAAAGTATCAAGTAATTTGCAGATTTGAGATTTGGAAGAAATGAGATAGATCCATGTGGTCCTAGAGAAGTCATCAACTATTGTCAAGAAAGAATTGAAACCATTATAGGTTGTATGTCTATAAGGTCCCCAAGTATCACAATGCAACAAGGAGAAAGGAGCATTAGCATGACTACAACTGATAGGAAATGAACTTTTGCATTGCTTAGCTAAAGGACATGTTTCACATAGAAATTCAGAAGTAGTGACAGTATTACAAGGGATATCAAAATACTTGAACAAAGTAGGAGGTACATGACCAAGTCTATTATGCCACAAAGAAATAGAATCAGATTTGGTACAAGAAGTTTGAGTAGTACAAACAGTATTTTGTGAAGGAACAGGGGTAGAAACAACAAATTTATACAGTCCTCCTTCCACTTTACCAATCCCCTTCAATATCTTGCATGCATAATCCTGTACAGTACAGTAGGTAGGAAACATGGTCAAAATATATTTGCTATCCTTGGTCAATCTGTGAACAGAGATGAGATTGAAGGAAAATTTTGGGACACACAGAACATTGTACAGTATTATAGAATCAGACAACTTAACTGTCCCTTTGTGAGTGATCTGAGTGGTTTGACCATTAGGTAGCAATATATTAGAGTTGAAAGGAATAGGATTAATGAGAGTATGGAAGGATGACACAATATGATCTGTAGCTCCTGAGTCTATGATCCACATATTGTTGAATTTGGAAGAAGAATTCAAGGTATTATTCACACAGGAGAAAGTGGAGATATTACCTGCAAATTGAGAAGTGGAAGGTGTTGATTTGTCTTGATTGATCATGTTAAGCAGGTGATTGTACTCCTCTCCAGTCATGGTGACATTGTTGTTTCCTGCAGATGCTTCTCCAGATACTTGACCAACATTAGAACTTACTGCATTGGACTGAACTGTCATACCTTTGGATTTGAGAACTTTTGGCATCTTGCTAGGATCAGGCTTAACCCCATGAAGCTTGTGCCAGGCAGGGAATCCCAAAATGAAGAAACAACTATCTTTCACATGACCAATTCCTCCACAGTGATCACACAGCAAATGAGTTTTGGAAACAGGTTTCTTAACAAAACTGTTGCCACTGTTGTTATTCCCAAATTTAGGCTTCTCATATGTACTGGTATTACTCTTAGCATACAAAGCAGTAGTGATATCACTTGAGATCCCTGAATTGTGATTAATAGAACACTCTTTGAGTTTTTCATCTTGAAGTAACATGGACAAGATAGTGCTGATGTTTGGGAGAGGAGATTTGAGGAGAATATTACTCCTAATGCTAGAAAAGGAGTCACTCAATCCAATTAGGAATTGAGTTACTTTCTGTAAATTTTGATACTCATCAATTTTCTGAGATACACCACATGTACAATCACAGCAACACCTTGGAACATTATTGATCTCCTCAAATGCATCCCACACTGTTCTGAATTTTGTGAAATATTCAGAAACAGTCAGACTACCTTGTTGTAAACTCATCAACTCCTTTTTAACTTGAAATATTTGAGGTCCATTGCCCTGATTGAATCTGCAGTCAAGATCGTCCCAAATTTCCTTAGCAGATTTCAAATAGACTAGACTTGAAGCAATTTCAGGTGATACAGCATTCAAAATCCAGGATGTAACCATATCGTTACATCTCTGCCAGTGAATCACATACTTAGACATTGAATTAGGTTTCTTATGCAAGCCAGTTGCAATTCCTAATTTCATCTTAGATGAGAGTGCTACTACCATGGCTCTCTTCCACTGATTATATTTCGTATTCGTAAGAACTTGAGTCACTAATGTCATTCCAGGATGATCGTTTGCATTCAGAAACAATGGATGAGAAGGAGATAGATTTAGCGATACCTCAGCATTATCATATTCATCTGCACTTGAATTTGATTCCGATCTTCTCCGAGTGTTTGCGTCTGAATCTTCTGGAATTTCAGGTGATACCATGGCTGGAACTTGAAAATTGATGAATTTCTACCGATTGGAATGAATCAACAATTTTGTGGAATTGATTGATTATTGTGCGGAAACGGTATGCTCTGATACCATGATACAAGTTGTATCATGGATCATGTGAAGGAAAATGTAAGGAAATTGAAGAATGAAAGAAGAACAGGAAGAAGATGTAAAATGAGAGTCACAAACTGAGATTTTCTCTCTCTCAATTGTAATATTGATCATCATACTTACAAAAGAAGGCAACCCCCAATATATGTATACAGACACAAAGCAATCTCATTGGTTGAGATAGAAACAGACGTAACTAATTCAGTTACAACTGATTTAACAACTTTACACAAGTGGCTTAAACTATACAACAATTACACTCACTACCCCTAAGCATTAAGTAGATGAGCTGTCATTGTTGTCCTCATCTGTAATACCTCTCTTTCTTACTTTGATTTGGCCAGCGATATGATATAAGCTGACGACTTGTAGATGTAGCGACGGTAATCATCACCTTTGTACGCGTCAACCTTGCCTTCTTGTAAGAGTCAGACGAAATATCAACAAGCCCTAGCCTGTCAAGTCCATAGTCTGTAAACATTGAATGATCGTTATGGAGATGTTACTTTGATCAGACATAGAAAAGCATTCTAGACACAAAAGTCAGATTGATTAGATATTTTCACCCTCCACTAATTCACCCCACTATGTGCGTGAACCAATCTTTGGTTGCCTTGTGGAATTGTACTTCAACCGAGGTCATCATATTTAGAGACTTTATATACTACTCACGCACTTCTCACAAGTAAGCTTTCAATACACACTTGTTATCCCTCTTGAATTAAGTTTGATCTCAACCATCATTCGGATTGCTTATCAGATTCTTATAGCTAGGACACCGTTCTAACAAAGTTTATTGTATTTTTTGTCTAACAGATACACAAGTGATTAAAAAGTGATTCCGGATATCCCATGCAACTAAACTACTAACCAACGTGATGTGCCATTTCCTTGTGGGGTAGCAATAAAATAATAATAAAAAAAATCACTCTTACTAAAATTAATTTTTAACAACTCCCCACCCCCGCTCTCTATTCGCACCATCCACTCCCCCCTCCCCCAATTTTTTCCCAGTCATATTAAAATTATTTTTAACACCTCCACCAACACAGCCCTACCCCCATCACACCCCCTATCCCCCACCCTCCCCCCGCCCCTACACGGTCAACCTATCCCCCCCCCCCCTCTCTCTCTATCTATCTCTCTCCCTTTGGTCCCCATCAATTTTTTTTTTCATATAAAAGTATTTTTCAGAATTTTTTATTTTTTTACATTTACCAAACAACTGAAAACATGTTTATATAATTTTTCAATAAATATTTTTATTTTCTAAAAAATATTTCTTTTTAAAATCATTTTTCCGAGGGTTAGTTTTACACGAAACAAACGACCATTTTGCCCGAAACCGGATTACCATTCTTTAGCCCTTGGCATGTGAAGACAGTGGCTACGGACGAGGTAGTAGGTTTTGCGGCCTTTTGCTATTCACCGACCCGAGAAAACTGAATAGCGGGTCATTTCACCGCCCGAACTCGACTTTCGAACCCGAAAAAGCAAGTAATTGACAGGACGGCCGCCGCCGTTGGTGATCAAAGCACCGGCAGCACCGTTCCACCACCACCACGAGTAATAGGGCCACCATGACGGCTCTATTCCGCCGAGTCACCTCAACCCTCCGTTTCGATGTCAATCCCCACCTATTTCATACATCCACATATCCCCGAATCGCCGAAACCGGTCTGTACGGTATCCACCACTTGAAGACTCCCGGAGGCTTTCAACGTTTCGTAGACGACGCCATTGAGAGGTAAAAAAATCATTCACCTTGTTAATCACATAATTCCTCCGCCCGATATCGCAATTCCCTTTTTTTTCAGTGCAGTTTTACCATTTTATAAGAGCAATGGACAAACAAACGGAATTGTTTGTTACCCCATCCGTCTCAAAAGGAATGTGGAAAATAAATTCAAATTTACTCTTGATCGAGGTCATTTTTTTTTGTGACATTCATTTTGTGACGGAGGTAGTATATAGACCCAGACATTAATGAGTATAACAACAGATCAAAGAAGGAAGAGTATAATCACTATGGTGGAGTCATATAAAACACATTTCATCCTTCAAGAGCCTCAAGGGTGAGCGAATCCGGTGCTTTAGCGAATTTTCGCTCACAGAAACTGACATTCTGTAGTGGTGAGCCATTTTTTTCGCTCACCACATTCTTTTTCTATTAGTTGATTTTTTATAATTTAATGATATAAATTATTATTAATTTTTATTTATTAGTCCACCTTACAAATACTATGGTGGAGTATTTTTTATTTTTATTTTGTTATTATAGTTGCATATCTTTGTAAATCAAACACTCATAAATAAACGTCAATCTATGTTACTCGGACTCGCCTAGGAGTATGAGAGTATCCGATACGTGTACGTATCCAAGTGTAGGATTCAGGAAAAAGTAAAAGATTTTACACTAAATGTAGTGTAAAATAGCCATGTGCCGGACTCGCCTACGAGAATCCGACACCGGTGTGGCATGATGAAATGAAGAGTTTGAGCATCATAGATGTCAATTGTGATATCTAAAATGTTAAAGACATGAGAATAATAACTTAACGTACAACATACATATGAAAACAAAGCAATGGCAACAGTTGATAAAATGCTACATATAATATCTAGAGTTGTTGATAGCGTATATGCTCATTCAGGTCTAGGTCTGCTTTGAGAACAAGGTGTGGTTTTGTTTTGGGAGAAGTTGAGACTTGAGAGGATGTGAGCTGTTGGAGTAATACTGGTGTTAATTGCATACGAAATTTGGATTGATAGTCTGCATTTCCTCGAGGCAAGCTTGATTATGAGCATTGTCTTTGTCACTATCCATAATCGAAAAATTCATTTTTTTTTGCTTAAGCTTAGAGAGAGAAAATACGGAAGAAGAGGTGTGAGTAACATATACAACATTGGGCTCTATTTTCAGAGAAAAATAAGTTATGAACGTTTTTTATATTTAACATAAACAATGTCGTTTGGGTGTAAATCAAAGTTAAAAAAAATAAACATTTAATCCGGTTTCGGTTCACTCACAGTTTCGCTAACAATGTGAGCAAAACAATTTCGCTCAGGGTTTGAGCAAAAATTCACTCACCATTATTGCAGCAGTGCAGCTGAACCAATTTTCGGTCACCAGTTTGCAAAGTATTTCACTTGGTGAGCAAAAATTCCCTCACCATTGTGCATGGTCTAAAAGGTTTGACAAGTTAATTAAGACACAAGTATGGTACATTTTATATATATATATATATATTATTAATTGTAAAGGTTCGATATACATGTAACTATCCTCTGTCAGTTTCTAATTAGTTGGTTACTTAACATGGGTTTGCTCAAGAAGTGAAAAGGACAATTTTAAGCTTTTAGATCAGTTGGTAACTTAGTATTTAAGTAATCAAGCCTTGCTATTGAAATTGAAAGAATAAAATGAAATTCATGAAACAAAAATTAACATTCAAAGACAATGCCATGGCTCGTTATTGGGCTGTCAAACATGCCCTTTATGTGTGCTTAAATTTCGTACCTCTTTTTTGCAGGTCTGATGAACTTGTCAAGTACATTTCTGGAATACCATCTTCCATCGAGATTGTACGTGCGATGGACGAGATATCAAATACAGTAAGTTTAGGGCTTTGGAGAGATTAGTACTTGCTTACATTCATGCAACGGTTGAGGCATGTGGATTGGTGTTTTTATGTTTTTCTGATTATTTTGTTATTTAAATTGATTTTAGTAAAATGATAGGCCTTTTGATGAATGCATTAAGATTTATCTTACCTGAAAATGTTTGATTTTCAATGTTTTTGGTGCTTATGACCTATAGTGCTTATTATTGTTAGGTGTGCTCAGTTGCTGATTCTGCAGAACTTTGCAGACATACACATCCAGAGAGGTAATTCATTGTTGCTGTGAGCGGTTGACTCTTATGATCACTGTTCATATGATTAGTTATCTTTCTTTCTAGGAGTGCTTTATAATTATGTTGTTTTCAAACTCTAGGGAATTTGTTGATGAGGCAATGATGGCATCAATGAGAATTCAAGAATATATACATGTGAGGTGACCATTATATATGCTTCGCGTTCATTGTGGTTGATGATTGATACTATTTGTGTGTTCATGCTATTTCAATTCTTATTGGATTCTTTATTAAGTTTTGTACAAGTTAATGGCTATTTTGTTAGAAGATGCACTTTCAGAGGTATAGATTCTTAATAAAGGTTAACCCTGAGAAGACAAGGATAATCAATGTTTCTGGATGAGGGTGAATTCCTTTATTTATATAGTGTTTTGTAAATTTATACTACCTATGTCTCAAAGAGAGTTAGTTGTGAAAAACTTTATGGAAATGTTTTTTGACTTCTAATGTTTCCTTTAAATAGCTCTAAAATTTGTGACTTTGTATGAATGATTGCAGAAATATCATGTTTTTGTAAAGAGAGAAAGAAATTCAAATTATAATGAAAAATTTGTACTCCTTCCACTCGTAAAAAATTGGCCTAATGTGACCCTGCACATAGATTCTGAAAAGTTAATTGACTCTATAATAACTATTCGTATGTTTTGGACTTTCAGTGTTCTCCAAATGGTAGTCATTTGTTATAGGAGTAAAACAGATTCTCTAGAGGAGGAAATGTTAGAACATAGAATAGAATATAGACATTCTTTTTGGAACAATCCAAATAGAAGTACTCATCATCTTTTTAGGAATAGAGTGAGGCTTATCTTTTTTGTAGTCGTGACTCGTGACACTTTTTTCAGAAACATTCTTGAGCATTCTATTTCAAATTCTTTAGGTGACTTTTTGTTACTGACTGACAGCTGCTCAATACAAACCTCAACCTATATAATGCGGTTCTGAAAGCTGAGTCAGATCAGTCTTTGCTAGACAAAGAAGCAAAGAAAACAGCCCATGACCTACGTGTTGACTTTGAGAAGGGAGGAATTCATCTTTGTGGAGGTAGTATCCTTGTACAGTTTCACTTTTTTCTTGGTATAGCAGGTAATGGATAAAGTTTCTAGTTCTTACTGGTCCGTTTGTTTACAGAAAAGAAGAACCGAGTTAATCATTTAAATATTGAAATTGCTGAGCTGTGTGCACAGTAAGTGTATATCATCTTTTTCTGATATCTCTATTACTCCTTTAATGCTCTCTTGTCATTAATATAATCATGGATTAGAATATAGGGCCAATTTTCCCTCACATTCCTTTCGTAACTTATGTCGTGCATCAAACTACTCGGACCCAAGACACTTGCAGCCTTTGATAGGCATGTCTGCCCAATAATGCAAGGACTTTGACACATTCCAGTTGCTGCCTATTATATTTCAGTCAGCTTGCATACTTAACTTTTGCTTTAAACACTAGCTGAAATAAATCACGGACAAGGTTTCAGCGAGAACTATCATGGTCCGTACTGTTATTTCCTAGAAGGCTACAGAATAAAGGACAAAGTAACATCTCTTGATGAATATTAAATTCCAGTCAGCTGCAAAGTAAAGTAACTCCTTATAAATTAATACTGAAAGTTGCACTAGAACCTAAAACCCAAACCAGGTTTTACGCTAGTTCATCACCTTACTGTTACGTTTTTCATGCTATCTGTTTAGTCGATCTGTGTCTTTTGATCTTCCAATTTTAGTGACTGACGCTGGCTTCAGCTATGTGCTATTGACCCTATAAAAACTTTGATCAGCTCCTCTTAAACTAATTTTCTGTAATTGTAATATGGTATTTGATTTCTGCAAAGCGTCTGCTGCTGATATATATAGGATTTGTTGTGGATAAATCAGTTAATTTCATGTCAAGATAAAGCAGTTAAATCTCAAGTATACTTTGAGCTGCAAATTCTTGACAAATTTGATTTTTTTTTTCTTCTGAAAGGCCTGTTATGATAATGAGGTTTGAACTGGATATGTTATTACCAGTCGCATCATCTGAAAAGTAGAAGGATCAGTATTTTATTCCCAGCAGGTACCCTTTAGATGTCGCGATGCCTCCTCTTGCTCTCTTCGTTTTAGCATTTTTATAAAGATGTCTTAAAATAAATCTCCTCCAGTACACTTAATGAGGTTTTTTCTTTCTTGCCCAATTTATGCCTCTTCATGTCTTTCCGTGTCATTGTAAAAAAGCTTTTCAAAAGGGCCTTATCCTGCAGCTTTGTCAGCTTGCTCTTCAGTGTCTTTTTTTACTTAAATAATTATTTTCACTCTTAAATAAAAAACGGATTTGATTGGCTAGTTAACAGCAAAGACTTTGCTGTTAAACAGGTTCAGTGAAAACATATCCAAAGATCCTGGACATGTGGATATATTTCCAGCTTCTCGTACTCCGAAGAATTTGCGCCATCTTGTCAAGCCCATCAACCGTTCACTTGATTCAAGAAATAGCATGAAAGAGAAAGGATCCCGGATTGTAACACATCCGAGAAATTTGTCCTGTGTTCTCCAACAAGCATCCGACGAGGAGGTAACTTCTTTCAAAATGTTCCCACTGCTGGTTTTACTGTCAAAAAGTGCAATTTACGCAAAACGGTAGTTAGTTTAATCTTAGAACTGCTGGCACAAACCCCGAGCTATATGATTTAGGCTTAGCTGCTGATACAAAATACATTTTTGATTCATGTCATAATAATGTTACAATTTTTTACGCTGGCTGTCTGATACAACATACATCCTGGATATTTTGTTTAATCATAGATTGAAAGTTTATAATGTTACTAGGGTGACCGGAAACAAACGTAGCTATCGAGATCAATTGATTGTCAAATATCTGAATGTTTGTTGATGCATTTAACGCTTACTTAATTACAGTATTGATTTGGAATGGGCATTAGCGAGTTGCATTTTCTCTTTTTACTGACCGTTTTTTTTTCTTTCTCATTTTAATGCTCAGATCTTTGACAGTTATATTTTTGAAACTCATCCAGATTAGGAAAATGGCATATTTCCAAGGAAAATCTGTTCCACATTCAAACCTTGGCGTTCTTGATAAGCTGATAGCTGACCGTCACGAGATTGCTCAGGTTAATGAGACTGATACCCTACATCTTGATGCAGCAATATATCTGTTTTGATGAATTGTCATAATACATGTTCACATAAGTTGATGTACTACTCTTAAGTGCTACTCCCTCTGTCCCTAAATGAATGTCCATTTTCAAAAAATGATTGTCCCAAAATGAATGTCTTTTTTGAACATGGCTTTGTCCCTAAATGTTTTGTTTTTCAAAAAATTTCACCAGTCTCTTTATACTTGTAAAACTAAATGTTTGGAAAAGAGATTACAAGATTATATATGAATCTTTGCCACCAAATTGTACAAAACGTTAAGATTTTCAAATGTCCCTTAAAATGAAATTTGGACATTCATTTAGGGACATAGGGAGTATAAAATTAAAGGAATCATTCAAGATGTGGTTGAAGACTTGAAGTAAAGCTAGTAGTAATAGATAAAAATGAGTGATCCCTAGGATCCTTTGGGTACTTACAATGTGGAGCAACCTGTCTGGCTATTTAATACCACCCACTTTCTCAAAAGAAAAGTCCCATTTGATATGTCACTTTTTTATCGATGACACATTAGTTGTTTGTACCTTCTTGAAATTTCACCACAATTATTGCCTCTTTTAGGAATATAACTTTTTTTGAAAACAAACCAAACCATAAAGGAAAGTGGGACTAACTTTTATGTTTATTAAATATTGGGAAAGTAGGGCGTATAATTTTCATCATACTATAATTTTTGATAGTATGTTGAATTCTGATTAAAAAAAGTAGGAATACACACACTTTCACATGAGACAGTTTGAGATAGATCTGAAAGGAAATAAAGGGAAATTGCTGAAGTTGGTTTGAGCAATTAATAAGTGCATCATTGAGGAGTAATGCAGATGATGTGAGGTCAACGAATACGAAGACTAACACGTGGAGAATTATATGATAGGTTGTCGCTAAATAGAAAAGATTCCTGTAACCTATCCCATGTAGTTTGTTTTGGTCTATGCTTAGCTGAGTTTAGTTTGTTTCTTTTTCTCAAGTCTAAGGGCTGTTTGGTAGCCGGTTAAGGATGAGCAGTATAATTAATTAGGAGCTTATTAATCACCTCATTATTAATCATAGGTATTAGCAGTCATGACATTTAGGAGCTGGATTGAAATGCTTTAATCCCGTTTTAGCTTAATCCAGTGTTTGGTAGGAGGTCATATAATACTGGATTATTAACAATTTTTCAAAAGTTCCCTATACTTAAATGATAAGATTTTGCTGCTCTTAAAGTATACACTCCCTCCGTCGCTGAAAGATAGTCCCATTTAACTTTTAATGGTCAACACAAGTGAACTTTGACTAAAAACTAGTGGCATTCTAATCATCTTAGTGAAATAAAAAAAATGTTATTGATAAATAATTAAGTGATTATCAATAACAGTTTTTAAAATTTCGTTGGGAAGGATGATAGATTGACATGAATGTTTGTTCAAAGTTCGCTTGTGTTGACCATCAAAAGTCGAATGAGACTATCTTATTGGGGCAGAGGGAGTTTTTTTTTTTTTTTTTTTTTTTTTTTGTTGTAAGCTTTGTTGTTGTGTAGTAAGCTGCATGTACTTCAAGAAAATATATAAATCCAAACATTTACATAATCATCTATGTTAAAAAAAATTATCATACTTTCGTCCAACACTAAATCCAACTTTCATTATAATTTTAGACCATCTGTTTTGGCCAAGGAGAGTAGTCAATTAATTGTTTTTCTTGGTTGACCTTACTTTGTTAGTGTCTTAGTATGAAAAAGGACAAGGCTTTATAATGGTACACTATGAGTGATGTCTTTTTTAAGACATCAAAACAGTACAAGTTAATATCATTAATCAACAATGTCATCGCTAGAACACTGTTAGTGAAATGTCATTTTTGCGAGTTAGATTCTCAACCTCATCTTTTTACTACATTCATCAAACCGGACTCTCAAATCTTTGTGATGTGTACAATCATTTCTGCTAAAATTCCATCTCGGTTTCAGGCCAGTTGGCTTTACTGTTTGGTCAATTGCAAAATCATCAGATAACACAAAATCTGCTCTGAATATATCAACTGCAGCGTATCAAGCCAAATACACTTGAACAAGTTTGGGTGTTCTTGTAGGGAGTGGAGTTTTTTTTAAACAATGAGGAGACAAGGAGAAGAGGGGGTCTAAGTCATCAAGGAGTTTGGGTTAAGATCGAGTTGTAAACGGAGGAGGAAAAAGAAAGCATCAGGCGACTATAAGGGTGTGCGGCCGCACAATGTGGTGTTGTGCGGTCGCCCAGTTGAACTGGGAGTTTTAGGACCTTTATGGCTGAACTGTGCGGCAGCACATGTAACGGGTGCGCGCCAACACACTTACGCTAGGGCTAAAAGCTGTAAGCTCGGGATTTTGTTTGCTATTTCAACGAGATCTCTTCCTGTGATGGATTAGGGTTTCTCCTAACCGATATAAACATAGTTTCGACCAGATTATTGTGTGCTTGAAGAGCTAGGATACACATTAGAGAGCCACAATTAGTGTCAATGAGGGGCCTGAGGGCCTAGTTGAGCCATAGGAGCGATCCTACAACTCGGCCATGACCATGTTGTGTGTATTCTTGGGAGAGTTGAGATAATATGTGTGAGGGTTATTATTGGAGGGTAGTCATGCTAGATCTTAGTGAGTGCATGTGCATATTGTAACAATCTCATATTATTATGATTGTGATATCCTGGCTTGGTGCCCCCAGATGTAGTCATGTGTTGACGAACGGGGTTATCAAATTCTTGGTGTTATGTTCTTTCATATTATTTCATGTGTTGAATTATTTTCTCCATGTTTGGACTGCTAGTATGGGCTAGGCGAATGTGGAGATCCCCCAAATCCTCTACAACTTACAACTGGTATCAAGAGCTTTGGTTTGGGAGATCCAAAGGGGGCTGGATTTGATTGAAACGGAGGCTGCTGAATAGCAAGATTCAAGTGCATAGATCTGAAAGATTCTGATGCTAGGTGCATGCGGAAGTAGATTCAGATGGTTCAGATTGCAACAATCCATGGTAAGGAGGTTGCAGAAATTCAGTCGATCATGGCATAGATCCAAGGTGAAGAAAGAAACAGAAATTTGACCAAACAGGGGTAAACGATCGTGCATAGTGGGGCACATGACCGTGCAGGGTCAATGAGAGGTCGTATGGTTTTTTTTTGTGCTGAAGCACGACTGTGCCAAACAGGACACGACCGTGCATAAGGCCAGAAAGTCAAAATTAGTTTTGTTTCTTATGAGATTTACAGAGATCCGAGGTGAGATTTGGAGATTTAAAGATCTAGATGGATCAAAGGCGTTCTTGGGATCATGGGGCGGTCAACTTGGGTTGGAGAAAGATCGCGAGAAGAGAAATTTGCTTAGTGCAAATTTAGGCGACGTAGAAAACATGAAAGACGAGGGAGGCATCGGGCACTTGCGGAGGCAGCCGACGATGCAGAGGAGAGACACGTATAGCGAAGGAGGTCGTATGTTTAAATCCATAGTGGATAACAGTCAGAGTTCATGGGTGTTGAATTCTAGTGCTCCAGGCAATTCCGAAGGAGTTAACCGGTGAATAGTTGCAAGGTGAGGAGATGTGTGAAGACTGTTTTGCAATGGCGTGTGGGTGAGTGGTATAAGCCGGTTTGACCACGCGGGAAGATGATGACTTCTCGCAAATGACGGATATGAGCGACTGGTGGCAAGCTTAAGGAAAAAGGAGAAGATGTTGTGCTCTACCGACAACATCAATATTCGCTCCGGGTGGGAGGAGGTTTGTAGACCGGCCTATTGGTGTAAAAGGGAGAGACATCAACGAATGACATGTTAGGGGGGAGACGTGACTATTCATAGTTGGCCAACAAAGAGAAAGAGTCATGAAGGCCTTAACAGAGAGCGAGATCAGACCAAGAGAAGAAAATGCAAGAAATACGGTGTGTCTGAGTTTCATGGGGGAGCATTGCGAGGAAGGTGGGTCTGGAGGGAGAAGGCGAAGTTAGACTTGCGGAGAGAAATCAAGGTAGAAGTTGATTTGGGGAAGGCAAGAGGAATCTAACACGGAGAGGTTGAAGCGTCGCTTGGTTTCAACTCGCCTTATTACTTGAGCGTGGAGGTTCATAAAGGGGGAGAGCGTGGAGGCTCATCATCATCAATCATTAAGGAGTACTCGGTGTTGTAAAGACATAATATGGAGGTTCATTCCGTGGTGGGAGTTTGATGGGTCGGTTACTATGTTATGGTTTTAGTCTCCAGGTGGGAGATTGCTGGGAGAGGAGTCCTAAAACAATGAGGAGACAAGGAGAAGAGGGGGTCTAAGTCATCAAGGAGTTTGGGTTGAGATCGAGCTGTAAACGGAGGAGGAAAAAGGAAGCATCACGCGACTACAGGGGTGTGCGGCCGCACAATGTGGTGTTGTGCGCTTGCCCAATTGATCTGAGAGTTTAGGGCCTTTATGGCTGAAGTGTGCGGCCGCACATGTAGGGGGTGTGCGCCAACACACTTACGCCGGGGCCAAAAGCTGTAATCTTGGGATTTTGTTTCCTATTTCAGCGGGATCTCATCCTGGGATGGATTTAGGATTTCTCTTGACCTATATAAACATGGTTTCGACCAAATTATTGTGTGTTTGAAGGAAAGAGTTAGGATACACATTAGAGAGCCACAAATAGTGTCAAGGAGGGGGCCGGGGCCTAGGAGAGCCATAGGGGTGATCCTACAACCCGACCATGACCGTGTTGTGTGTGTTCTTGGGAGTTGAGATAATGTGTGAGGGTTGTTATTGGTGGGTAGCCATGCTAGATCTTAGTGAGTGCATGTGCATATTGTAACAATCTCATATTATTATTATTGTGATATCTTGGCGTGGTGCCCCTAGATGTAGTCATGTGTTAACGATCTGGGTTATCAAATTCTTGGTGTTATGTTCTTTGATATTATTTCATGAGTTGAATTATTTTCTCTATGTTTGGACTGTTAGTATGGGCCAGGCGGATGTGGAGATCCCCCCCCCCCCCAAATCCCCTACAATTTTGTCTCTTTCCAAGAATCACGAGTAATTTGAACCTATTCTTCTGTATCCCACATCCGCATCCTCTATCTTCTTTTGATCGCTTAAACATGCGACCCAGCTGCTTAGCGCTCTTCATAACATATTGTTGATAATCGTAAATCTTTCCTACCATTGTTAATATTTTCAATTACCTTCTATTCGTGAAATGAAATTGTTTGAGAATCAATTACAACAAACCCAAATAGAAGTTAGCCCGAGCTAAGCCATTGCCTTCCCATTGAAATTGGGATTTGATGCATAAAAAATATGAAAGTGAATTGAAAGACCTGGGATGTGTTCCTGACAATGACACCTTAGGACATGTTTGATAACCATTTCATTTCTAATTCTGCTTCTTTATTTTTATCAAAAGTCAGAAATGAAGTCTGTTTGGCAATTACTTTCGTTTCTAATTGAACGTCTCGTCTTTTTTGGCCAATATTAGGATCGAAAAAATTAATTTCATCCGTACTAAAAGTGTTTCTCGAAAACTCGGGACCTTTGAGTTATTGACGTCGCGGTTTCAAACTCTACCCACGGCATTTTAAAATGCAAAACGTAAATCACATTTTAGAACATCCCCCCTTTCTCTTTCGTCTTCATCTGGTCCCATCATCTGTGATTTCTGGAAAACCTTGAGTTAACTTGAGTTAAAAAAGACTTCAATTTAGATCCCCTGTCGTTATTCCCTGTGAATTCATCAAGTGAGAAGATCCGTCGGATGCGTGACAGGTCACAGGAGTTTGCCAAGCCAAATTGAAACTCTATCAAGCACTGTAATCGGTGCCGATTCAGTGATTAACGCCTTTGTAGATAATGCCTTCGTATATTCATTCGAGACGTCTAAGAGAAGATCCGTCGGTTGCGTGACAGGTCACAGGAGACGACAAAGATCGAGGCGGCTCCGGCCACAACGAGGAGATGATGAGGGAGAATAGGAAGGGAAGACTTGCATTTATGTGCTGATGTCGTTGGGTAGTGTGACGATAGGCAACAAAGTGATCATTCAGAGGAAGGCAATGAACTCAATAGTGCAGGCTATGTAGAAGGTAAGAGTGGACGTTTTGATGATGAATGTGTTGTAGTGTGGGGGTTGGTGGAGGGAGAATCCATGGGAGTATATAGGGTTGTTATACGATTCGAGTTGGCTCTAGCTCGGCTCGGGATCGACTTGTGAAAGCTCGAGCTCGAGTGAGCTCGAGTTGTAACTCGACTCGAGCTCGAACCGATTGTCAAGCTCGTTTCGTTATCGAGCCGAGCAGGTTCGACTTGTTTAGCTCGTTAAAAGCTCGAGTTTGGCTCGATAACCTCGTTAAACATGAATTTTTGTTTTCGACCAGCTCGAACTCGACTTGATAAGCTCGTTAGGAACACGTTTTTACAGGAAAAAAACCTAAGCTCGAGGTCGACTCGTTAAAACTCGAGTTCGAAATCGGCTCGAGTTGTTCGCGAACAGCTCGCAAGCTCAATTCGACTCGAATTCGAACAAACAATTGAGCTCGAGCTTGATAAATTGTAAACGAGCTCGAGCTCGACACCCCAAAGTTCGACTCGGCTCATTTATAGTCCTAGGAGTATAATTGGGGTTGGTGTTCAGAACTGTGGAAACGGCGAAAAATAACATATGGGTTGAGCTTGAGATATACAAGCTATAAAATAGAATATGAAACGATTACCAAATATATTTAACTTTTTCATTGTTTTATGAATATGAATAAAAAGTTGAAATAGAAGTATAATATCTCTTTTAAGGGCAATTTGCGAATTGGTAACCTGAGTTTGTCTAAGGTTTGCAATCCCCAACCTAAAAGTTCAAGTTTGCAAATTGGTTACCCAAGTTTGTCAATTTTTTGCAATGTGGTCAATACACTAATTTTTCGTTAATTTTTTGACAGGCTTAAACACATGTGCAACGCACATGACTTTTAAAAAGGGCAATATTGTCAATATTCGGACCTAAACACATTTGCAATGTGGTGATTGAGTTGCACACCTCCGAAAATTGACAGGATTGCCCTTTTAAAAAGTCATGTGCACTGCACATGTGTTTAAGTCTGTCAAAAAATTAACAAAAAGTTAGTTTATTCACCACATTGCAAAAAATTGACAAACTTAGGTAAACAATTTGCAAAATTGAACTTTTAGGTTGGGGATTGCAAACTTTCGATAAACTCAGGTTACCAATCTGCAAATTACCCCTCTTTTAATGTAGAATTAAAAACGGTTACCAAACGCTACCTTAGTTGTCCTAACTGCAACTGAATCATTTCCATGAGCGAGAAAATGTGCAACTTCATACATGGTGGAGCACCACGGTTTAAGAGCTTTATTAATCTCTCTAAGTGAGTTTCAATTTATTGTTTGTTACTACCTGCTCCAGAACTAAGGGAAAAAAGATATGAATATATCAGTTTCCAATCTTTGTATCCATACAAGCTGTTTTTCTCCAATTTGATAGCGAAACGAACAAACTCATGAGGCAGTCGACATGATTAACAATGTAGAAACAAATACCTTAGTTGGATACACATTGTATCTCGGGAATAACAATTAAACAACTAACATGTAGGGTATACAATTAAGTCATACAGCATAAAGGAGGAAAAAGAAAAAAAAAATACAGCGAAAAGAACCCAGAAAAATGTTATCGAATAGGTGTTGGAGAAAAGATTGAGCTTGATTTGGGTTGTGACAATAAGAAAGAAGAAGTCAGATGGAGTAGATGAAGAATTCATCTTTGAGCAATCACCAACTTGCCAAGGCAACATTTCCATCTAAAAATGAGGCTAGTGTTTCAAGTCTAGGATTTTGTTAATGCAAAAGTGATGGGTATTCTTATGATAGAAGATGTAATTCACACGAGATGCAAACCACCCCCTACGCCGGGATCGCCAATGAAAAGATTAAGGCGTAATCCCATCGGGTGATATTAGTACTTCACTCTATTATCTATCAAACACCCACTAGTTCCGCTTAATAATCCATTTCAGGCTATCCCGTGTGCGTACCTGCTACCAGACGACCCCTAAGTGATCTAATGTGGTGTTCATTAGGAAGAGAGAGAGAGAGAGAGAGAGCAGTGATTTGGTATATAACGTGTTCAGCAAAAATGTTGAAGTCCATCTTAAATTTGTCGCTCTGAACGTGGATTTTTTTGTTCAAGGAGTATAAAGTCTCTTAGCACAATATTATTTCAGACATTTTCTGCAGGTAGATCCATTTGCACTGTATCTTTTTTTGACTCTTTCTTTATTCATCCTCTGTCCCAATTGTTGGTCCACCATCTTTTCATTTACCTTTTCTTGTTTAAAAAATGAAAATAGGAATGCTATGGACTGTCGTACTACATGTCTCCCTGTCCTTTGAGGGGTGGTTTCATAATCAGATGCATACGAATTCTCGCGCCCAACTTTAACGTACCAATGTGCCCAGGGAATGCCACACATATTCTTTTGTTAGTTGTGCATCTTTTGAATACAAGAACGTCTTGGAAAGTTGTGCTATTTTCCTTTGCTTATCTGCAGTAAGTTCTTACTGTAGGCCACGTTAAGCTGAAAGGGGTCAGTCGACCCCCCTTTAGTTTTGGAACTTGTCGATTTTACTACTTTCAAATTTTTAGAAAATAACATATTACTACCAAAAATGATGAATTTATACATTTGGACCCCCGTACTTTTGAGAAAAAATTGCAGTTAATTATTATTTTGACCCCCTTGTGTATTAAATGTGTGTACCTCAATCATAATATTTATCCCATAAATAATTTCGACCCCCCTTACAAAAATTCCTGGCTTCGCCACTGTCCAGATGCATGCTATAATGCAGTTAAAATCGGTCCATGTAAGATATTTTGCTCACTGTGCATCATTTGAAAATAATTACGTGGAAAACGGACATACATAACTTTGTTCTAAACCACTAATTTTCTTCTGGTAGATGCATGCAGATTATGGGTTGCAAATCTTATGCTGACTATACTTTGCGTTCAAGCATGGCTTCATCTCCGGAAGTTGTAGTCTCCTTTTTGCACGAAATGAGCAAAACAGTATGGCCGAAGGCTGATGAGGTACCATATGATATTGTTTTTGAGAGGCCTAAAGTGATTTTTTTTCTTGGTTCTGATTATTAAATGACGTAAATTAAATCAAATAGATTCTTTAGGAATTGAAGGCAATTAGGAATTTTAAGAGAGTAAAGAGTGGCCAAACATCTGGGGATTTAAAGCCATGGGATGTTGCATACTTTACAAGGTTGATGAAATATTCTTCTCTCGACTTGGACTTCTCAGTAAGTTCTGTGTTGCACTTCTATATGTTGTCCTTTGGATCCGTAAATGGTTATATATAGAAGGATTCCTGTGGATAAGCAGTATTTTTTTTTTTTCTATTGGTGCAGGTTGTAGCATCATATTTTCCATTGTCACAATGTATTGAGGGTCTGAAAGTGGTGGCTGAATCACTGTTTGGAGTGACATTTCGTAGCATCCCCCTGGCACTTGGTGAATCATGGCATCCGGATATTGTAAAAATAGCTCTTCATCATCCTCAGGAGGTAACATACAAATTTCTTAGCTGTGTTACAGGCTTACAGCTCCAATAATGTATTACTCCCTCCGTCCTGGAATAAGTGTCACAGTTGACAGGTCCTATGATGCTCGGACTCTTTGGTTTACCACGCCGGACCCTTCTGAACAAAACTAAAGTACGAGTGTCACACACTGGTACGGCGAGGTAAACCAAAGTGTCCGAGCATCACAGGATAGGTCAACACTTTAAAGTTTTTTGCTATGTTTACTTGATTGCCCCTATCTAATCATATGTACTCCCTCCGTTTCGAAATAAGTGACGTTTTAGAGAGACAACCGTGTTTCAAAATAATTTACGTCTTCACATATTTGTGCTGTATCTGACCAAATTACCCTTTCCTCCATTAATGTCAACCTAAGGTGCTCGGACTCTTTGGTTTACCTCGCCGGACTCGTCTCGACAAGAATAAAATACGAGTGTCCGACACGGGTATGGCTGGGTAAATCAAAGAGTCCGAGCATCAGA
The DNA here is from genome assembly GCA_026119855.1 of Campanula takesimana. NCBI lineage: Eukaryota > Viridiplantae > Streptophyta > Magnoliopsida > Asterales > Campanulaceae > Campanula > Campanula takesimana. The sequence continues at coordinate 673,435 of JAOWBW010000290.1, forward strand.
GATGTCAACTACTTTATGTCCTCACCTTCTTTCTCTTCATACTTTCTTCAAGTGTCTGCCGCTTCCTCTATCTCTTTCTATTCCACTATACTCCATCAATTTCCTTTTTTACAGGTTCGATTTGTAGCTTTATGAATTCCTAGGGAAAGAGAGAACTTGAGGTTTTACAGAGAGGAGTGATTGTACAAGTGGGTTTACTCCAAAAAATGAGAGGGATGCATAAGTAAATAGATAAAGGACCTATATAAATCCATAAAAGTCATCTGAAGTAAATAGATAAAGGACCTATATAAATCCATAAAAGTCATCTGAAGTATCTGTAACAAAGTGGCTACTAAGTAAAGAGCATGCGTTTGATTTTGATTGTTGCTCTTTAAGTTGGATCTGCTGAAGAAGAAGCTTGGACCCGGCGATCGATTTCAACTACAAGGAAAAGTCTATGTTTGACGTTGGGTGGGTGAGATCAGACTGATAGAGAAGACGGTTTAGAAGATGAATGCTAGGTGCCGACGTTGGAAGTGGTTTTCTTTGGCCGGATAGAATAGGAGAGATAAAGTTTTGGGAATGGTGATGGACGGTGAACTTGAAAGGAAGAGAAGATGGGGTTACAGCTTTATTGTTGGCTGCAAACAGAGTCATAATTTAACTGAACTTGTATCGAATATAGGAGTAGTATTACCATGAAGAGAAAGAGTAAATGTGGAAATGTGAGGTATATTCAATGCGTTTCTTGGTTAATGTGATTAGTCCTAAAATGTCAAATAAAACGAAACGGAGGGAGTATAGGGTAACATTTGCTAACAAAACGGCTCCTTGCACTTCTCATGGCATTGCATTGTCTTTGTCTACTAAAATGGGTAGTTTAGGAAGATCACAAAACTTTATACCTATTTTAGAAATTCAACACTTATTTTGTGATGAACTAAAATGGAAAGGGGGACATTTATTCCTGGACGGAGGGAGTAACCGGTAACTTGAATGCATATGTTCAAGCCACGTTAAGAAAATCGCTCTAGTGTGAGTTTGTAAACTAAGGATGGGGTTTAAGTTACATGTCTCCGAGTCCTTTGGGGTAAAGATTGTGTACTCTAGAGTAGACCCGTTCTCGAAGGTGCTGGGGATTGTGAAGTCCAACTTCTTATTATCTTCGTTCAAGTGTCTGCATTTTCTCTTGTACAGTTTTGTAACTTACTTGATCTACACATAATAGGTGTTTATTGGGCCTATGAATCTATAACCTACACATCAGCAGACTTCACTAGCCTCTGTTACTTTGATGTCCGTTAATGAATTGTGTTTTAATTTGAAGTGTAATAATTTGTACGTTGCTCACACTTACGAATCTAAAAGTACAAGTATGATATTGATATTACTCAAATAGTATGATGGTCGGAAAAGTAGTTTTCCCTTGTTGTCCGGGCTCTCTTCTCCCCACAAATTTCACTTTTCCCAGAGGAAAAACATTATGCTGAACCATAAAGGTTGGGACCTTGAACGAGCTGAAGGCTATAATTTCAAATTGCTAAGAACACATTATGGTCAATTAACACACCCACAAAGAGAATGCCTCTTTATTTAGCTATAGCATGAACTTATGATTCATCAATCTCACGTTCTTGCTGCGTAGTGAGTAAATTTATTTTGCTAGTGTGCTGTGTCATACGTGATGTCAAAGTCAGTATCATGTTAATACATTACTTGTGCCCAAGCTGTGAGAACCTTTTTGCGAATGGATCTTTTATTGGGTTTATTCCTTCTCTCTGTATGTCTGTTTGTGCCCACATGTTATTAGCCATCTTTATCAATCTTTGTGTTTTGGACTTTGAAAATTGGTGCTGCTTGCAACAGCTTTGTTTAAGTACAAGTACGTACTTCACACGTTATTGATGTTGTTGTAAGTTAATTCGATCTCCTCAATCCTTTTATTAAGACTCTGCATTGCAATTCAATCCAGGGTAACTTGGGATATCTATACCTCGATTTGAATTCAAGAAAGGGCAAGTATCCTGGTTGTGCACATTTTTCTATTAAAGGGGGCCGTAGGATCTCCACAAATGAATATCAGCTGCCAGTACGTAACTTGATTTTGATTTCATTATTTCTCCTGTCCAGTTATTGCAGTCTAGAAATATTTGTGAATAAATTTTTATTTTTTGTTCCCCGGCACTAGCCTTATTTCGAGACCTTACTGATGTGATTATTGAGTGTCTAATTATTTCCTCAGGCAGCATCTATTACTTCTGATATAAAGAATATAGACACCTCTCATTGGAAATTTTTACTATGAAAGACTAATCTCGTAGACAGCAGGAGAGTGGTTGAGTCTGAATTCTGAAAGGTTTTCTGAGGGGTACATATATGAGACACGGTTCTGAATAAAACTTTGTAAATTAGTCACTAAAAAATCTGCAGTGGAAGTTGTAATCCTTCATGAAAACATATGTACCAAGTGGCAGATACATGAGGTTCTCAATGGTCAAACTTTGAATTTGTGTAATTGGTGGTTTTCAGTTTGACTTCTAGATGGAGTTTAGTAGGAAGGGAGATTTTCCTGTTTATATTCTTGGTACTAATTGGCGGATAGGAAAATACTCAAAATAAGTGGCTGATATGTATTCTTTGTCCTGAAGTATTCAATTGCTTTTCATCCTATTTTATTTATTTCTGTCCTTTTAAAAGAGTGTATGCCCCATTCCAAAGGAAAATAAATTAATAATATGATCTACGCTTGCTGCATGCAGGTTGTAGCTCTTGTTTGCAACTTTTCAAGGTCTCATAACTCAGAGCCCGTGAAACTTCACCACTCAGAAGTTGAAACTCTTTTCCATGAGTTTGGACATGCTCTCCATTCGTTGCTTTCAAGAACTGTATTCTTTTGCTCCTTACAACTATCAAAGGCCTTACCATTGTTTTCGTTGTTGTAATCTTTCTTTGACCCATTTTTTTCAGGACTACCAACATTTTTCGGGTACCAGGGTGCTTATTGATTTTTCTGAAACCCCGTCAAACCTTTTTGAGTAAGTCCTGTAGACTGCCAATTGTTATTGTTCTTTCCAAGTTGTCTCATTGACATGTAAAAATGACACTAACGTATTTTTGTTAGTAATTTACTTGCATTTGTCTATGTGCACCGTCAAACCTTTTTGAGTAAGTCCTGTAGACTGCCAATTGTTATTGTTCTTTCCAAGTTGTCTCATTGACATGTAAAAATGACACTAACGTATTTTTGTTAGTAATTTACTTGCATTTGTCTATGTGCATTTTTAATCTGTGTGGTGCTGACAGAATGTGTTTGTCTGCAACATATTTCATGATGATTTTTCACAATTGTGTTTTCTCTACTATACCTTTGCATGGCTATCTATACTTGCTGTTTGTTAATGCCACTTGTTTATGTTGTTATATTTTGTACACTTACCAGCAAAGCAATGTCTTGCATATGGCCAAAGCTCTTTCTGAATATTACTTACAATGGTCCTTTTAAAGGGTGAAGTATCTACCATGGATGCCAACTTAGAAAAGAGTAGAATGATTATGATACTCCATAATCTGTATTTGCCATTTTAAAACTCATTCTTTATTTTCAATTCACTATATACATGTAGCTATTTCAATTAGCACGACTTTTTTCATAGACATGTAGCTATCTGAAACAGCGGCATCTTAAAGAAAATGTTGTTTCAACAACAATGAGCGAGTAATATTGCACCAGATCGTGCTACTGTATAACTACCCCTGAAATGGAATTCAATTTCTTTGATCGGTTTTGAATCCACTTCTGACAAAGCACAACGACATTTTTGCTTACATGATTATGCAATATGAATTTGATTCTTAAACATTAACCAGTCCTGGTGCTGATTTATCTTCTGATGTAGGTATTATGCATGGGATTATCGGGTTTTAAGCAAATTTGCGAAGCATTATTCAACAGGTGAAGTGATTCCTGAGAAGCTGGTCGAATCACTGCAGCTAGCACAAAGGATGTTTTCTGCAATTGACTTGCAAGAACAGGTTCGCTTTTTTTTAATAATTTCTTTATTAGTCTATTTGCGTATTTGATTTAGAAAAAGAAAAAAATAATAAAATAATAAAAAAAGAGAGACAAAACAAATACCAAACATGACTTTAGCTGCTTCCTTAATGTTGCTTCAGATCTTTTTCGCATTAATGGACCAAACTCTTTTCGGGGACCATTCATCCTCACCAGGGGATACTGTTTCAGTAGTTGCTGATCTGGAAAGACAGTATTGTCCTTGGAAACATGTGGAGGGTACTCATCAGCATACCCGTTTCACCCACCTTCTAAACTATGGTGCAGGTATATATCTCTACTCAGGACTAACTGCATTTTCTAAGATATGGAGTTGGCACATCATAGTGGGATTTTCCTGGTCAATGCGGTAATTCCACAATATTTGTTGCATAAGATTTTTGGGAACACCTACCATGTGCGTCTCTTTTACCTGTACATGGAAAAAGTTATTTTCTCAAGGTATTGACCATCACCTATTGAGAAATGCATTGTATTGAAAAAGAAGACAAGCATTCATACTCGTGAAATATTTTGAAAAGAGCAATTACCTTGCTCCCTCTTTACTGCTCAAGGGGTCCGATGAAAGTACTGCCTTCGTCCCAAAATGAATGACCTTTTCTTATTGAAGGGACACTCTGATAAGATAGGTTTTTAATAGTAAAAATACATAAAATCCTTGTTATCCATTTTCAAACTTTTAGTTTTGCAAGTGTAAAATAAAAAATATATATATATAAAAAAAAAGGTAAAAATCATTTAGGACACCTTTTGGGACTAAAAGGCCATTCATTTTGGGACCGAAAAGGTCATGGGGACGGGGGCAGTAACATTTTAAATAACAAAACATGGTGTTTATTTTTTCACAAGTTCCTCTAGATGTTGAAACAGTCACGCCATGAGTTTAGCAATATGTGTCAAGAATCAAACACCTGCACAAAAGCTAGTGCTGATGAAGTGTCTAAATCTGGGGGGTCACTTGGGTTTTCTTTTGATTGCAATAATTGGTGGTTTATGAAGTTTTGTCCTATGGTTTAGCAATCCCTTTGACTAGTTTTCTCAAATTATCTTGTGCATTAAATGCTTGGATTGCTTAACTTGAATTATTTGTGCTGAGATTACATAGGTTATCATATCTTCTCGTGGTGAATTATGTAGGTTATTATAGCTACTTGTATGCCAAATGCTTTGCTTCAAGCATATGGGAAAAGGTGTGCAAGGATGATCCATTATCTTTAGCTACTGGTACTGCTCTCCGGTCAAAGTTGTTGCACCACGGGGGAGCCAAACACCCTGCTCATATACTCACCGATCTCGTTGGAGATGATGATGATGATCGTATTATTATAAGGCATCGTAATGGGGGTATAGTTCCTGATATTACAAGCCTTTGTGATGAAATGCAATTGACAAGCCGATAGAAGTGATTGGGACAAGAAAATGGAACTGAAAGTAACTATCAAACACCAACTCCCAACAGGTGTGTCTTGGAGGGACATAAAAGGAAAGGGAAGTTACTGATACTTTTCCTGCTTGAAGAACATGAAAGATTAAGCTCTGTTGGAAGAGGTCATGTTTTGATTGTTGTACAATTAATTGTTACTAGACTTTCTTTCAATGAAAATTCAATATGGTTGACTACTTTTTAATTAATTACTCTCCCGTCAAAAAATGAATTTAAAAAATATTCATACTCTTGAGCTTGACTAAGAGTGAATTTTGATTTTTTTTTAAGAAAAATGAGATCAATTTGAATATTTTTAGACATTCGTTCTGGGTCGGAGGAAGTACTATATTTACTTGTACAATGCTAAAATTACACCTAATTGACATCATTATTATCTTGAAACAGCACACTTTTGGCCTCGATTATCACATTTTAGAAGGTAAAGCTACAACCCCAATTACATACTATAACCAATATTTTGGGAACTGCAAGAGAGCTGGAAATAATATACAAAGACATGGATAAACAGCCACAAAGTATGAAGCTTATGTGGAAGATAACATCAATGACTATTACTTCTATCTTCATTTGTATATAACAAGGAAAGCTTCAAGAATGGAGATATATTATTATATTAAGCCGCACATTCTCGGTCCTCCTTGTCACTCTGTTTAGCATTACCCTTACGCTCGACATTAACGACCCACTGCCGGATGATAGAGTTGACTTCTTCTGGCAGCTCATCGTGGGGACAATGGCCTGTGATCGTGTGAAGACTCGGTATAATGAACAAAATAAAAAAGGTGCAGTAAGCAGATCCAGTTGTATTCTTCCGGAAGGTTAGAGAATTACCTGCATCTAGTTCTTTGATTGTGATACCTTTGAAGTGCTCTCTAATAACTTCTAGTTTCGAATGCGAGTCGGATATTGGATCTTTCATTCCCTAGGAAAAAATAGTTTTCAATCATGGGTATTCAAAAGCAGAAACGATTATTACTCCCTTCGTCCCGCTATAATATTGGTGGTCAACTCATCTGAACAGACCAAGAATTTACGGATATTTGATTATCCTAGTGAAATACTATAACAAATGATACTGATTCACTATTAAGAATACCATCAATAACAATTATTAGAACTACGCTAGGATAATCGATTCTTTATAAATTTTTGGTCAAAGTTTAATATAGTTGACCACCAAAATCAAAGTGGGACTATCTTTCCGGGACCGAGAGTATTATCAGGCATTTGAACTGTGCTTATTACCTGGATAACAAGAACTTTTTCCTCAAACCCCTTGAGAAGATAATTGAGTGGGATGGCGAGATTAAAGCTGAAGATGCTTTCCAGAACCACTACCACTCCAGGGTCATACGACTAATCTTTTGATCAAGGAAATGCAATAATAGAATAATTAAACAAAGTTTTGTCAGCCATGCCAAAAGCACTGAGATTGAAATTTATATGGATCGGGCGACTCAAAATGCAAAAAATTCAAGTTGATGAGGTTTAGATGAGCCCCTGAAAAATCGGGAAGATGGTATGGGTTGGAATTTTTAGTATTTGAATGTCTGGTCCTATATGATCAGATAATAGCACAAAGAACGTATCCAACATATGAGTCACACAAGAGGATACTGCTCTTAGCATCTCATTTATAAGCCAATCATCAGCACGTTCAGTTTTCTGCATCATCAATGTAGTCAAAAAGCAATGATGTGAAGAATCTGAAGCACATAATAAAGTAATACACAAGTTATTTTGGTGAACATTACATTGGGGTAGCAGCTCTTCATTATACTGCTGAGGCTCCACCTCAGGAAAGGCGAAAGGAGACGTGCACCCAACCATGTAGGTCCTGAAGTTTGCCTTTCCTAAAATATTTATTGTTCAAAGAGTTGATAGAGTTAAGAAATATTATTAAATGAAAAAAATATATACTAAACAACAGCGAGACTAGCAAGCGGTGTCTCAAAAAAAAAGGACGAAGAAGATCAAATGTTGTTAAGAATGTCATAGGTGCAGTGAGCTTTATTGCCTTACTTTGGAGGAGGGAACCGAGGAATATTTTGGAACAAAATCCCCAGCACTGTTTAAAAGCACAACGGATCTGGCTAAAGCAGGCCAAAGACCAGCGACAAAAGCAACAAAATAACCTGAGAAGAAACAATGTGTCAATATCTGATTAGCGAGATAATAAGTACCACCTCTGTTCCAAAATGAAGGACCTTTTTTCCCCCAAATGAATGATCTTTTTTATCCAAAATGTGTCCTTAAATGATTTTTTACTATTATTTTGTTTTCAAATTTCATTTTATACTTGCAAAACTAACAGTATAAAGCGGAGAGCAATGATATTTATGGTTTTTTACTATTAAAAATCACATTTTCGAAGTGTCCCTTAAATCGGAAAAGGTCATTCATTTCATTTTGGGACGGAGGGAGTAATAAACATACATAAAAACAAAAACACACGCAACCCACATAATTCTTGATAGGTAAGATGGTAATATTGTGGGATACCAAAAAATGAAATAGGGAGATAACACAGGCAAGGAAACTGGAACCATATGTGCGCCATAGACATGACAGAGATAGAGTTATCTAGCAAATTGAAGCAAGTTTATCAAAGCCATGGTCGAGGTGGTGAAAGAATTCTACTACCTTCATTTCATGTAAGAGTACCCGTTTGTAAGATTCACTCATTAATTTTGTACTTCTACACCTTTGTATCTATTTGTAATTTGTACCAAAGTTATATACTTATCTTTTTTTTTAAATAAAATATATATCTACAATATCCAATAAAACTATCATGTTTTGAACATAATTTTTTTCTTGTTTGTGAGCAAAACATAAATATTTGGTTAAGCCTACCCTACGAAAAAAACTACAGTGATTTCAATTATTGACAGGAAAGAAGGAAGTTAGTTAACCGTACCCTCCAAAAAACTCAAGTGATTTCAATAAGATTATGTAAATTCACATTCTCTAAAGTCGAAAGGGACCACGAACTGTCAAGTGCAGTGTATGCAAGAATCAAGACATACCACCAAGTGAGTTCCCGACCAGATGAACTGGTTGCTTCACGACTTCGATTATGAAATCTCTCAGTAACTCAGCCCACATAAGTTCAGTGTATACAACATTTGGTTTTTCTGATCTGCCAAATCCTAAAAGTGAAATGGCCCAAACTCGGTTTCCGCCTTCAGCTATATCATTTAAATTGTCACGGTAATGTTCCAACGAAGCACCAAATCCATGCACCAGAAGAATAGAAGGACCTTCATGACCAGCAACTGCATACTGGAAAATTGAAACTTACTTCAACCTTCTTGGAAGTTGCACAGTAAAAAGAAAAAAGCCACGAGATAGAATGAGTTATTTTGCAAGAAAACTCACCTGAATTAAATAGCCCTTCCACCTCCAAAACCGGATAGAGTACATTTTTCCAGCATCAAGCATTTGACTTCGTGAAGCCATCAGCCAATACCACTGCCACATTAAGTTAAATGTTAAAAACATCCCAAGTGTCCTCAAAGTGAGAAAAATGTGTGTCCAATAATCTATCTAAAAAAAACAAAGAAATTGTGGAACTACTATTTTGACAATATGAAGCACGACCGTACCTCCATAGAGCGAACAGTATCAGTTGCTGCAGCGACGGTGGCAGCGGAATATCCAAAAGGCGACAGGAACCCACCATTTCGTTCTTTCTCATACTTGATGGCTTCATAATTCACTCTCCTTCTTGAAATGACTCCAAGCTGAAGCACAGAACCAAAAAGAGCACCAAATGAAGCTCCTTCTCGACTTTCAGCGTCAAGTAATTTTTCATGTACCCTGCAACATAAATAAGAGAAGACACCTAAATTAAAATAGATAAATCAAGCACTATCAAATACTCCCTCCGTCCCACCTCACTTGAGACCTAAGAGGTGGGCACAATAACTAAGGAAAAAGAATAAAGCAAAGAAAATTTATGATAGAAAATGAAGAGAGAGAATGAGTGGGGTAAATAGTAGTGTTGGTTGAATAAATTGAGTGGTGGAAAATGAAGAGAGAGAATGAGTGGTGGGGTAGTTTGAATATAAAATAATAAAAAGATGGCTATTTTGGGGAGTCTCAAGTGAAGTGGGACGGACCAAAATGGAAATAAGTCTCAAGTGAGGTGGGACGGAGGGAGTATATTGGAGCCTGCGTAAGATCCGACCGTTATAGAACATTATAACTTTAATGGAGCTTTTCATAATTTAGAATTTTAAATCAAAGATTGACAGTAGAACTTCAAGTGATATGAGAAAGATCCACATAACCACACCAAGGGATAAAATGACGCTACAATTAGAGGCTTGGAATTGTTCTAGTTGCACACATGATGGAACAATAAAGCATCACGATATTTTTTTCTTTCGGGGGGGGGGGGGGGGTGTGGGGAAGCTTCTGCTGGTAATGATCTCATCTTCAAATACTGTGTATGCAGAGATGAAAAGATATACAATATGGGAAAAATATAGACAAAGTTCATTTGAGGGGTCAACATACTCCTGCCAATCATCTCGAGCGGTGCCCTCCAAATATCTCAAATATGCTGCCAGCGCATTCATAACTGCACTGGTTCCACCGCTAACTGAACTCCCCTGCTGAGTTAAAAATGCAGAATTTTGCATTCTCTTTTTTCGAGTGAGAGAATAATTCAAGTCGCTTTGATTTCTCTCACTAGCCTTTGGCAAGCCCAAACTTTTGGTCATATTGCTCGAAACAGCAAGCCTATCCTTCCGCAATACATATTCAGCTGGAATGCTTTTGATTGAGGTCCAGGTATCTAACAATTTTCCCGGATTCGCATTCATAAATTTCTTCAAATCATCCATTGTGGGAATAGAACCTGATTCATGAATCAATCATCAATGTACCAAGTGATCATGACAAGCACAAGCAAGAACACATGTGAAACTTCTAATTACAATTACCCCACTTATAGTGGGAGCTCTTGACCTGGCCTTTTTTTGGATAAGAAAATCAAGGGTCATAAAGCAAAAGGCAGAATGAGAAGTGAGAAGGCCTTTGAAGCTTACCCCAGGCCAAGTCCAACTTTAAAGCAGGTAACTTGGAGGGTAAAAGAGGTGATATTACTGGTAAATCTAATCTCTCAAACTCCTCAAAAGATGCAGGCAAGTCCTTCAAGCTCTGTAAACAGATCAAAAAAGCACTCTCACACATGACGATTTGGAAATTGCACTTAAGTACAGGTACATTTGGAAGGAGTTATAGGAAAAAGGAGACATATAATTGTACCTTAACATCAAAAAATGTAGTACTCCATGGACTGATCCTGGGGTGTTCCTCCTCGGCAAGTACAGTTGCTAAGGTCTCTTCAACAATATTCATCACTGTCCGAAAGTTGTATTCCACCTCTTCTTCTGCATATACACTGGCAGCCTTGACCTGTTTCAGCCCTAGGTGACGAATGTAACATTATGAGCTGATGATCATTTCAAGCTTCCTCGAGCGTGATCATTTATATATATATATATATATATATATATATATATATATATATATATATATATGTATATGTATATATATTACATTAAGCAAATGTTATTCTAACAACCTCTGTTACAAGATCTTGTATCACAGCTTCTGCACTTCCGAACCTAACCATCAGATCAGAGCCCTGATCCTTCAATGTCTTTTTCAAATCTTTCAAAGCAAAGAGGACAAGCTCGAGCATTTCGTCCGTAAAATCTGTAGTAATAATGATAAAATCAAGCCATTAACAAAGTTGAATTCATTATATTTTCTTCTTTCTAGACTGAAGCTCAACATCATCTTCCACTTAACATCACATTTAGAACTTATTTCACTTGTGCAGTCCTAGAAAAGAGAATCAGTTTGTTATTTGTGTTTTCACCACAATGCATGATGTCATGTCTTTCTTCTAAAGCCTTTTAACTGTTGGCCAATAAGAAAAGGTACGTTAACCTTTCAGATGCATATCCACACCTAACGCCATTACATTCTGAAGCAAAATCATGATATCTTAAGACTTCCATTTCTTATATTAATCTTATGGAGCAAGTTCCTAACAAGAACTCCTTGCTGTTATTACATTCGAGCTAAAACTGTAGCACCTTAGACTCCAAAGTCAAAGACACCATAGCATGGTAAGATTGCATCGCATCGTCCTGTATTTTCCCTCAAACTTATAATGTCTCTACTAGTAAACCTATGAATTTCAGCCAATATATGAATAAGTTGATCAACCTAGCAAAATTCCAGTACCTTAAGACTCCAAATCCATAAACAATTATTCAAGGCGTCAAACAGTTATCACAAAGAGTAGATGTATCTTCAGTGCTTATGAGGTCTTAGCAACCAACACTAGCTGTCCAGAGATAGTCAACATCGACAGTCAACATAAAGACATTGCAAGGTACATTAGCTAGAGATCAAAGTATAAGAGGATCTACACAGACACAGACACCAATAAATAATTTATACAGCATATTCTAAAACAACCCATGAACATGTTTGCACTGCATACTCTAAATTGCACAGCGGTGTTTCCCGTAATGTGCCAAAACACGCCAACTTCAAAATGATGCATTCACGCGTGCAATAATCTTCATATTCCATTGTCACCATCTATTACTCCCTCCGCCTCCATCACTAAATGATGAGTACTCATTTTCAGCTTTCAAGAAAATTAAGGCAGGTGACTTTTATGCAGTTTTAACTGATAAACATTATAAATGGGTATACTAGTCACTTCAAGTGCATATGATCGTTTTAGGTCAATCACTCGAGGACGATCCATTTTCATGTCTTTCCGGGTCGCAATTAAGTAAAGGGCCATAGTTGAAAAGCAGCAACAATTTTATTTTCATGTATTTCCAGGTTGCAATTAAGTAAAGGGCCATAGTTGAAAAGCAGCAACAATTTAGAAAATGCAATGACACAAAAGATAGCAGAAGCGAAAGTTAGTGAGTGAGAGAATAGACTGACTGGTGAGAATGCGGTGGTCAAAGACATAGAGAGGAATAACAGTGGGATGTCGGGAAGCAGCAACGAGGCCGGGGTGATCGTCAAGTCGAAGGTCCTGTTTGAACCACACAATAGCGGTGGTGGCGGTATTCCCTCCTCCTCCTCGTCGCTGGTTGGGCATTTTGACTGCAGAACATCGGAGTTGGGTGAATGTGAAGGAGCGAGGCTGGGGCGGAGTTAAGGCGGGTGAGGGGAGAAAGCGCGGGAAAATGAGAACGGCCATGGGGGAGAAGTTAGGGTTTCAAAAGGAGGCAGAGAAGTTAGGGTTGGAGGACAGGACGACGACTGATTTCCATGGAAGATTGTGTTATAGTCCCTCTTGTGGATGGGAGAGAGAGATTGGAGATTTTGGAGGAGAAAATTCGGATGACCAAAGGGGGAGGGGTTTTCAAAGTGAGGAGAGAAATTGACCGCGATACCACGGCAGTCCGTCTTTTCCAACTCCACTTTCTTTGATGAGTTTCGGATTGCTTCTCACCTCCATAATTTATAAAAAATCATGTTTATTACGGATATATTTATATACACAGCCCCTTATTTTCACAGCCCCACTAAATTATCAAAGTACCCATATATATCTTTTTTTTTTTTTTTCAATTTCACTCTCCCTCACGTTCTCTCCCTAACCCCCCCCCCCTCTCTCTCAGTTTGAAACAACGAGAAAGAAAGAAACGAACAGTCTCTCTCTCTAACGTCTCTCTCTCACCGTCTCTGTCACCGTCGTCGCTCACCGTCGTTCTTTCTCTCGCTCTGTTCTTCTCTCTCACCTCTCTCTCTCACAGTAAAAAAAAAAAAAAACTTTCGAAATTGAAATGGTGAGAGTTAAAATACCCAAGACCGCCGCCGAGACCGCCGCCGCCCACATCGCCGCCGAGACTAGCTCGTCTACAGCGCCTGTGAAAAAGGTAAGCAATTTTTAACCTAATTTTACATTTCTATATTCCCAATTAAACATAATTTGAAAAATGTAAAATTGAAATTGGATTCAACTACAAAATTATTCAAATTGCGAACAAAATGTACACAACACACTCTTTGGGATTTTTTTTTCTGTTATTAATCTGGGATGTTTGGGTTTTATGGCTTTGGTGTGTCTCGTGTAAACACCACTCGAGATGCATCTCGGGTGTGTTTACACGAGACAAGTCTCGTATAAACCCACTCGAGATGCATCTCGAGTGGTGTTACACGAGATGTCATATCGTGTAAACCCACTCGAGATGCATCTCGAGTGGTGTTACACGAGATGTGATCCTTCTGAATATCAGCATTGTGAATTATCAGTCAGCATTGTGTTCATTTATTTAATCTACTGTAACTGTCGCTAATGTTTTGTCTCTTATTTGTGTTTTTTGTAGGCACGTGATCCTATGACCGTTTCAGCTAGAAAGAGGAAGGCTGAAGAGCGTTTGGAGAGAGGAGAAAACCGGAGCAAGGCTCGGAATGACGAGGATGCCACAGCTGATGATGAGCAGGAGGAAAGGGAGGAGGAGGCGGCAGCAGCTGATGATGTTCAGGAGGAGGAGGCGGCGGTCGATGGGGATAGTGAGGAGGAGGAGGAGGCGGCGGTCGATGGGGATAGTGAGGAGGAGGAGGAGGATAGTGATGATGGGGAGGAGGAGAGTGATAGTGATGATGGGGAGGAGGATGGGGAGGGGCAGGAGGGGGGCAGGATGATGATGATGAGGAGGAGGTGGAGGTGGGGGTGCAGGAGGAGGAGGATGATGAGGATGATGATGTAGTAGAGCCGCCTAGACCTCTGAGACACGGGAGGAGGCGGGGTCAGGATGCGCCACCATCATGGCAGCTTCAGAGGGACCCCGGTGGTGGGCCAGAGGATGTTTCACTGATGTACGGGTTCGGTGACCACCGAGCCAGACAGATTTGGGGTGACTCTACTACTGAGGGATTGGTGACTTTCCATACGAGACTCACGCATCTTGCACAGTAAGCTTAGCATTAATGTGAAATGTTTTAAATATTGAAGTTATTTATACCACACACTCTAAATATTCCATTAATTATCATCCTATGCTGCTTTTCTTGAGTACTGATAATATTTTTTGTTTCGAATGAACAGGTTCAAGCGTGATGAGCAGCCGGTTGCTGATAGAGCCTGGCTAGCCCTCGTAGATGCATCTGGCCTCCAGCATCTGCATGATTCCGTCATTCATAGGCCTAACCATGCCCTCCTAACGGCATTTTTGGAACGGTGGTCTCCTGAGACTAACTCGTTCCGCATGCCGTGGGGGGAGATGACGATTACTTTACATGACAGTTTTCATATCCTGGGTATGTTTTTATAACATCGCTTCGATACTCCATTCACAATTATATAACTGTGCATGTAACCATATATACTGTGCATGGCCTGAGTAACCATATATTATATGAACTGTCTACATTCATCTCTTATACTAAAATGTGTTATTGCATCTTCAATTTACAGGTATCAGGATTGATGGTGGAGTTGTTCGCTATACGGATCCAGCGCCTGGCGTATCTGGCATCTCTAGACACCTCCAGTTGAGCGGCACTGGTTATTTATTGAGGGATGTCAGGCGTCTATTTACTCAGCGTAGAGGCGGCATGACAGATGCCCATCGTGCGTCCGCGTATATCCTTCACCTATTGGGTTGCACGATGTTCGTGGACAAGAGCGGGGATAAGGTGCCCGCAGCCTACCTGCCCCTGTGCATGGATCTAGCCAGCCTTCACACTCTTTCCTGGGGATCAGCCACTTTGGCATATATGTACCGAGAGTTGGGGAAGGCGTCCAGATCCGGATGCAAGCAGATGGGCGGTTGTGCGGCTCTCCTAGAGGTACATCTTACTCTATTCACTATCTTTTTACTGTCTACTCCCCCCCTCTGTTATTAAATGTTGCATTTGAGTAGTATTTAATACTTTTTTACATACATCTCAGGCCTGGATATACGAGTACTTTCCGGGTTTTCGGCGAGTTACTGACCCCCAGTGGCAGCAGGGGCAGCCGAGAGCCCGTAGATGGTCTCGTGATGATTCGGCTGGGAGGACGTTCGATCATCTTGTGCAGTATCACCGCATTCTTGACAGGATGGGGGCTGACAGTGTGAGTTATTCATATTAAAACTATTATACGTTTTTGTGTCGTTCATTCCGATATTCTGTTGACTTTGCCTAACAATGTCTACTCACAGGTTATTTGGACTCCTTATGGGACCGGGTTGGACGCGATACTGCCTGTTTCATACTACAGGGGTGTTATACGCTTTTGTGACATCACAGAGGCGTATATGCCTGATCGTGTGACTAGGCAGTTCGGGTACCAGCAGAGGATCCCCAGACTGCCCCCCATGGCGACCGAGTTATGCGTTTTGGCAAAGGGTCAGAAGGGGTACCAGAAGCGTTACGGTGACGGAGATCAGGTTTGGCAGGAGTGGGTGGCTTTTGGCATGGCGGAGTTTAGGGCCGATGTCCGTTGGGGGCCACTATTTACTGGAGATCATCCCGTGGCTGTTCCCTTCGTGACTCCAGATTATATGTCTTGGTTTAGGGCTAGGAGTCAGGTTCGGATAGCTAATCCGATACACGATCCACCCGGTGACATTCCACCTCCCCCACCTGATGTTCCACCGCAACCTTCTGTCGCAGGGATTGCGGAGTTGCGAGCTATCATACTTCCATTTTTGTCGGATCCCAGTGCCCCCGAGCACTGGCTAGTTGGTCTTAGACGGGCCGATGAGATTTTAGGACTTCCACCGCAGCCTTAGGATTTTATTTTATTTTTGCTTTTCATTGTATTGTAATGGACACATTTTATTCTAGTTTTTATTGACACCTCTACTAGTTTGTTAATATGATGGTATTTTTATTTTAGTTATCGTTTTAAATCCCCTCCCGATTCAATAGTTTATTCTAGTGTTTCGTAAAACCCCCCTCCCCCCCCCGAGGACATGATGTTTTGCTGTTGTTGTTGCTGTTGTGTTGTTGCTGGTGTTGAGACTACTGATGTATCTCGTGTAAACCCACACGAGATGTGTCTCGTGTGGGTTTACACGAGATGCATCTCGTGTGTGTTTACACGAAACAAGTCTCGTATAAACCCACTCGAGATGCATCTCGAGTGGTGTTACACGAGATGTCATCTCGTGTAAACCCTAAAAACCCTAATAATGTCACAAATTTCTAACTCAATTTCCATTGGATTTTGAGGAAAGTGATACTAATGAAAAACACTTTAAATGTCATTTAGAATCTAGAAAAAAAATAAAAAAAAAATAAACTAGGTAGTCGTATACCATTTTCACAACATCGGGACATTTTCCTTAAAACCCTAAAAACCCTAATAATGTCACAAATTTCTAACTCAATTTCCATTTGGATTTTGAGGAAAGTGATATTAATGAAAAACACTTTAAATGTCATTTAGAATCTAGAAAAAAAAAAAAAAAAAAAAAATAAACTAGGTAGTCCACCCGCAAATAACAGTATGAATGCTTCTCACTCTTTTTTCTTTGCCCTATTTCAGGTCTAGAGGTGCATTCATTGCATCAACCCAAGCGAGTTCGGAGTCCACCCGCAAACGGAAATCACCTTCAGGACCCACACCATCTACCCCTGCTAGTACTCCTACGTCTCATCCACCAGTAGCTCCTTCCGGTCGTGGGAGAGGACGGGGTCGAGGACGAGGTCGAGGACAAGGACGGGATCAGGGTCAGGGTCAGGGTCGTGGAGAGGGAAATGGACAGCCCAATTATACTAGTTTATATAGCTCCCCGTATGTAGAGTCTTTTCCGCCTTTCATTACCCCGCGTATTGGAGGCATCATAGATGTGGCATCAGATGGACATTGTGGCTATAGAGCCGTAGCAGCACAGATATACGGAGATGAGGAGAAGTGGGCTGAAGTGCGCACAAAATGTTACAATGAGGTGCTTGCTCGCCAAGACCTTTACGAAAGAGTTCTACCTTGGATATCGGTAAGAGAACTCTTACGTAAGATTGCTTGCTATAGCCGGACGGCGCCCAGTGATTATTGGATGGAGCTCCCAGATCTTGGGCACATCATTGCCACGAGGTATAATGTGACGTTCATTTCTTACTCGACTAGAGGTGGTATGTTATGCCTTCCAGTGACTGCACCAGTACAACCACCGGTGAACACAGTTGTGGTGGGACAAGTCAATGGAAACCATTTTATAGCGGTATGAAACTTAATTGTCTCATCTATATTAGTTATATTTAGTTGTCTTACTTATATTCATTTTATTTCATTGTCTTGTATTTAACTGTTATTACTTTTGCAGCTGCGCATGTTAGGCAATGATTACCCAATACCACCACCACCAAACCTTTATCGGAACCGCTGTGATCCAACCGCAAGCCAACTACTCCTCCCATACCAAGATAGGATAGCAGAGTTCAGTCAACTCTATGAGGAGGATACCGATGCAAGAAGACAAAGAAGATTACATATAGGATAGTATATGTGTAATGGTTTTTGATTTATCCAGTTTGTATGAATGTTTGAATTATATGCTTATCCTTGTTAACACTTTCATTTCGTATACAATTAGGCGATAGTATATGTGTAATGGTCTATTGATGTTTTGTGGAGATGTCCTATTTGAGAATCAAATTTCATTCCAAGTTATGTTTATTGTTGCTTTTGCTGTTGCGGTTGTGGAAAAGCAGGCTCAGATGCCTATGTCGTGTATACTTATACGAGATGAGAGCTTACATCTCGTGTATACATACACGAGATGTCACGTGTACCTACACGAGACTCATCTCGTGTGTACTTACATGAGATGTATCTCGTGTATATGTACACGAGATGTAAGCTCTCATCTCGTGTAAGTATACACGAGACGTGCAAGGGCAGCGATGGAATTAAATGGGTTGTGTATTTACCGGGCTGTGTATATAGTTTTTTCCGTTTATTACCCTTAAACGGCGAATTCTAAATACAAGGCACCATTGTGTACAAGGCACAATAATGACAAAAATGCCCTTACCCGGATACGCGTGTTTCGTGTACGCGCTTACGAAATAATTTGATTATTTCGCACAGGTTTACACGAAATATGGAAAATGTTGAAGTTGTTTGTTTCATATGGTTTTACACGAAATCATGCACTGAGTTTCACTCAATTGTACACGAAATATAATAGTACATTTCACCAACTTTTACACGAAATAACAGCATGTATTTCACCTAAATAGACACGAAATAAACAGTTTTTAACAATTGATTTATTCAATCGAATCAGTCGAAAACCCTAGAAATCAACATGAAGCAAAGGTAAAACCTAGCCCTTTACAAACAAATCTGGGCTCGATATGGATTCGATTTCGGATGTGTGTTTTCAGTTTTTGATATAGGGCTTCAACCTTTGAAATTTAGGGTTTTAATTTCCGGATTTTGGCTTTAATTTTTTGAATTTGGTTTCAATTTCTCGTTCATAAAAGTATGTTCTGGGTTCTTTTTTTTTTTTTTTTTTGAGCAATCTTGGGTTCTTGTTTAGAAACACTATTGTTGACTTCTTTGTTAGTGTGTTTTGAAAATTTCAGCAATTGTTCATTGTTGCCAGCGAATGGTGAAGTGGTGGCGGAAGTCGGCGTTGGCGGAAGTCGGCGTCTTGGTCGCTTGGTCGCTGTTTGGAGGGAGGGAGAGATGGAGTGTTTGTTTAAAATGAAAACAAATGAGGGTTTGGAGTATATAAATGAGGGTAGTTAAGTAATTTACTCATGCCTTGTATGTAATGTGCCTTGTATTTAATATTACCCCTTACAAAAGGGTGCTACTATATACAAGGCATGAAATTTACAAGGCGCGCGTAAATGACCAAAATACCCTTATATATATACTAAAAAAAAAATCCTTCCCCTCCCTCCCCCATTCAAACAGCGGTTCTTCTCTCTCTCTCTCTCAACGACGGTTCGTCTCTCTCTCTCTCAACGGTGAAAATCAACCGACCACTACAACACCACCACCATACACAACCACAAATGAGGACAAACAAGCTCCCTATCACAGGTGGAAAGTCCGGAGCCGCCTCTTCTACCGCCGCGCCAAAAGTAATCCTAATTTCTAAACCTAAATTTCAATTTGAAAACCCAACATTAATTTTATGCCTAAAATCGATTATATAACGCTTAATGTTGTTTAAACCTATCCTAAATTGTTCTAATTGTGATTTCGTAACATAAATTGGGGTTTTTTTGTTTGAATCGGATACGAATTCGTGGGCATAAAATTTGAAATTGTCGGGGTGTGTTTCGTATGAACACACACGAGCTTCCTATCAACATGTCGTGTATTAGCACACGATATGTAAACTGATGAATCAGTTTACATTTCGTGTGGTAATACACGACATGTTGATGTGCATTTCGTGTGTATTTACACGACATGTTTGTCAACATTTCGTGTATGAGCACACGACATGTAAACTGATTCATCAGTTTACATATCGTGTGCTCATACACGAAATGTTGACAAACATGTCGTGTAAATACACACGAAATGCACATCAACATTTCGTGTATTACCACACGAAATGGTATCTGTGAAGTGAATTTTGTTTAAATTTTTTGTTGTTAAATATTTCAACTATAATAGTTGCTTATTTATTGTCTCTTGTTTAATTTTTTGTAGGGACGTAAACCTGCGACTGCCTCTAATAGAAAGAGGAAGGCCGAGGAGGCAGGTGCACTTAGAGATGCACGTACCAAAAAGAGGCACGACAAGAATGTCGTGATTGAGCAGGCTCAGGATGATGAGACGGATAGTGAGGAGACGGGCTCAGAGGAGTCGGAGGAGGAGTCATCTTCTGGTACTCGTTCCGGAGGTGCATTTGTGCATGAGGCACACCGATCTGGTGATGATGAGGAGGAGGAGGAGGAAGAGGCGGAGGAGGAGAGTTTAGGTTCGAGACCTCGCAAGAGGCGGGCCAGAAAAGGGAAAGAGGCTAAGGATGAGGAGTGGGTGCTTAGGAGTAACCCCGGTGGGGGCCCGGAGGTGTTTGATTTGTTGTACGGGTTTGGTCATCACCGAGCCCGTAAGATCTGGGAGAACGCCACTTGTGAGCCGGTGTTGAAGCGGCAAACCAGGCAGCAGATTCTAGATAAGTAAGTATATGATTATTTTATTAAATAGTTTTATTATTTGTTGATAGTGTTTAAACCTCTTTTGTTCCAGAAAAACAGTCCCATTTTGACTTTTTGTTTTAAAAAAATAAAAAAAATAAAACGGGACTGTTTTTCTGAAACAGAGGGAGTATTAATTTTAATGTTTTGTTTGGAATCAACAAGTTCTCGCCTGCTTCTTTACCGGAGGATGATAGAAATTGGTGGGCTCGTGTTGAGCGTACGGGCCTCCATTACCTACATGATGCTACCATTCGCCGGCCTAGCATGGCGCTCCTAACGGCGTTTGTGGAACGGTGGTCTCCCGAGACCAATAACTTCCACATGCCGTGGGGGGAGATGACGATCACTATGCATGACGTCACTCATATCCTAGGTATATTCTTGTTTGTTGTATATTTTTTATCAATTTCATAAATTTTATCAATTTTGTTAATTATTACATTTTCAATTTATAGGTATCATCTGTTCAGGTGGCCCTGTTACGAAGGTGGTTCCAGAGCCTAACGTAGCCTGTATCAGGGCGTGCCTTAATGCCTGTCGGAAGGGCACGACGTACTCTTTAGATGGCCTCCGCCGTTGTTTTGAGACCCCTTCCGACATGACCAACGACGAGCGTGCTTCCACGTACATCATGTTCCTCCTGGGCTCCACGCTGTTCGTGGACAAGACCCAGGATAAGATGCCCTCAGACTACCTTTCATTGTGTGTGGATAATAATAGAGTGAGGGATCTCTCCTGGGGGAAAGCTGCGTTGGTATACCTATACCGGGAGTTGGGGAAGGCGTATAGATATGGATGCAAGCATATTAGTGGTTGTTTGAGTCTTTTAGAGGTAATATTTAACAATCATTTAATAATTACAAAATGTATTTATTGTTATAACATTGTTTACTTATTTATTTCATACATTTGCAGGCCTGGATATACGAGTACTTTCCGGTTTTCCGGAGAGATATTGACCCCTCATGGAGGGAGGGCCAGCCGAGAGCTCGTAGATGGGTACGTACTGATACGCCCGAAAGGGAAATGCCCCATCTATTGAAGTTCCGGTACACCCTGGATACGATGACGGTTGATAGGGTGAGTTAGTTATATTTAAAGTTTTACAAATTGTTATACTTGTTATTTCTGTTGACGTTGTCTAACAAATTCATTTTTAGGTTTGTTGGACTCCCTACGGTACCACCCCAGAGGCGCTTTTGCCGGTCTCATACTTCCGTGGGGTTATTCGCTTCCAGGATATCACCGAAGCGTATATGCCTGATCGTGTTACCCGGCAGTTTGGGATCCAGCAGAAAATCCCCAGAGACCCCTTGGCCACCGGCCGTGATTGTTCGTTGATGGCTGGTCAAAAGGGGTACAAGAAGTCGTATGGAGCACGTGATGATATATGGGAGGATTAGTTAGAGGACGGCTTGGGGGTTTTCGTTCCAGAGCGTCGATGGGGACCGTCCGTGAGCGCATCTGATCCTGTTATTTCTCAGTATATGCATTGGTTTCTGGCTAGGACTCATGTTCGGATTACTAATCCGAATCATGATGGCCTAGTTAACGTTCCACCTACGCCTAGGGTTGTAGAGGCACGTGATATACTACTTCCGATGCTCACGGATGACAGGATACCCGCGGATGTCATAGATCAGATTAGACGGGCGCACGAGCTATTAGGAGGTCCCTTTTAGGTACTATTTCCATTTTTATTATCACATTTTCATTTTTTAGGGATTTGATTTTTTATTGTTTCAGTTATGGGACGGAGGTTGTCAATTAACGATTTGTAACCTTTAATTTCAGGTTGGAGAGAGTATGGCCCATGTTGGAGACGTGTGATGATTTGGTAGTTTATGATTTGGTAGTTTATGTTTTGGGATATGTTAATTTTGGGATACATTGTTTCAGTTTGTGATTACATACATTTGGTAGTTTATGTTATGGTTTGTAAATTGTAGGATATGTTTGTAAATTATGGTTACAAAACAAGTTTATGTTTTGGGATATGTTTCAGTTTGAAATCCTGGTTTGTAATTCTGTTAAGCTTTTGTTTGCCTTTAAATTTCTGGTTTGTAATTCTGTTAAGCTTTAAATTTCTGGTTTCTGGGTATGTTTCTGTTTCTGTTAAGCTTCTGTTTTTTTTTTCAGTACAGAGGACATCTCGTGTGTTTATACACGAGATAGTCGTATCAGCTCGTATAAATAAACACGACATGGATTCATTCATGTCGTATAAACACACACGAAATGCATATTTCCCCAAAAACAATGCATCTCGTGTGTGTTCATACGACTTAAACCAATACACGTCGTGTGATTATACACGAGATTCTTAATACCATCTCGTGTATAAGCACACGAGATGTCCTCTGTACTGAAAAAAAACCCAGAAGCTTAACAGAAACAGAAACATACCCATTATTTCAATACTACATCAAGTGATCCATACATCACAACAACAACCAACATCAAAACAAGAATTTCAAGTCATACTACATCAACTAAATTCATACACCCTAACATCCAAACAAAACAAAAACCAAGTATGCATAATTTATACACCCTACCCTAATATCCAAACAAAACAAAACTTCATACAAACTGGATGATTCAAAAATCAATACACTATACACATAAACTATGGCCTATTTCCTGCAATTCGTGCTTCGTTCGCCGTAATTGAGAGTCGGTTGAATGTTTCTATCCAAGTTCTGTATGGCATGATCAGGTTACTTGCACTTGGATCACGTCGATCCTCCCAATATAGTGCTAATGATGGTATCGGGTAATCACTATTGGACATGTGCAGCTGCAAAAGTAATTAAATAGTCAAATATAACAAATTTAAAAAAGATATTTAAATATAACGAATGTAAATAAGATAGTTAAATATAACGAATTGAAGTATCATACCAATATAAAATGGTTTCCCACATGTCCCAACACAAGTGTGTCTGTGGGTGGTCCTGTTCCTTGTGGTACAGTCACTGGTAGGCATGTGAAGCCAGCGGTTTGCGAGTACGAGACAAACACCACATTATACACCGTGGCAATGATGTGCCCTATCTCTGGGAGTATCAACCAATAATATTCCGAACAAGGTGAGGCATAGTGAGCAATGCGACTATAGAGCTCGTCCATATCTCTCCAAGGCATAACTCTCTCATAAAGCTCGCGGCGATGAAGCAGCTCCTTGGCACAATCTGAGCGCACTCTTTGCCACATCTCCTCAGTTCCGTATATTTGTGCTGCTACTGCTCTATATCCACAATTTCCATCACCCATCACATCTGTGAAGCCATTAATAAATGGGACAATGATAGGTGTAATCAACATCCTATACCCAGAAGTATGTATATCATTGACTTGTCCATTTCCACGTCCTCATCCCCGTCCCCGACCCCGACCTCTACCTCTCCCACGACCTGAACCAGCTAGTGGTGGAAGAGATATAGGAGTAGTAGGCGTAGATGGATTAGTGTTTGAAGCTGATTTCGGATTGGGTGACTCCCGCGACATCAAACCTGATTGGGTTGATACAATAAATGAAGATCTAGACCTGCTGCTAGTGGAGGGTGGTGTAGTGGGGACTCCAAAATGTCTGTCGGTACGCTCCCAATCTGACAGTACTCTACAACTGGTGGTCCGGGGTTTATTTGCCTTTAAAATATGATCTGGCTCAGAAACATCTCCGGTTTGTGGATGTAGCCCTTCATTTATCGTTTGGAATAACCTTCTCTTTACCGGTGCAGGTGCGTTCTGCAGTTCATTCAACACAGCTTCAAAATCAGGCCCAGTTCGACAGTATTCTAGTTCAATGTCCAACTTCTTCCAGAAAGCATGAATCGAGGACAACTCTATCCGGCCCCCTGACTTTTGTATGCATGCAATCTCGTGATTACATGGAAGTCCATGTGTTCGCCTCAAGTAACACCCACAATCTGAAGCATCCATGACATTACCCCCACAACGACTCCGCTCTTATTTAATGATGTCCAAGGCTGCCTTTGACACTCGCCCCAATATATCGTGATACAGATCACATGTCTTCATATCATTTGGAATTCTGCTCTTTGATTGCTCCATACTAGCTTTGATTGTTGTTATTTGGATTTCCATAATCTCATGAGCCTTTTTGAACAATGTGTCAAAAGTAGAAGAAGCACTCCCCAAGGCCTTCTTCAACCTGTTATGCTCACTCTCAGCCCTGTTCGTGGTGTGGGTCATGGACAAAATACTCGTAGAGTATGGACCAATCCATGTCTCCCGGAGGTAGGTCAATAAATCAAGATAAGAGCTCTAATGATCGCAAAACAATTTCCAATGGGTGTCCCACTCTGAGCGAGTAGCGGTTGATATTGCGTAATTGAATCTCTTCATGAATGATAGTGCGAACTCCGGGCTACTAGTTCTACCCAACGCCCTCTTTCTAACATTGACTTCGATATGCCTTCGACACAAATGGTGTGCGGTCTCAGGAAATACCATTTGGACAACATTAATGAAAGCCAAGTCACGATCAGTTAAGAAAACTGTTGGCATGTGGGGAGTATGAAAAAGACTTTGCAAATTCTTGAGTCCCCATGTGTAATTCTCAGTCTTCTCATTTTGGAGGAACGCATATGCAATTGTGAAATTCTTCCCCGTTGAAGTAAATCCTATAATCTCAAGGAATGCCATTCCATAGCAGTTGGTGTTGTAAGTACAATCACCTTGTACTACATATGGAAAACAGTTATGCATATCCGTTGCTCGTGGGTGAGAGAAGAATATGTCACCGATCATGTCACTCTCATCGGCTTTCCTCATGAAGACGATATATTGCTTATCCTCGAGTAATTTTATGAATTGTTGAAGAGAGGATCTCCCTTGTCGTTCTTGTGACTTGCCTTTTGTGAGGGCATTGTGGACGTGTTTCGGAGTACTCACGTTATTCTCATCCTTCCTCTTTAACATTGTTAGAATGTTATTTGGACGCACCGAAGACTGACTTGCGCTACACACCTCCTCATATTCAGAACTTGTCAATTTACCCAACGGATGACCTTCGGGATACGTTGGAAAGTCATGATTATGAGAACCATTCTTCACAACGTAACCCCATAACCCATCACCCCTTTATTTGGCCCGGATTTCAAAATTACACCCAATCTTCTTCGTACTAGTCAACCTCACATCCTTAGTTTTTCCGGACCTGTACTTGCCACCAAAATGGCATACAATCTTCGCGTAGCCTAGGATCTTGCCACTTGTCTTCCTCGAATCTCCTATAGAAAGGGTTAATTTTGACGGGCCGCGATATCCCGTACGTGTTTAACAAGCTCATCCCTATTTGAAAATAATAGGGATGTATCGAATTGATCACTGACATCCGGTCCCTACAAATTGTATTACCATCAATTAGAAAATTGCAAAATAAACAACAGGCTGAATGACATTTCGTGTAGTTATACACGACATATTAAGAACTATGTCGTGTACTTATATACGAGTGGGTTCTGCACATCTCGTGTACATATACACGACGTAGTAATTTACCACTCGTGTATTAGTACACGACATAGCACGATATCAGAATTTAAAAATCCAATCTTGAAAAACAATTCAGTTTCAATATCGGATTTTTATTGTGATTTTGATCATTACACCAAATATAACTTTAAGAACTTACTTCATTGCAGCTTGGATTTTGATTTTGATGTGGAGAATTTGGTGGCAAACCTTCTTCTTCAAAAATAAAATCCACAAGATCAAGATTAATGTGATCATAAAGACTTGGAGAATGTTGTGGAAAATCCATAATATGGTGTTAGATGATTTGAGAATTAATGATAATAATGTGTATAGATTGATGGGTGTTAAGAATGGTTGTTGTGAAAGTGTATATCAATGGTGCTGCATGGGTGTTAACCAACCGGCGGTGTAATGCGTGTTAATGGCCGTTACAGGTAGGGTTTATGGGGGTTTAAGTGTTCTGTTCTGAGTGTATCTCGTGTGATTAAACACGAGACAATATGGTACAAGTCGTATAAGTTCCATACGAAATGATTTTTTTTCTGGTAATAATCTCGTATGAACAATACACGAGATATAATCTATCGAGTCGTGTATTGTTCATACGAGATGTCCTAATATAGGTCGTGTATTACCACATGAAACAACTTATGAAAAAGAGAAATTTAATTATAAATAAATGTGGTAGGTTATATGATATTGTATGATGTTGGTTCATTCATATATGTAATCATTGTTTGTTTTCCACATTATTATAACAATAAACATATAATCTTGATTAACAAATATGATAATTTCAAATATATAATCTTGAGCGAGTGGCATTCCTCTAATGTACAACTTATCATTAACCTCGTTTGGCAAATCATCGAAACAACTTAACTCGTTATATAACATGTTTAATTAACTCATTATATATAATCTTGATTAGAAATATAACACCATAATTCATTAATTTAACATAGTATATGCACATCATAACATCGTCTGTTAGTTGATAAATAAAGTGGTATCACTTTTAACTAATAAATGTGATAGGTTATTTATGATATTGTATGATGAATTATAACATGTTTAATTACCTCTTTAAATATAACCTTGATTAGAAATATAACACCACAATCATTTGTTTGGGGATTATAAATAAAGTGGTATCACTTAAATGTGATAGGTTATATGATATTGTATGATCCAATATGACATTTGTTACTTGTCATGTCTAAGTGTACAAATTTTGCTCAATTAACAACACAATTCAATAATTTATCATAGCATATGCGTATCATTAACATCGTGTTGCAAATCATCGAAGAACACCTTCATTTTGATATGTCGTATGGATATACACGAGATTATGACATCATATCGTGTGGTTGTGTACGACCTTAATGACAGAGTAAATTTAAGTTTCGTATAAGTTCATACGACCTAATATTTTACACAATTGGTCGATGTCGTGTAAAATTACACGACATGAAGGCTTCATGTCGTCCTTTCGCACACGACACGCGAAGGGTAGTTTCGCCATTATTGGTGCCTTGTATGTAATATGCCTTGTATATAGAATTTACCCTTACAAAATGAGGTATCATAATTGTATGGGTGCTACTATATAAAAGGCATGAAATTTACAAGGCGCGCGTAAATGACCAAAATACCCTTATATATATACTAAAAAAAAAAATCCTTCCCCTCCCTCCCCCATTCAAACAGCGGTTCTTCTCTCTCTCTCTCTCTCTCAACGACGGTTCTTCTCTCTCTCTCTCAACGGTGAAAATCAACCGACCACCACAACACCACCACCATACACAACCACAAATGAGGACAAACAAGCTCCCTATCACTGGTGGAAAGTCCGGAGCCGCCTCTTCTACCGCCGCGCCAAAAGTAAGCCTAATTTCTAAACCTAAATTTCAATTTGAAAACCCAACATTAATTTTATGCCTAAAATCGATTATATAAGGCTTAATGTTGTTTAAACCTATCCTAAATTGTTCTAATTGCGATTTCGTAACATAAATTGGGGTTTTTTGGTTTGAATCGGATACGAATTCGTGGGCATAAAATTTGAAATTGTCGGGGCGTGTTTCATATGAACACACACGAGCTTCCTGTCAACATGTCGTGTATTAGCACACGATATGTAAACTGATGAATCAGTTTACATTTCGTGTGCTAATACACGACATGTTGATGTGCATTTCGTGTGTATTTACACGACATGTTTGTCAACATTTCGTGTATGAGCACACGAAATGTTGACAAACATGTCGTGTAAATACACACGAAATGCACATCAACATTTCGTGTATTAGCACACGAAATGGTATCTGTGAAGTGAATTTTGTTTAAATTTTTTGTTGTTAAATATTTCAACTATAATTGTTGCTTATTTATTGTCTCTTGTTTAATTTTTTGTAGGGACGTAAACCTGCAACTGCCTCTAATAGAAAGAGGAAGGCCGAGGAGGCAGGTGCACTTAGAGATGCACGTACCAAAAAGAGGCATGACAATAATGTCGTGATTGAGCAGGCTCGGGATGATGAGACGGATAGTGAGGAGACGGGCTCAGAGGAGTCGGAAGAGGAGTCATCTTCTGGTACTCGTTCCGGAGGTGCATTTGTGCATGAGGCACACCGATCTGGTGATGATTAGGAGGAGGCGGAGGAGGAGGCGGAGGAGGAGAGTTTAGGTTCGAGACCTCGCAAGAGGCGGGCCAGAAAGGGGAATGAGGCTAAGGATGAGGAGTGGGTGCTTAGGAGTAACCCCGGTGGGGCCCCGGAGGTGTTTGATTTGTTGTACGGGTTTGGTCATCACCGAGTCCGTAAGATCTGGGAGAACGCCACTTGTGAGACGGTGTTGAAGCGGCAAACCAGGCAGCAGATTCTAGATAAGTAAGTATATGATTATTTTATTAAATAGTTTTATTATTTGTTGTTAGTGTTTAAACCTCTTTTGTTCCAGAAAAACAGTCCCATTTTGACTTTTTGTTTAAAAAAAAAAATTGGGACTGTTTTTCTGAAACAGAGGGAGTATTAATTTTAATGTTTTGTTTGGAATCAACAGGTTCTCGCCTGCTTCTTTACCGGAGGATGATAGAGATTGGTGGGCTCGTGTTGAGCGTACGGGCCTCCATTGCCTACATGATGCTACCATTCGCCGGCCTAGCATGGCGCTCCTAACGGCGTTTGTGGAACGGTGGTCTCCCGAGACCAATACCTTCCACATGTCGTGGGGGGAGATGACGATCACTATGCATGACGTCACTCATATCCTAGGTATATTCTTGTTTGTTGTATATTTTTTTTATCAATTTCATAAATTTTATCAATTTCATAAATTTTATCAATTTTGTTAATTATTTCATTTTCAATTTATAGGTATCAGATGTTCAGGTGGACCTGTTACGAAGGTGGTTCCAGAGCCTAACGTAGTCGGTATCAGGGCACGCCTTAATGCCTGTCGGAAGGGCACGACGTACTCTTTAGATGGCCTCCGCCGTTGCTTTGAGACCCCTTCCGACATAACCAACGACGAGCGTGCTTCCACGTACATCATGATCCTCCTGGGCTCCACGCTGTTCGTGGACAAGACCCAGGATAAGATGCCCTCAGACTAACTTTCATTGTGCGTGGATATTGATAGAGTGAGTGATCTCTCCTGGGGGACAGCTGCGTTGGTATACCTATACCGGGAGTTGGGGAGGGCGTCTAGATATGGATGCAAGCAGATTAGTGGTTGTTTGAGTCTTTTAGAGGTAATATTTAACAATCATTTAATAATTACAACATGTATTTATTGTTATAACATTGTTTACTTATTTATTTCATACATTTGCAGGCCTGGATATACGAGTACTTTCCGGTTTTCCGGAGAGATATTGACCCCTCATGGAGGGAGGGCCAGCCGAGAGCTCGTAGATGGGTACGTACTGATACGGCCGGAAGGGAAATGCCCCATCTATTGAAGTTCTGGTACACCCTGGATACGATGACGGTTGATAGGGTGAGTTAGTTATATTTAAAGTTTTACAAATTGTTATACTTGTCATTTCTGTTGACGTTGTCTAACAAATTCATTTTTAGGTTTGTTGGACTCCCTACGGTACCACCCCAGAGGCGCTTTTGCCGGTCTTATACTTCCGTGGGGTTATACGCTTACAGGATATCACCGAAGCGTATATGCCTGATCGTGTTACCCGGCAGTTTGGGATCCATCAGAAAATCCCCAGAGACCCCTTGGCCACCGGCTGTGATTGTTCGTTGATGGCTGGTCAAAAGGGGTACAAGAAGTCGTATGGAGCGCGTGATGATATATGGGAGGATTGGTTAGAGGACGGCTTGGGGGTTTTCGATCAAGAGCGTCGATGGGGGCCGTCCGTGAGCGCATCTGATCCTGTTATTTCTCAGTATATGCAGTGGTTTCTGGCTAGGACTCATGTTCGGATTACTAATCCGAATCATGATGGCCTAGTTAACGTTCCACCTCCGCATAGGGTTGTAGAGGCACGTGATATACTATTTCCGATGCTCACGGATGACAGGATACCCGCGGATGTCATAGATCAGATTAGACGGGCGCACGAGCTATTAGGAGGTCCCTTTTAGGTACTATTTCCATTTTTATTATCACATTTTCATTTTTTAGGGATTTGATTCTTTATTGTTTCAGTTATGGGACGGAGGTTGTCAATTAATGATTTGTAACCTTTAATTTCAGGTTGGAGAGAGTATGCCCCATGTTGGAGACGCGTGATGATTTGGTAGTTTATGATTTGGTATTTTATGTTTTGGGATATGTTAATTTTGGGATACATTGTTTCAGTTTGTGATTACATACATTTGGTAGTTTATGTTATGGTTCGTAAATTGTAGGATATGTTTGTAAATTATGGTTACAAAACAAGTTTATGTTTTGGGATATGTTTCAGTTTGAAATCCTGGTTTGTAATTCTGTTAAGCTTTTGTTTGCCTTTAAATTTCTGGTTTGTAATTCTGTTAAGCTTTAAATTTCTGGTTTCTAGGTATGTTTCTGTTTCTGTTAAGCTTCTGTTTTTTTTTTTTCAGTATAGAGGACATCTCGTGTGTTTATACAAGAGATAGTCGTATCAGCTCGTATAAATAAACACGACATGGATTCATTCATGTCGTATAAACACACACGAAATGCATATTTACCCAAAAACAATGCATCTCGTGTGTGTTCATACGACTTAAACCAATACATGTCGTGTGATTATACACGAGATTCTTAATACCATCTCGTGTATAAGCACACGAGATGTCCTCTGTACTGAAAAAAAAAAACAGAAGCTTAACAGAAACAGAAACATACCCATTATTTCAATACTACATCAAGTGATCCATACATCACAACAACAACCAACATCAAAACAAGAATTTCAAGGCATACTACATCAACTAAATTCATACACCCTAACATCCAAACAAAACAAAAACCAAGTATGCATAATTCATACACCCTAATATCCAAACAAAACAAAACTTCATACAAACTGGATGATTCAAAAATCAATACACTATACACATAAACTATGGCCTATTTCCTGCAATTCGTGCTTCGTTCGCCGTAATTGAGAGTCGGTTGAATGTTTCTATCCGAGTTCTGTATGGCATGATCAGGTTACTTGCGCTTGGATCACGTCGATCCTCCCAATATAGTGCTAATGATGGTATCGGGTAATCACTATCGGACATGTGCAGCTGCAAAAGTAATTAAATAGTCAAATATAACAAATTTAAAAAAGATATTTAAATATAACGAATGTAAATAAGATAGTTAAATATAACGAATTGAAGTATCATACCAATATAAAATGGTTTCCCACATGTCCCAACACAAGTGTGTCTGTGGGTGGTCCTGTTCCTTGTGGTACAGTCACTGGTAGGCATGTGAAGCCAGCGGTTTGCGAGTACGAGACAAACACCACATTATACACCGTGGCAATGATGTGCCCTATCTCTGGGAGTATCAACCAATAATATTCCGAACAAGGTGAGGCATAGTGAGCAATGCGACTATAGAGCTCGTTCATATCTCTCCAAGGCATAACTCTCTCATAAAGCTCGAGGCGATGAAGCAGCTCCTTGGCACAATCTGAGCGCACTCTTTGCCACATCTCCTCAGTTCCGTATATTTGTGCTGCTACTGCTCTATATCCACAATTTCCATCACCCATCACATCTGTGAAGCCATCAATAAATGGGACAATGATAGGTGTAATCAACATCCTATACCCAGAAGTATGTATATCATTGACTTGTCCATTTCCATCACCCATCACATCTGTTAAGCTTTATAATTTGTGTGTAAATGCTCTGCCCCGCCTAGGCGCTTTAGGCGCTAGGCCCAACTCCGCCACCTAGCGTTTTTTAGAACACTAATAAGAGTTACACTATGAGTGAGGTGGCAGTTATGTAAATAACTGACCTTTATAAGTCAGTTATAAGAAATGATGATATCTTATATTTGAATTATAAGAGATGAAAAAGTCTTATATTTCAATTATAATAGGAAACGAGGGCAACATCTTTTTCAACAAATAGGACTAATATTGTCTTTTAAATACCAGTCTGCATCAGTGAAATTGACTTTTGAGCAGCCAAGATCTTTGTGAATATTAACTGGACAGCTTCTGTATACAATGCTTTTTGCTTGAATACACTAATACAGATTGTAGTAGAAAGATGAATTACAAGAGCATACTCATATATCTATCCCCTTTCGTACCCTTTGATCAATAACGAGTGTTACATCTTGTTAGTGCCCCTATTCTCCATCTAAAAGACCAGCCATGTTAATGTAGCTCTATTAGTTCAAAATGGTAGGCATGTTACTATTTTAATATTTTTCACAGAGTTTAATACTCCCTCCGACCAAGAGTATATGTTCACTCTCTCATTTGCACGGAGCTTAAGAAATGGTGAAAGTGATGCAAGTGTTGTGAGTATAAAAGTAAAGTAGGAGATAGAGAATGAGTGTGAGGGAATAGTAAGTTGATTGGTGTGGTGAGTATAAAAGTAAGCAGGAGAGAGAATGAGTAGGATGAACAGTAAATATTCTTTGCCATTTGAGGAAGTGGACATATACTCTGAGATAGACTAAAAAGAAAAGATGGACATATACTCGGGACGGAGGGAGTACAATAATACATAAAGTTCGTGAACATAACTAAATTACAATAACATATACTCCCTCCGCCCCGTCCGAAATAGAATTTTGGCAAACGTGACTCTACTTTGACCAAGTCTTTTGAAGTAAATATAATAATCCAAATAAAAATTTAAAAATTGTTATTGTATCACAAAATTAATAATACTTTCGATAACAATTTTTAAATCTATATTAGGATAATATTTTTTATTTAAATTACATTGTCAAAGTATAAAAAACTACCAAAATCTTATTTCGGGCGGGACATAGGGAGTATTTCTAAGTTTGTTGACACAATTCATCATTTTTCAATATAAATTTTAAAGGAATATATTATTCCATATCCTCCTCTCGAAACTGTACAATGAATATAATCCCTCCGTCCCAGCATAAGTAGGACTAGAGGAGTGAGAATCATAATTAAGAAAAAGTAGTATATGTGTGGTAGAAAATGAAAACAGAGAATGAGTGGAGTGTTGGGTTGTGGAGACAAAACCTAAAAGGAAAAGGAAATTAAATTTGAGTCATATAAGGATTTAATGGGATTCCTTGTTTGACAAGGTTGGAATTTAATTTTCCTTGGGATTCCGGGTTTCCTACTTAGTTTAGGTTTTGGACATGTTGCCTATATAAACCAAGTGATGGCCATAAACATTGTACACTAAAAAAAATTAGCCAGAGAGAATCTGTGAATCACAAAGAGAGCCAAGTGAGTGCTAGCTCTTGGGGGTGCCCTTAGGGGCATTCCATGGATGGGTTGAAGCATGTCTAGGGTTTTATGTGTGATGAGAGCGTTTACATGGAGAAGTTATCTCCTTACTATATAGAGCAGTAGGTTTTATTGTAAACAGACACAGATTATGATATTAGTGAAATATCCTGGCTTGGCAGTGCCCCCAGATGTAGTCATTGTTGTTGACGAACTGGGTTAACAAATATTGTGTTCTTTTCTTGTTGATTACTTTCATATTATTCGTATGCATGGTTGTTGTGTCTCACCATTATCAGAATTGTATGGGCATGAACTGCACAGATATACCACAATTCCCCCAACAACTGGTATCAGAGCTTCCGGTTAGGAAGATCAGGGCTGTTCGAGTTGATTGAATGTGGCTGTAGGAACGCGGATCAGAATTAGGAGCTGCAGAAATTCTTTTGATTTTATGATTACTAATAACCAAATAGGATCAAGGTTTTATAAATTCGGATGGATTTGGGACGGCAGGCATTCAGATCAAGGTTGCAGGTAACATAAATATAGAAGGACATGGATCCAAGATCAGGGTTGCAGAATCTGGTTGTTGCTAGGGTTTGCAGAAATCTAGATGGATCGTGTTATTAAGGATTTGTGGGTGCAGTGATAATGGGCGAAGATTGATCAATATAGAAATTCGTTGGTGCGAATTTGGGCAACGGATTTGAATTATGAAAGTTGCAAGAGAGAAAGATTCAAGTTTTCCAGACTTTGATAGATGATTGATCGCATAGGTGTGCACATCGTGTGTAAGCACAAGCAATAGGCATACGGGGTACGTGTAGCAGATGTGCAGATTTCGTGCAGAATTCGTGCAATGCACGTGTAGATTTCGTGCAGCGCACGTGCAGATTTTGTGCAAGGGCAGATTTTGTGCAGAAGACATGCAGAGAGCGTGCAGAAGAGAACATAATTTGTGCAGCAAGCGTATGGGGTATATAAAAGTTGCTAGATGTGCAGGAGAATTCAAAGATGGAAGAGATACTTGATTGGCCATTAAGCAGCTAGGAGGAAGGTTGTGTGGTCGCCTTCGGCTGTGAGATGTGGAGAATTTCCGTTGTAGCTAACTTGGTAGCTCGTGAGGCAGATGATGTTGTACACCACATACAACATGTTTCGCATGGGTTGTTGCCTGGAATGCGAGGGCCGAGATCGCCATGGTGGGAGAAATTTCGCCAGGAACGGTATGTTGATAGAAAGTTGTGAGAAGGCTAGCGCTAGGAAAAGAGACAACTTGGCCAACATGAGCGTTATCTAGAATCAGCTGCAGATAGGTTGCCTTGGTACACAGAAAGACCAAGACTGTGAAGGCACGCGTTCGCATAGGGGTTCTTGGATAGAAACAAGGAACAGATGAGCGGAGATAATTGCATGGAGGATCACTTTGGGAAGTGAAGACTCAAGGCAAAAGAAGTTTCCGACAGTTATGTTGAAGAGGGCTTTGGTGAGCCTAGTGATGAGACTTTTGGCAAAAGTCGAATGTAGTGGTGACAATGTGTGAATAGTCATTCTCGGGTGGGAGTTTTGACGGAGATGGTAGCACGTGATTTGGTTTAGTCTCCAGGTGGGAGATTGTTGGGTTGTGGAGACAAAACCTAGAAAGAAAAGGAAATTAAATTTGAGTCATATAAGGATTTAATTGGATTCCTTGTTTGACTAGGTTGGAATTTAATTTCCTTGGGATTCCGGGTTTCCTACTTAGTTTAGGTTTTGGACATGTTGCCTATATAAACCAAGTGATGACCATAAACATTGTACACTAAAAAAAATTAGCGAGAGAGAATCTGTGAGTCACAAAGAGAGCCAAGTGAGTGCTAGCCCTTGAGGGTGCCCTTAGAGGCATTCCATGGATGGGTTGAAGCATGTCTAGGGTTTTATGTGTGATGGGAGCGTTTACATGGAGAAGTTACCTCCTTGCTATATAGAGCAGTAGGCTTTATTGTAAACAGACACAGATTATGATATTAGTGAAATATCCTGGCTTGGCAGTGCCCCCAGATGTAGTCATTGTTGTTGATGAAATGGGTTAACAAATATTTTGTTCTTTTCTTGTTGATTACTTTCATATTATTCGTATGCATGGTTGTTTGTCTCACCATTATCAGAATTGTATGGGCATGAACTGCACAGATATACCATAATTCCCCAACATGGAGTAAATAGTAGTGTTGGTTGAATAAATAGAGTGGTGAAAATGAAAAAAGAGAATGGTTGAGGTTAAATAGTGGGGTACGATGAATATAAATATATTAAAACATTTTCATTTTTATTTTTAGACAGTCTCACTTATTGTAGGACGGACCAAAAAGGAAAGAAGCCTCACTTCTGCTAAGACTTTAAGACAGAGGGAGTATACAATAATCCTATCAGTAATCATATGACCCAAGCATTGAAATTCAGTAGCCACAACATTAGGGCATAAGCTTGTGCCGTGTTTGTTAAGGAAAATAAGAAAAATACACAATTAAAAGTTCCATTAGTAGTTGGGAGTTAGAAAAATGAGCTACATAGATGTTCATACAGAGTAATTAAATTGCATTTTAAGTCAAATTAATGAAACCTTTCTTAGTGTCATGGGTCAAGACTCTAATAATAAGGACCACTTAAAAATCATATAGCCATTCAAATGGTATAAGCTGGCTTTATGTCAATACATGCACAACTGCCTTTGTGAAAAATGAGACATGACCTAAGGTCCCCCAGGGGGACTCCCCCTACCCTACCCCACCCCTACCCCCACCCCCACCCCACCCCCAATAATTAGTTAAAAGTTCAGTCTTTGTTCCCTTTTATAGACAATCAGACTGCACCATCTTCTACAGCATATTTCCTCACATACTATTCTGCTTTTCTGTGTGTGGTCCAAAAGCTGAGCTACCTAAAGCATGGAAATGTGTATTAAGGTACCATGAAATGTTCCATTCCCAATCGTTTTTTTTTTTTTGGTGCGTGTGTGTGGAGAGAACCATCTCTTTCTTTTTTTAAAAAGAAAATAATATTGTTATTATTTCTTTTCTTGATGACTTAAGTGTCACCCTCTCATATCCATAGACAAGTAAATTTGAGTCTGGTTTCAGTCGTCAAATTTATAAGTGGCTTCAAAGGAAATTTTCAACATGACTTTCATCATTTATCACCAAGCTGATACTCCCACCACTCAAACACAAAACTTTTCTTATCATCTCTCACCTTCTTACCGCCAGGGCCAACTTTTAGCATGTGCGAGGTGAGCAACCATACAGGGCCTCAAATTTTAAAGGGCCTATTTTTAATGTTTTCCTATACTACTATCTTCGTCTAAAGATGTCTGATAATTTTATTTTTTCAATTTAGCTCTTGATCAATAGTAAACAAGAGCAAACTTATGAACATTTTGAACATTTACTTTGAGACGGAGGGGAATTATTATATTTGTTCATTTTCATAATTAATTTTAGGGCTTAAATAATAATTTTGAACAAGACCCCCAAAAATTTAGTACATTTCAGGACCGGTCCTAGTTACCGCTGAGCTACCCGTGAAGAGCACCCTCTCTTGTTTGTTTTTGTTGATTAACTAGATGGGTAATACTAGCTGAATTCAATTCAGATATTAGTTTGAGCTACACAAACCCCCCAAAAAAGTAATATTTACTAAATAAAAATGGTACATTTATCTATATAGAAAATTATAATCATATATTTCCTCTGTCTCAGCACAAGTAGGACTAGAGAACTTTGCACACTAATTAAGACAAACTAGTAAATATGTGGTAGAAAATTAAGAGAGAGAATGAGTGGAGTAAATTGTAGTGTTAGTTGGATAAATTGAGTGGTGAAAAATGAAGAGAGAGAATGGGTGGGGTAAATAGTAGTGTTGGTTGAATAAATTGAGTGGTGGAAAATGAAGAGAGAAAATGAGTGAGGTTGAAACATTTCCATTTTGGGCAGTCTCATTTTTAATGGGACGGCCTAAAAGGGAAAGAAGTCTTACTTGTGCTGGGACGGAGAGAGTATGCACTCTATTACACTTCAAATATTACTTTATCTAACCACAAAAACTATCAAACTATTTATATTTTTTTGCAAAACTGTTGTTACATTTGACAGTAAAAGTGTTACTTTTTGAAGATGAAACTATTATTTTATCAGAACAGAATGTTACATCTCAAGAGACGAGTAACTCAAATTTTTGTGTGTTAAAAAGTATGTTTTTTTTTATAAAAAAATAAATCAAACCATATCATGACCTATCTACTTTGATTCGTCTCGTCGAGACGAACACAATGGTATTTTTTTCCCGACTTCAAAATCTCAAGATATTATTGAATTTATTGGAGGTTTATTTTTTTAATGGCGCGACACGTGTCACGATCTGAGAATGGGGTGAGGCTGGAGCGGGCGGGTAGCGGAGCGGGCTGCTGGACCCGTGGGCGGATCCGTCGCACGGTGTGCGGCGGCCGCACACGAGTTTTCGTCTTTTGTAATTATTGTTTGGGTTAATGACAATTTAGGGTCTGAACTCCAGGGGGTGCGTCTAAAAGGGGCTTGGGTTTTTTTCCCGCTAGATCAGGGCTTCAAATCATTTGTTTTTGGCAATTAGGGGCTTTTTGATGGAAATCGTTAGAAAAGTCAGTTAAGTACCATGTGCATGGCATGTGATCGTCAAAATGTATGTATTTGTAATTGATATTAGCAATGAAGGACTTTAATGAAATTTCTGAAACTTAGAGGGCTAAAGAGTTATTTTTTGCAAAAACAATTAAATTATCATATACTCCCTCCCGTCTCTCTCTTTGCTCAACCCCCCTCCTCTCTGTTTTCTCCGGCGACCTTCAACTCCTCACCTCCGTACAGATTTGGCCGGGATCGTCCAGATCCGGCCTCCTCACACCACCAGAAACGTTATAATGACTCCACTCCAGTCTCACTTTCATCTCCGACGACCAAACAACCAAAATCCACATCATAATTCTCTTTTTAACCCCCAAATTGGCACCCCAAATGATAAACTAAGTAGAATAGAACGAAATCAATGACTATGACAGTTAATGTTTTGAAGATAACGACGGAGGGGGAGTTGTAATTGAGGCCATTGTGGAGATCTACGATGGTGGGGTCTACTACAGCGGCGAATTGGGAGAGGAAGTGCTCGCAATGGGCAAAGAAAGGTGGGTAATCGAGTGTCCATGGGCTAGTCTCGTCGGAGTACCAACCGGAGAGAGGGAGTGAATGGGTTAAGGCTAGCCAGTGACGGTGGACCTCGAAATCTGTGTTGTGTTAGAATGGGACTGGGAGGAATTTGGAGAATGTTGCTGGGAGTGTGATAAAGATGTATGTATTTGATTGTGGGGATGTTGGAAGAGGGATTTTGGGGGGTGGGATTGGCTACGGTGGTTTAAAGTGGAGGATGGGTGGGTGTTCATGGAAGATGATGAAAAGGGAAATATTTTAATAATTTTTGTTAATACTACATATGTCTCTAAATGAGTGTCCAAATTTTATTTTAAGTGACATCTGAAAATGTCAACTTTTTGTACATTTTGGTGGCAAAGATTCATATATAATCTTGTAATCTCTTTTCCAAACATTTAGTTTTGCACGTATAAAGAGGCCGGTGAAAAATTTTCGAAAAAAAACATTTAGGGACAAAGTTATGCTAAAAAAAGACACTCATGTTGGGACAAAAATTTATTGAAAATGGACACTTATTTAGGGGCAGAGGGAGTAATTATTTTTATTTGATAAACTGGGTGAGTTTTTTTTTTTTTTTTTTTTTCCATAAAGATGAAATTTTATGGGAATTTATTTTTTTTTTATTTTTTTTGTAAATAGTGATAATTACTTTATGTTGTTTTAAATTTGGTCAATGTAAAAAGTAATTTATTATGTTCATAGAATAAAATTTAAATTTATTAATAATTTTTTTTATTTTAAATTTATTATTTAGAAAATAATCTAAATCCTTTTATATTTCATATATCTATTAGATTAATTTGTTTAA
Organism: Campanula takesimana; assembly: GCA_026119855.1. Taxonomy (NCBI): domain Eukaryota; kingdom Viridiplantae; phylum Streptophyta; class Magnoliopsida; order Asterales; family Campanulaceae; genus Campanula; species Campanula takesimana. The sequence goes on from JAOWBW010000290.1 coordinate 713,515, forward strand.
TAATTTTGATTTTTTAATAAATTTATTTTATATATGATAATTACTTATTTTATTATACACTTGATTATTTAGAAAAAAATATTATTTTTTAAGAAAAAATATTTATTTCATTTTTAAAACTTTTGAGTTTCAAAAATTTCACTAAAGCCCATACTAACTAATATCATTACAAATCCATTCATTTAGTCGATCACGTGCCATGCACATGTCACTTAACTGACTTTTCTAACGATTTCCGTAAAAAAGCCCTTAACTGACGAAAATTTCACATTTGAAGCCCTGATCTAGAGGGAAAAAAAAAAAACCAGACCCCTTTTAGACGCACCCCCTGGAATTCAGGCCCTAAATTGTCATTAACACTTATTGTTTTGAGAGCAGTTGTACACATTATTGTATGCCAGATCTTAGTTTGTCCAATCAGAATGTGTTGAATTTTTGGGTTTTATAATAATATATAAATTATAATCATAATGTACAGTAAATGGGTTATTATATGCGTTATATTTTTTAATAATATGAGTTACTACGATTTAATGGTATACAAAAATATTATAATATTATGAATTATCTTTGATAATAAGAATTTTTACTTTTATAGTCCAGCTGCAGCAACCGCAAAATTTGCTTTTAAGTACCATTTTAATTGTGTTGTTAAGAGCATAGATGTTCTTTAGTCAAATTTTTAATCTATGCCTCTCATTTGTATAACAATTTTCAATTGAATTTTTTTTTGCGTGAAACGGTCTCACACGTGAAACGAGTTTTATTGAGCGAGTAAATTGTTTGTCCTTATGGGCGGGGCAAAGCTAACCTATTTATTCTCTCAACGAAACCCGTTTTATGTGTGAGACCGTATAGCCAAGACTAAGACTTCCTCTTTTCAATTTTCTTCTAGCTGCAGTCTGGTTGGTAGATATCGCTTTCTCCAGTATACCTCAATTGCTTTGTATAATTGAGGAGAATTTAATTCTTACTGACAAAATTGTGATACAAGTGATAGACTAACAAAAGTAAACCAAAGTCTTAACCCGAACAAATCAATGTTTCAATTTTTACTAACAATTCATTTATTTATTAATTTGTATTTAGCCTATGTAAAAATAAGACATTAAAATTATTATTTAAATTACGCTATTTATTTTGAATCATAAATAAAACCTTAGAGTAATAATTGGTTTGAGACTGAAGTTATAACATGTTATTAGTTACTCACTCCGCCCCTATTTACCTTACAAAAATTGCCATTTTGGGTGTCCCTATTTACATTACAAAATCTCAAAAAGGAAACTTTTAAACATTTTTTAAATAGTGGGACCCACTTGTCATACTCACAAAACTATCCACTTACTTTTTTCTACCCACTTTCTCTCTCCCACTCAACTATCTACACTCACAACACATCAACTTACAATCATTTTTTAATTTTTGTGCAAAGCCTCATTTTTGTAAGGTAAATAGGGACGGAGGGAGTATACACTTACACTGACATAGTACTCTCTCCTCCAGATCTCCTGTGCCCCTCCCTGTACCCCTCTAATCTGGACCGTTTACAATATCAACATAAACGGTCTAGATTAGAGGGGCACATGGAGAGGCACATGGAGGGGCACAGGAGATCTGGCCTCATCCGCCTATACTAAGGTTCTTAATTTGACTTTACACGGAGATTAAGAAAGAATAAATGTTGTGAGTATGAAAAGTAAAGTAGGAGAAAGTAGGAAAGAGAAAGTGGGTAGAAAGTTTTTGTTGTGAGAATGACAAGTGAGTTCCACTGTCCATTTAAGGTAATAAAGCAACTAGAACCTTAGTTTGGGACAAACCAAAAAAGAAAGTAAGAACTTTAGTCTGGGACGGAAGAGTATACTCCCTCCGTCCCTATTTACCTTACAAAAATTGTCATTTTGGGTGTCCCTATTTACATTACAAAATCCCAAAAAGGAAACTTTTAAACATTTTTTAAATAGTGGGACCCATTTGTCATACTCACAACAACTATCCACTTACTTTTCTCTACCCACTTTCTCTCTCCCACTCAACTATCTACACTCACAACACATCAACTTTACAATCACTTTCTTAATTTTTGTGCAAAGCCTCATTTTTATAAAGTAAATAGGGACGGAGAGAGTACAGTATTACGCAAATCAGCAAAGAAAAAAATTAAAAAAAAAAAAAGAAAGATAAAATGGGAAAGAAAAGAAAAACGAATCAGGAAAAGAGGGGCCCATGCATAGTCCTTTGAGGTAACGTACTATATGCAAGAATTGACAGATCGCAGATGTTACTGATAGCGGTTTCTTTTTCTTTTTAACCTTTGGGGTGTTAAAAGATGTTACTCCATCCGTCCCGCTTTAAAGTTCTTACTTTTTTTTTTAATTTATCTCAATTTAAATTTCTTACTTTGCTTTATTACTTAAAATGGAAAGTGGGACCCACTTTTCATTCTCACAACAAAAACTCCCTACCCACTTTCTCTCTCCCACTTCACTTTTCATACTCACAACATTTACTTTTTCTTAATCTTTATGCAAAGTCAAACTAAAAACTTTAAATTGGGACGGAGGGAGTATTAGTTAAAGTTTGAGTTAAATATCTTTTTTGTTATCGAACAATTTTTTTTTAACTTCTTTTTTTATTTCGATTATGTGGTCCTTCCGTCGATGCATCTTTTATTACATCGTACATCGTTAAAATGATGGATGCGGCATTGTGATTAGGGATGTGCAAAAAATATTGGAACCGGACCGGACCAACAAAACCGGACCGGACCAATAAAAACCGGACCGAACCAATGGTATTGGTTTGGTTCTGGTTCCAAATTCCTTTAGAACCGGTAAATTGGTCTGGTTCCGGTTTTGACAAATATATACACGGTTCTGGACCGGACCGGACCAATCATATTTACATGTATATATATTACTAATATGCTATTATATATTATATATATTTCTGATTTTACACCAAAATATAAAAACAAAATTCTGATTATCCTAATTGTAGACATCTTCGATTCAATACAGAATCAATACAAGAGGTTATATTTTATGTTTCTGTTATAAAAACAAAATATTTATTCCCTATCAGCAATGTTAAATGCACCAATCTCCACAGGCCTATGGGTTGGTACATTAATGCTTCATGAAATGTTAATATTACAACCCTGATTACATAAACTTGTATTAAATGCCAAAAAAATTGTATGATATGTAATATGTAGAACCGGACCGGAACCGGACCAATAGAACCGGACCAATGAATCCGGTTCTGAAATATATTGGTTTGGTCCTGGTTCTAATTTTATACAGAACCGAACAATTGGTCCGGTCCTGGTTTTGTGAAATTTTGACAAAAACCGGACCGGACCGTGAACACCCCTAATTGTGATATCATGTTTTTGTTCTTACAACTAAGTAAACAAACAATGATTTGAATGTTCAATTAAATTAAGGAATGAGAGTGTGAATTCTTGAAAAAAAAAAAAAAAAAAACACATCTCTTACACCCCAAATCATTTTCTCTATCACCAATACCCACAACCAGGCTCTACCACCAGCCAGTGGCAGAGATCCAGGAATAATAATCAGTGGGGGCTAAAAATAAAAATTTGTTGTGAAAATATTCAAATATTAATATAATGGACTATGAAAAAAAATTCAAAGAAAAACATTAGGGACAGAGTTTTTTTAGGTTTTTTTTTTTTTTTTTTCAATGTCATTCATTTTGAAACAAAAATAAAATTATTAAATTTGGAAACAGAGGTATTATCTTTCATTGAATTTTTATATTTTTACTAAAAATGTGTATGTATATATATTGTACTCCCTCTGTCCCGAAAGCATCTTCTCATTTGCCACATTATCCCCAAAAGTTCTTCTCATTTCTGTAATTTGGGCTTAAATGTGCATAAACGCAATATGGCTAGTGAAGCAAGTGATCATATCTTTAAAAAGGTTGGATAATCAAATGCGAAGATCATTTTGAGACGGAGGGAGTATATAATTTTTAAGCACTTCATGAAATCAACTATTTAGTTGAAATGAACTATTTTCACATATTTGTAATTTTTAGTTATAATTGTGTATAATTAATTCAAATCTATTTAATTATATAATATAGTTATAACTTCCTTTATTTTATTCTTAAGAAAGAATAGAATTTAATTTAAGTTCTTTTTTTTCTCAAAAAAAAAAAACTAATTCAGTTTTAATTGAAACTCATTATATCACACAAGGTGGTTTGTGGGTTTCTTAGCAAAAATAAATGAGATAGGAGAAAGAATGTACTAGCAAGTTTTGTACCCTGCCCACCTGAGTCAACAAAATAACCCCTTACCAGCAAGGCTAACTGATTTATATGTTGTTCTTCAACAACTAAATATATATTCGTAAATAGCAACAAAAATAAAAAAAAAAACTTTTGGGAATTTCAGTGGGGGTCGTCGCCCCGCTCGTTCCTTCATAGATCCACCCATGCCACCAGCACCAACCACCATCATCATTAACTGCCATCTCCGCAAGTCTCAACACCACCATCAACCTATATCTATGCCAGTCTGCCAGTCTCAACAAACTCATACATGCACCATGAAATCAAACACAAAATCTCTTCAGGTTGAAAGAAATAAAATAAAAAAATTGCATACAAATTCAAAACATTGTCGTTCTCAGATCGTTGATTGAAGAAGTAGTTGGTTTAGAATAGACCTGGGGAAAAAATTCACGTTATAAAGGTAGAAACATTTTGAATGCACTCTGATCCTAAACCACCGTCGTGCTCATCTATCTATTTGGTCTTCACAATATCATATATTATCAAGAATGACTTGATCAAATAATCAACAAATAAAAATTTAAACCCCATATTACATCAAATTTTTTCAATTTAACTCAAATACAATAAGATAACTTCGATGGTCGGATCTGTAAAGGCGATTGGCTGCGGTCGTGAGAAGATGTGAATGCAACAAAGGCAGTGAGAAGGGAGGAAGAAAAGAAGAAGGGTGAGGACATGCGAGGTTGGGAATACCTCTATTGTCGGTGGTGATGGCGTAAAGGAATGGAAATGAAGATGGTTGCAGCTTGTGTTAGTGTGAGGTGGAGTGAAGGTAGAAGTTGAGTGGAGTATGGGTTGGGATCTTACGCTTCACGGAGAATGTTGTACGCGGGTCATGGGTCGACCCGTCTCTTCTATGAGACGGATCTAGGTGTTCTCACAAAAGGCCACATCATGTTTAAATATTTTTAAAAAAAAATAAATTTGAATATTCATGTTTTAAGACCGAAAAAATCTCTGTACTTGAAAAAGAAACTACTAGTAATTGAGTTGTCATGTCAACTGAAAATTGCAAGAAAACAAAAATGCCTTAAATGGGCTATAAAGTAAAGATGTCTTTAAACACTACCATGCACTCCCGATTAAAAAGAACCATGCTCTTGGCTCAATAATAAAAAGGACACCATCATCAACTAGGAATAAGGCGGGAACACCAAGTAGTAACAAAATGTTCAATTTCAATTTCAAATTCTAAAATTTGTTTTTTTTTATTATTTCATAAAATTGTAAAAAATACTACTCCCTTCGTCCTAATTTAAGGTTCTTACTTTCTTTTTTTGGTATGTCTCAATTTAAGGTTTTTAGTTGCTTTATTCCTTAAATGGCAATGCATGAATAGTGTTTTGGACATTTTTGTCCTCATAAAGTTCATATATTACAAAAAACCCATCACATACTCATCTACTTTTCACCCATTTGCATTATGAATGAACAATTATATCCTCCACCCACTACTATTCTTGACTCAAGTTTGCCTTAATTCCTTAATAAACGTACAAAGCTAAGAACCTTAAACAGGGACGGAGGGAGTAATTTTTTATCCATTTACATACTCACATCAACTAACCCACAAACTATTCTATGTCTCACTTTCTCTCTCCTACCAAACTATTTATACTGACAACACATCATCTTTTCCACTTTCCTTAATTTTCGTGCAAGTACGGTTTTATGCAATTTAAAATGTGAGGGATGGAGTATTTGTTGTATAGGAAAGGAGTATACAGTACAAAATTTATTACATTTTTAAGAAACTTAACTAATTATACAATGATTAACATAACACCAAGGGTACAAATAAAAATAAAAATCTAAACACTGGCTTTTTAAATGACTAAAAAGGCCATTAAAAACACAAACAAAAATTACCCGTACAAGCTTAATCAAGCGCATTAGGGCCCGTACAATAATTCAAAACATGGTTCCACACCCACTGCACCAAGTACCTCCGTCGGATCCCATGCATATTATACGTGGCACCATCCTTATCGTTCAACATCTGGCCGGTGTAGGACCCACCACCTCCGGTTCCATAAATGCCCTCACAAAGATCAGCAATTTCCACCGGAAACACCGGGTCTTGACCGGCGTACCAAGCGTTGATCAACGGGTTCGTCGCTAGTTCCGCTATCTCGTGAGCAATAACGCTGATCATCCCGTCGATCCCCACGACGCCGTTCGGCGACTTTAGCGGCTTCAGCCCTGGGATGTAATCCGGTACGGCGAAGGGGTACGCGCACACGCCGGGACACAACTTGCCGGAATTCCCAACCCAGGCGTACGGCAATGTGTACCCTACGATCGACGGGAATGTGAAGTAGTGGAAACCACATACGTTCTGGCAGAAATCTTGAACGTGGACGTCCTCCGATGTGAGTAATAGGTAGAGCCCGCTCATTGGGTTCACCGGCAGCGGCTTTGTGGTGGCGGTGACGGCCGATTTTATGACGGACTGTATCGATAAACGGGTTAACGACTTGCCGTGGGAGCAGAACCGGTCGTTCTTCTCTTCACCGAGTCGAACCGTACGGGAAATGTTGGACCCGGTTTGGTCGGTGTAGAGCTGGACGGTCTTCCACCAACCGGAGATCGACGGCTTCTGTGGCTCGGCGGCGGAGATGGAATTGATGAACTCCCGGATGATTCGCTTGTGGGGCTTTTGCCAGGTGCCGTACCAGATTATGTGGACGGTGATGTTTTCGGTGAGGACAGGTCCCATGTGGTACCGGAGTTTGACGAACTCCGATGAGCCCTCGTATTTCTTTGAGCCGCCGAATTCGAGCTCGGTGGCGTTGAATTTCTGGTCAGGCCATGGGCGCCAACCGGTGGAGGGTTTGATTAGGAGGAAGAGGGAGAGGATGGTGATGGTGATGGTGATGGTGAGGAGGAACGGAGCCGGTGGCGCCGGGCACCGGCGGGCACACCACTCGCGCATTTTAGAAGGGTTCAGTTTAGTGTCTTGTACTGGAGTGAGAGTGAGGTGCTATATATACCCCGAAGAGTAGTACTACTACTACTAGATAGAGCAAATTTGAATTTTTATTTGTTAAGTTACATTCCCATTTTCACATTTTCCCCTTCTAGAATTAAAAATGTTTCTTTACACCTTCAAGTATGTGTTGTACATTTTCTCTATTTAAATTTTATCAACCAAATTAAAGTAAGAAAATAATTACAGATATGTATAGCCAATCTCATAATTGTATTCACAATCATAATTTCATTTTATGACTGATAACAATTCATATTTATTTATATAACCTAAAAACGACATAACATATCTTGCTTAATCGTGACTATACACTTAATTTGATCGATAAAGCTTCATTTTCTCCATCTCGTTCTCCCTTCATCAAAATCTTGACATCAACTTATTATATTGGTCCACTGATCATCCTCATATTTAGTGTGCTCGCACCTATATCTTAATACCCGCCTTGAAGTTGTTGCAACTACTTCATAATAGATGCTTAAACATGTCAAGTAGAAGCTTAACTTAGGGGCAAAAGTATCATGACCTCACTTCCGTGTACGTATTCCCCTTCAGAACTTGTGCCCGTGGAGGATTTATTATGAGTGTCTTTTAATGAGTAAATGTAAATCTAGTATATTTTTTTTCAAAATGTCCTCATAAAATTATAAAGAAACAAAAAAAAGTGAAAACAATGCTAGTGGCATGAAATGTTTTAATGAGTAAATGTAAATCTATGATTTTTGTACCTAGTTTTCTTAATGAACGTGTAAATAAAAATATAAACTTTAAATTAGAATTGTATTGATTTGCTCTCTCCGTCCCATTTCAAATTGCAAAAACTAGGTTGTGCACGAGAATTAAGAAAAAAGTGAAAAAGGCGATGTGTTGTAAGTGTAGATAGTTAGGTAGGGGAAAGAAAGTGGGGTAGAGAATAGTAAGTGAGTTAGTTGATGTGAGTAGGAGAAGTGGGTCCCACTAATTAAAATGTATTAAAAACTTTCTATTTTAAGATTTTACAATTTTAAGTGAGACACCCAAAATGATAAATGTTGCATTTGAAATGAGACGGATGGAGTAGTTTGCAAGTATTGTGAAATTAAGAGGGGGTAAAGTGTATGTGAATGTGATTGTTCTTGTTTGTGAGTGGGTAGAGAAGAAAGGGAAGTCTTGGGCCATTGATTTGCGGGGTAATGGAGAACAGATAGATTCTTAAAAGACTCGGAGAGTAGCTGAATAGGTGGGCCCAACGATGGTCATTGGCTAGAGGGGCTGCGGGTCCCATTTATGATGATCCTCTCTCAATTTTTGACTTTTTAAAGACCATGATCACAATAATCTTTGTTTCGGGACACTATACGGTATTGTTAATAAAATTAATGTCGGTAATTTTGAAAGCGTACGCGACTTGGTGTAAACAGACCGGAATCGAATCAAATTAAATTTTACAGTTTGGTTCGTTTTATAAGTATGTGGGGGGTTTTATAATTATATGATTGAGTTTGGTTAGTGGTTTCATCTATACAGATCAAACTAGATTGCCTGACTGAACTATTAAGTCAAACCACCAAACTGAACTACTAAACCAAACTATTAGAGAAAACCGGACGCATTTATTACCATAGATTAATATGTTGCGTAATATCCACCGTTTTCCATTGAAACAACATTGATTCAGACTAACTCTAACCTTGATTGGCATCTTATTCAACATTTATTTCATCATTTGTTATATTCATCAGGCCACATAGCTTACCAAGTTCTATATATGATCAACATTGCGTAATGTGTTCTCTTCCTTCACACTCCCCCCTCTAGTCTCTTTCTCTTCTTGTGACTTTCTTGTATGTCACTTCTTACTGCATCTTTCGTCATTCCTCCGTGATCACTGAAACAAATTTTATAATAATTGTGGTCTGAAGCGTAATTTGAACCGTGATATTGGATTGTGGTTTGAGCAATAGTCTAAACCACAGACTAAACAACGGTCTAGATCACAGTCAAAATCACGGTCTAAGACATAGTCTGAACGATACTCTAATACTCTGAACCGCAGTTTGAACCAAACAGAACCAAACAATGACGATTTGGGTTGAACTAAACCGAAGTATTTACAACTCTACCAATTTTTAATGTTCTCAAATAAATATATTCTATTTTTGATTTGTCCACTTTTACATTAATCTCAATGCCACTAGTACATATCTAATAAATTGTTAAAAACTTTTAGTTACTCCTGTTTAAAAATACACGCCATTTTAGGGCATATTATGTGGTACCAAGCCTTTGAAACTTCCAAGTCTTGCATACTGTATCAATTAAGCAAGCAAGTATAGCCACCGTACCCCATTCAATTACTTGCCACTCCTAGTTCATGAAATTAGGTACACATGTGTCCTCCAATTTAAATACTCCCTAATTTTAAAGTCAATATATTGTTTATTTCATGCAATTAATTATTAGTAGGTGGTTCCAATTTAATGGCTGACCTAAATTGTTAGTACTATGATTTAAAGCTTTCTTTGACTACAATCCTATTTCATAATTGCAGTCCAAATTTTTTTTGCCAGATTTAGGAGGGTAATGGGAGACGAAAACTACTTCGTTTTCTACCTCTATTTGGCCACATGCCTCTTCTGAAATACTTCATCTGTTTTAAAATATATATCGCTTCAGGCTTTTTCACATATAATGAATGTATGTTATAAAGGCTTAATTGTTTTAAAATAATTCAATTTTTATGTGAGTAAATGCTTGTACTAGAGATGATTCACAATCATAATAAAGGTCTAACTGAGATAAAAGAGTAAAATGTCTTGATAATAGTAAAACGACAGATATTTTGAAACAAAATTTAACTTTTAAAGCAACATATATTTTCGTAATGACAAACTTAACCTTGTAATGCAAGAGTTTGACAAAAATCTTAATAGCGGAAATACATAATAAGTGGAGTGATGTAAATATTTTGTTTGATGGACACATTTATGTGGATAAATAAACAATAAAATGTACTCCAAGTTACAAGAATTATTAACTACTCCATTTTGCTAATTTATGTGAACATTAATAAACGAAGTAGGGCTTTCATTATATAGCTGGAAATGATTAGGAGCTTGCTGTTGATTTTGGATTTTGCTTTTTGGAAGAAGCAAGTGGATGGTGGCGTCAGCATCTCAAATGATTAGGAGCTTGCTGTAGGCTTGATAATTTGATTCTTTCGGTCCCGGCTTAAGTTAAGTTCTACTCCACCCGTCCCATCCGAATTAGGATTTTTAGATTAAACACGGGGATTAAAGAAAAAATGTTAGAGGAGTAGGTGTTGTGACTATGAAAAGTGAAGTAGGAGAGAGAAAATTGGGCAGAGAATAATGAGTGGAAAATTGTTATGAGTGTAAATGTGGGTCTCATTAAATAAAATATTTTTATTTTTGGGTTGTCATAATTCGAATATACACTCAAAATATAAATTTGTCTTAATTCGAGTGGGACGGATGGAGTACTAGTAATTTTTACTATCTTCGTCCCGCCTGAAATAAAATTTGATATACTTAATTTTACTTTGACCAAATCTTTAAGAAAATATAATAATCCAAATAAAAATTTAAAATTGTTATTGTGTTACAATTAATAATACTCTCAATATTAAATTTATATAAGGATAATTATTTCTTATTTAAATTACATAGTCAAAGTATTAAAAAAAAACAACCAAAATCCTATTTCGAAACAGAGAGAGAGTATTTGTTAAATGTTTTGTTTTGTTTCAAAATAAATAATTTTTTAAATAAATAATATTTGTTAAATGTTTTGTCCTAACATTTTGAAACATATAGCAAGGATATTTATAAATTTTTACTCTTAAAAGTCAACATTTTCAAAGTGTTCGTTAAATCGAATAATGTCATCCTTATAAAATTCCTAAATGATAACGTTATACTCTCTTCGTCTCAAAATGAATGTTTAAATTTGATCTTGATCAAAACAAATTCAAACATTCATTTTGAACTGATGTAGTAATATATATATATATTTAAAAAAAACTCACTTGTAATACTCACAATAACAATAACAATAATAACAAATATAAAACATTGTTATTTTAATATTGAGAGTCAAATTCAAAAAATAACATTGATAATGATGGCACACAAATTGTTCAGAAGAACATGGACTCTTCATTGCTACTCCCTCCGTCCCGCCGGAAATTGCAAAACTTACCATTTTGGGCGTCCATAGAAATTGCAAAATCCATAAATAGAAAGTTTTTAATACTTTTTAATTAGTGGGTCCCACTTCTCATACTCACATCCACTAACCCACTAACTATTCTCTACCCCACTTTCTCTCTCCCACTCAACTATCAACACTCACAACACATCACCTTTTTCACTTTTTCCCTTAAGTCTTGTGCCATAATTTTTTTTTGAAGTTTCCGACGGGACGGAGGGAGTATTTAATTTTTAGAGTCAAATTCTCTCATATCATAGCCACTTTGATGAGTTCAAAATGAGATGTATAATCACGGAGAGGATTGCGCGGGTGAAGGTTCGTAAACCAATAAAAGGCGACAATCAATCAGCTGAAACGAAGGGCCAAGTATTCTCTTTACCAGTACTTATTTTTATACTCCCCCGTCCCATTTTAAGAGTAAAAAATTTCCTAAAAGGTCGTCCAATTTTAAGAATCGAAATCCTAAAATGAAAAGTGGGTCCTACATGTCATACCCACAACCATTATCCACTAACTATTTTCTACCTCATTTTCTCTTTCCTACCCAACTATCAACACTCACAACAAATCATTTTTCGACTCTTAAAATGGGACGGTGGGAGTATACTGTATTGTTTATTCATGTGATTTAAATGTTATGAATTATTAAGACTGACGTCATTAGACATCAGCAGTGATACATATATATACATGCCGATTGACAAATAATGCACGATGTGATAACAAAAATGATACAAATGATCTCGTATCTCCCGCAACAAACACAGTGTATGTGTACCATGTGAAAGAGATTAGAAGTTGCAATCATCATAATTTACGGCTGAAATATAGAAACCCTAGTACATTTTACCTTCTTCACTTTGATCATTTTCATCCATTTTGGGGTACCCGCGTGGTCGCTCAGCTCTCTTTATCTTTTCCCCAATTCATGATTATTAGATTTTTAATTATTACAAATCATTTATTCTATATGAGGATTCAGTAGTAAAAAGTTAAAGTCTTACCATTTAGTAGACTTAGGATTCGATTAATTTTTTACCTCTTGATTAAGGGCTTGTTTGGTAGAGCGGTGCGTTCAAAATGGATTGAAAAAGAATCAGTTTTTTACTGATTAAGCGTCTCAATTGAGAGTTTTTAAGTGGAACTTTTTAAAAATCTTAGTCTTTTTTAGCCGCTCCAACTAGTAGCGTTTGAAAAATCTTTGTTTTTAAAACTGTGCACCAGACAAGCCGTCATAAAAAATAAAATTTTGATTAATTTTTTTAAAAATTGTAATAATTCAATTTGCCATTTTTTTCTATCATCAGTAAAGGAATAGTAATCAGAATTGATTTGATATATTTAAGACTTCGCGTCGATTAAATTAATATCAATCATTAATTTTGAAAATGCGAAAAATGTGTCGTACCCGAACCGCTCTGATGAGCAGTTCTTGGGTTGATAAAAAGCGTGCATAAAGGAAAGGAAACACGGTGTGAGTGTAGTGTACTGACTACTGAGTGTATGTTTTGTTTCCATAGGACACATTTGCGGAAGCTTTTGGGTACATTAGCCTTAAGCTGATAATGGGACCTCATTCCTTTCTAAGCCACTTTTTTTTTTTTTTTTTTTTTTTGGAGAATTAGTCTAAGGAGGTTCTTGCCCTAATCTAATTTTGAGCTTTATGCCTCGCTTTTTATAGTTTTTTTTTTTTTTAAAATTAAAGTTGTTTTGTTATTTTGTTGGAATTATTTTACGAATTGACATTGGCTAATTAATAACAGATGGGAAAAATGTGGAAATTGTTTTTCCCTCAAATATTGTTGAAAGGGGAAAAGTTAATATAAAAGAGATTGGTTATTAAGTGTGCCTTAGGCCATAAGATAAAAGTTAATTACGTTAGTAAATTTATATAATTATAGCAATTTTACTTTAAAAATCATTCATATAACTAAAATTTCTATAATTACTATACGAATGGAACGTCGCTCCATAATCCAACGCTCATGAATCCAACTTGCAGCTCACACTGAAGATTAGTGAATCTGCGACTTCCTTTACTGCATTCAGTTCTATTTTTTCACACGATCCACCTGGACACTTCTTCTTGAGATGCCAATTTTTACCACAGTTAAAGCTTCTGATTTTCTTGCACACTACAAGAAAATCACATATTAGCGACGGAAAATTCCATCGCTAAACATATTTACCGACGGACTACTGACAAACCAAATCCGTCGTTAAAAACGTTGTCGGTAAATGTTAACGACGGGTTTATTGGGCCTTCGTTATGTTAACGACGGAATATTCCATCGGCAAGCTAAGAAATGTCCTCGCTAATATAGGTAAAATGCCGACCAATTGATTGTATTAGCGACAGTGTTAACGACATAATTTTCGTCGCTATATTATGATTTTTTTTTTATTTTTTTTAATATACCACCTTTTTGTACACATCCGTCGCTAAATTTGTATATTATTTTTAAAAAAATTGTATATATATATATATATTTAAAAATATATATTAAATATATTTTTAAATATATATGCTTAATATTTTTATCAAAAATAAATTATAATGTCAATCAATTTAATTCAGTCCCTTAACTTCTCTTATTCTCAAATCAGTCCTTGATACTTTAGATATGCTGAATATTTAAATAGTTACACTTTGCTCCCCTCAATTTCTCTTATACTCAAATCAGTCCTTACATATTATTTCTTTTCAACTTTATCCCTGAACTTAAAAAAAATACAATTATGTTCTCTCAACCTTCCATCACCAGCTTGTAACGACCCCAAAAACCCGACACTATTTAAAAAAAAAAAATGAATTGAGCATGTGTGTGTATTTTGTGTTGCATATCATTTCTTGTTTAGCATTATTTACTTGTAATTAAAAAAAAACTCCTTATTATCCTCACTCGCTCTCTGCGTTTCACACACACACACAAACACATAGTAAACTTTCCCAATTTCTCTCCCAGTTCATAAAGAAGGTAAGGTTTCCTTCTTATTTTGATTTTCTTACTTTTTATTATTCATCCGTTCTAAAATCCGACTTCACCAAAATGTTCAGGGCGTTGAATAGGTCGTTTCTAGCCGAATAGAATATATTTTCATCGATACTTTCCCCGTAGTAGGTAAGTTACTATTCCCCTTTTTATTATAAAATGTTCATATATTTTATATGTGATACTTGTTATGGTAATAGTTGCTTTGTGGTGAGTATGTACGTAAGTTGGTATTGGTTGTGCTAAAGAGGTGATTTTGGTGTTTTTGAGTTCAGAAATTGACTCAATTCAGTAAGATAGAAAGTTGGGATAGTACTTTTGAGACGGTGAATTTAGAAATAAAAGAAAAAAAAATGGAATGCGTCAGTTTCAGGAGTTTGGGCGACCGCCCAAATGGGGTAGGCGACCGCCCATTTTATCTGGAAGGTTTTAGGGCCTGGGAGAATTAAAGTGGGTGTTGGTCCCAGAGGGCAACAAGGGTATAGAACCGCTAGAGGGGGGGGGGGTGAATAGCGGTTCAAAACTTTTTCGAAAATACCCTTAAATCAACCGAGTACTTATCAGTTTGGCCAACTGCGGTTCAAGGCACAAGAACCGTACTGATAAAATGCACAGCGGAGTTTGCGGTTTGGCCAAATTGGTTAGTTAAAGAGTTGGGAAGATTGACTCGGGTTGAGAAAACACTATGATGCAACAGAATAGTTAAACTTAAAGTTTAAAGGAAAACACAATTCATCTTTCAAGTCATTTCGTGTATGGAAGCAAGTTCAAGACCACAAACAAGAAAGATAAATATCAAGACAGAAAATAAAGATCAAACACACAAATTGAAGAGGTTCGTTCTTAAATGAACTACGTCCTCTACCTAGATGGTTAGTCTAGGATTTTCTAATAGCTATAAGACTTGTATTAATTTAGAGGGGGTTTTACAAGATGAATCTAAACTCTAAACAATAAGTCTAACCTAAGCTATAATAACAACCGGTGTTTTCGAAGTATATAATCTATGTGATCATATAAATCGGGTGTGTGTGTGAAAAGAAATCAAATGCTCTAAGTATCTAAATGATGGTTGAGCAAATGGAATTCTTTTGGTGTAAAGGCTAAGTATGAATGGTTGTTAGGCTTGAAGCTTTGATGAAGAACTGAGTTTGCAATGGAGATGGTTTGAAGATATGAATATCTGGGTTTAACTCTTCAAAGCAAACTTGAATACTTGGGAATGAATCTCTTGAAGCTCAGCAACCTTCATTGTTGAATAATGAAGGCTATTTATAGGCAGAGCACCCTTGTGACCGTTGGGTAAAGATTTGAATCAAATCTGAAGGGTACAGTGCTGTCGAAATCCCATTGGTTGAGCTGTCATTTTCGTCCTTGGTTTTGTCTTGTAGTCCTAGGTAGTTGTTGCACCACTACCTGACAATTGTCCTTTGTTGCAGAAAGGACTAACGGTAAACAATTCAAACTGATGGACAAACCGACATTCCTTGCAGAAACTCCAAGTTAACTTAGAGTTATTTTGACATGACATAACAACATCCTTATACGGTCAAAAAGGGAATGTTTGTCTAAGGAATAAATGACATCTCTTTAATTCTTCAATAACTGCTCTGCGGTTTCACCAAGCATAGGGGCGGTTTGAAGAATGGTCTTGATGTGCGGTTTCATCAAACATGCAAACTGCGGTTTGATGAAAATTGAAGAGCTCCATGCTGGCATTCTCAAGATGACGGCTTGAAGCACTAAACCGCTAATGATACAACCGAATTATACTCAGCCTAGAAAACGAAAAATCTAGAAATGGACTTATCTAAAAATTGAAGTAGAACTTCATTACATGCGGTCCTAAAGTCCATAAAAGACACGTGGTATGGATCAATCAAATTAAGGTGGGTGTACTAACAATGAATCCTAACAATCTCCCCCTATTTGATTGATGCCATTACCACACTATGATAATAGCAAAACATTGTACTTGGTAAGAACATGTCAGAAATAAATTTCATGAAATTGCATGTCCCAAGTCAATGCACACACTATGCTAGATCATAGATTTCTAATCTATCAAAAATAAAGGAAATGAATAAGAGATAGAAAAGAAATACATTCAGATGCATAAAGAATGATATGATTTTGAGGATCAGAAATGCATGTTTAAACTGAATGTTTAAAACACAATGCACTTAAAAGTATTTTCATGATGAATGTAGTGCATGAGGTTTTAAGAAATACAAGCATTGTTTCACAAACAAGCAGTTTGAATAAACAAAGTTTTGGAAACAGAATGCTATGCAGTCATTCTCATTATAATTCAATCATAAAGGATAGTAACTTACAATGTATGAATTACAAGAGACATAAAAAAGAAAGACTAAGAAAAGAAGTCTAATCTACTTCATCTGCAACAGAACCCCTTGCAGCAGCAGCATCATCTGCGGTTTGGTTCTGAACGGTTTGAGCATCTTGAGCAGCTTGTTCTTCTGCAACTTGAACATTAACAGCGGGGGCGGTTTGATCAACATTTCTAGAACCGGATCCACGGGTGGCTTCAAAAACAAAGTCAGCTGCACGAAGCCGAACTTCAGTCGGTTCATCAATCTTCAATTTAATTGCAGCGGTTTGTTTGACAAGTTTCCCGGTTCTATGCAGGATAAGTTCTGAAGAATCAAGTGCATGCTGAGCTAGAATGTCAAGTTTCTCAACAACAGATTGAAGTGATGCATCAACGGCTTGAAACTTTAAGTTGCAAAGATCATTGTTGGTTCTGACAAGATCTTGAAGGGCCAGTTGATTTTCCAAGATTAAGTTCAGTCTCTCATCTAGCTGTTGTTGTCTTGACCTATCTTCAAATCTCTCATTCACTCTCTCCCCCTTAATGGCATCAAGATCAGATTGAATAGTGAGGAGATGAGTGTCAAACCGAGAAGTGGCGGTTTGCTGATGAACTTGAATATTCCTAACCGCATCTATTAAATCGGCGGTTGTAGCATGAAGAGGTAGAATTGGATAGGAAGGAATTGAAGAGGGCGGTTCATCAGAAGGAGTATAGTCAGGGATGTGCTCATCACTGGAATTATCATCATCAGAAATTTGGATGGCATCATCAGAAGGATGGGATGAAGAAGGCATTTTGGCTTTACCTTTCAACAGAATGTGTGCCTCTTCTAAGGTTTCACCCATAGAGATCCTAAGGGCGGTTTCAAGCTCAGCGGGATCAAAGTGAAGAAAAGAATGAATAGGGATAATTGCAGTTTGAGGAGGTGAAGAAGGAAGAAGAGGAAATCTCAAATAATCATCATTTAGAAGAATGGAAGGGGAAGGCACAAATCTCCAATTCAACATAGGAGGATAAGCTCTAGCAGTTAACTTTAGAAAGAATTTACTAGCAAGAGTGGGATCCATGAGTACCTGATCGGCAATCTCACCCATCACTTTGTCTGCAACTGAAAGAATTAAGTGTTCAACTGCGGCTTCCATCTCATCCTTGGGAAAGATAGCAAAAGGGTTAGGGCGGCCAGCCTTCAAGAATCTAGCTTCGGCTTTGGCGGCGGCACGAGCATGGGCTCCAGCCCTTCTTTCCCTAGAGGTTTCAGTTTTGAACCGTTTCAAATAATTTGCTAAGTCAGCAGCATTCTTTCGTTTCTTTGTCTTCGGTTTAATGAATGAAACCGATGTCTGTGGAGATAGCTGAACTGGCGGCTGAGAGAGAGGTTGAGCTTGAGTAATAGCCAGCGGTTGAACTGAAGGAAGAGGCAGTGGTTGAACCGACAAAGAAGTAGATGGCAAAACTGGAGTTGGAGCATAAGGTAAATCAGGAGATGAAGATGGAGTATGTTCAGGTGAATCAAAGTCCAACTTCCTTTTAAGTGAAGGAGGAGAGACCTCAACCATCATTGGGTCAATACCTGCCTTCCTCATCTCAGCTCTTTCTCTTAGCTCTCTTGCAAAAGCTCCTTCAAGTGGTGAGTGATCCCTTTTGTAGTCAGCCTCACTGAAGTCTATAGCTCCTGGTGGCCTTGACTGCCAATGCTCCACATAATCACTTTTCTTCACCAACTTTCTCTTCTTCTTTGGCGGTTGAACCTCAAGAACTTCAACATCTTGCTCAGGTTCACCAAGTGCCTCAGACATATCAGTCTGCTCAGGCAATGCTGCAGCCTCAAACTCATCGGTTTGCTCAGGCTGAACCACAATGGTAGATACATCGGTTTGTTCAACTAGAACCGCATCCTCAGACACTTCGGTCTGCTCAGGATTGGTTTGAGAGGAGGGTTTGAGGTTTGGAAAGGCTTTGAAAATTTCAGCCAACTGTTCTTCAGAGAATTGAACAGAGGGCGGTTTAGAAGTGGAAGGTTTAGGAGGAGAAGGGATAGGAAGAAAAAGATGATGTGAAGGGATAAGTTCTGGAATGGATTTTGCCTTGGCGGCTTTAAGAGAGGAGGCATCCTTAGCAAAATTTAAGGATTTCTCCACATTTTGATGTAATGGAGAGAGGGGTTTAACTTGAGGTTTGGGAATAGAAGGTTTTGAAGTGATAGGTTTTGAAAGAGTAGGAGATAGTCTGATGGGGGGAAAAGAGGTTGAAGAAGATGAAGGTTTAGATGAGGGTTTGGAAGGCGGTTTGGATATGTTTGCTTTTGTAATAACCGAAGGGATTTGAGCAGTTCCCTTTCTCTTTCTTGGAGCAGCGGTTTCCTTGGGACGAGCCGCAGGAATAGACCGAATTGCAGGCTCCCCCTCAACCGCAGGCTCCCCCTCAGCCTGTACCGCGGTTTGAGCTAAATGATTTAACCCCAGTCGGTTTAGAGTGGCAGTTTGACCTTCATTTCTTAGCATCGTAGCATGGGCCTGATCAGCAATGGCACCAGCATACGGTTTCCCTGATTTGTTGAGCCGAGCCTCAGGAAATGGGCCACGTTCGGCTTCAGGAAGAGGGTCCTCATTCCAAACAGTTTTAGCATACCGCCATCCAAAGGTTGTTCTGAAGGTATCAAGTCTTGACAATCCAAAGATAGATTTTTCACTTGGATCCAACCAATAGTCCTTGTGTTCAGTAGAGAACTTGAAAATGGCAGTATCTTGAAGCAAGAACTTTGTCAGCAACCTGCAATGAGTTCTGACCTTGGATTTTCCAGCGGCTTTAGCAGCATGGAGGCGGTTTAGAGCATTTATAATCTCATTCATCACAACCTTGGGCCAGTGCAGTTTCTTCCCTTTAAGAATGGCCACACAGTAAGCATACTGTTCACTTGTAAAGTTGTTGTGGTTTCCATTCTTGCACATGACTCCAGAATCTACCGGTTCACAAAGATGAGCCATCACCTCTCCAAAGTCCTTTTTGGAGGAATTCTTGGTGGAGAAAGAGTTAACTCCAATCAGCTCCATTGTAGTATTGCTTAGAAGTTCCGGTTTTATCCCCATAACTCCAGAGTTCTCAAGACCAGCTAGAACTGCAATCTTGGAAGCGGTTAGGATCACTTCTTTGCCACAGACGGTGGACTTGATAGCATCTTCAAATTTTATTTCACCGGATTCCAGATCCCTTATCGGTTCTCCTCTTACATCTAGTAATTCAGCCTTCGTGGAGATCCCATTCTCAAAGAATTCGGCGCAGATAATAGTAACAAACTGCGGTTCATCCATAAGAAACAGAGGTAGCAGTTTAGCATCATTCAGCAGTTTGAGGAGCTTCCGTCCAACTGCATCTTGTTTAAGTTCACCCTCAAGAATCCTAGAGCCGGGAACAAAGTTTGAGGGATCCTGAAAGATATTCTTAGTTAGAAATAATTTAAAGAAAGATAGTTTGAATCCTTAAGCAAACCGCGGTTTGATTAAGCCCTACAAACTATAACAAGGAAACCTAACAATGAAAACATGCGGTTCAAGGAGAGCAAGGGTAAAAATGTAAAAACAAAGAATGAAGGAACAGTGAAGGCAAAATGGATCAAAGAGGGAAAATTTTGAAAAAGAGTTTGAATGCATGAAGAACACGAAGAACAGAGTATGAGTATGCAAAACAAAATCTTAACCAAAATATGGAAAAATTATATCAAAATGATCACAAAGAGTAGATTCTAACAAAGTTCTAAATAAACTAAGACAAATAACAACACATGAACCCAGAATCTGCAAAATTTCGCAAGAACACCAAATAACCCCAAAATTGATTTTGCTCAAAATTGAACACAAATCTTAAAACAAAGTAATCAAACAGTGTATATAAGTAAATGCGAACACAAACCAACCAAGAAATTGAAGAAAAAGCATAAAATGATCAAAGGAAGATGAACAAGCTTTTAAGCTTCAACAATGGCGGATAAATAAAGTAAACTGAGTTAGGGTTCAGAATTTCATACCATATCAGGCTTCGATGGTTTGGACGATGTAGAAGAAGAAGCAAGATCAATTGATTTCTTTGGTGCCATTGAAAATATTGTTTAAGTAAGAAAATTTAGTGAGAACAGAGAGAGAGAGGGATGAATGCGTACAGAGGAGAGAGAAGGGTTTTTGCTAAAAAGAGTAAGAAGGTAAAAAGATAAATTGAAAAATGGTTTGTCTTTTATACTCAATTAACCACCTCGGGTAGTGGAGCGGGCATGACGGCTGAAGGAAACTCAACCGTCAGTGTACCTGTCGATTCGCATTTAATGCGGCAGAGATAATTGCAAAAAGGTCCTTAATGAATGAAGTGACATAAGTAGGGACTAAAATGCAATTTCATACCTGAACGGTTTTGCGTAAACCGACTTACCTTTTCCTAATTATCGGTTTTGGTGAAACCGATATCTTTCAGATCTATATTCGGTTTCAGTAGAGAAAACCGAAACCTTGCTTTGACAATTCGGTTTGGATAAAACTGAAATTGTTCTACTTGACTCTTCGGTTTGAGTGGAATCTTTAGCCGAACCATCTTGTTGCGGTTTTGTCTATTGAACCGCAAACTATTTGCATTTTCTTAATAGAGCCAAAATACTTAACAAATATTATTAGAACAAGAATAAATAGGCATGAATTATATTAAGTAAGTTCCAGCATACCCATTTCTTCTCGTAAATGAAAGAACCTAGAATTTTCGAGCGGTTTGGTGAGAATATCTGCAATTTGATCGTCGGTTCCCACCTTTGCTAGGAAAATGTTCTTCTTTTCAACATGATCTTTGAGGAAATGATATCTTATGTCAATGTGCTTGGTTTTTGAGTGTTGTACTGGATTGTTGGAGATTGATATTGCTGCAGTACTATCACAGTAGATAGGGCAGTTCTTCTCAAATACTTCATAGTCTTCCAACTGCTGTTTCATCCAGAGAATTTGAGAGCAACAGCTTCCAGCCGCAATATATTCGGCTTCAGCGGTTGAGACTGAAACCGATGCTTGTTTCTTGCTGGACCATGATACAAGCCGGGTTCCAAGGAACTGGCAAGTACCACTTGTGCTCTTTCTGCTTATCTTACATGCTGCAAAGTCAGCATCTGAATAACCTAATAGATCAAATGAAGATTCTTTGGAGTACCAAAGTCCAAGGTTAACAGATCCACATAAATATCTAATAATTCTTTTAACAGCAATAAGATGAGATTCTCTAGGGTCAGCTTGAAATCTAGCACAAACACAAACACTGAACATGATATCTGGCCTACTAGCAGTTAAGTAAAGTAAAGAACCAATCATACCTCGGTAGAGAGTCTGATCAACTTTCTTACCTCGTTCATCTTGATCCAAACTGCAGGCCTTTTGCATTGGGGTATCAACTGGCTTAGCGGTTTCAAGCCCAAATTTCTTGATCAAATCTTTGGTATATTTGGCTTGGTTGATAAAAATTCCATCATGACATTGCTTGATTTGGAGTCCAAGAAAGAATGTCAACTCTCCTATCATACTCATCTCAAATTTACCTTTCATAAGCTTCTCAAACTTAACACACATAGTCTCATTAGTAGAACCGAAAATAATATCATCAACATATATTTGAACTAATAATGAATGACCTTTGTGTTTAGCAATAAATAGGGTTGTATCAATTTTACCTCTAGAGAAGCCTTGTTCAATAAGAAATTTAGATAGAGTGTCATACCATGCTCTTGGAGCTTGTTTGAGTCCATACAAGGCCTTCTTGAGCTTGAAGACATGATTGGGATATTTGTTGTCTTCAAATCCTGGCGGTTGAGCTACATAAACTTCTTCTTGTAGTTCACCATTCAGAAATGCACTCTTCACATCCATTTGATATAACTTGAATTTCTTGAAGGAGACATAGGCCAGGAACAATCTAATGGCTTCAAGTCTGGCTACAGGTGCAAAGGTTTCATCATAATCAATCCCTTCTTCTTGCCTATAACCCTGAGCAACCAACCTTGCTTTGTTTTTTGTAATAGTACCATTTTCATCCATCTTATTTCTGTATACCCATTTTGTTCCAATTACAGTGTGATCTCTGGGCCTTGGAACTAGAGTCCAAACTCTACATCTTTCAAACTGATTGAGCTCTTCTTGCATTGCAGCTACCCAACTTGGATCACTTAGAGCTTCATCTACCTTCTTCGGTTCCATCTGAGATAACAGTGCGGTTGAGAACAAACTGTGGTTATCTCTATGAGTTAAGCTTCCTCTTGTTTGAACACCAGAACTGATAGGACCTATAACATTAGTTGTTGGATGGTCTCTATGCTCATTGATTTCTGGGGGGAGGTCTTCATGAACCACTATTTCTTGAAGATTTTCCAGAGGAGGCTCTTCTTGATATTCATTGAAATCTTCATTGAAGGTGATGTTTGGAACTGGATCAACGGTTTGAATGGGATTAGAAGAATGCGGTTCTACAGCAACACCTTCAGTTTGATTTGGAGCGGCTGGAGAACCTGATGGAGCGGTTTGAGTAGGTTGGTCATTTGCGGTTGCATGATCAGGGTAAGATGTACCTGTCTCAAAACCACTGAAATCATCAGCAACATTTGGAGCCATATGTGGCTCAAGAAGATTATGTTCATCAAATGTAACATGGACTGACTCTACAATTTTTAAAGATGTCTTATTGAAACAACGAAAAGCTTTGGAGTGTTTTGAATAACCAACAAAAATACCTTCATCGGCCTTAGCATCAAATTTACCTCGATGCTCTTTGCCATTGTACAACATGTAGCACTTGCATCCAAATATCTTGAAGAAGGCAATGTTGGGTGATCTGCCTCGCCACAATTCATAAGGAGTCTTGTTGTGAACTTTGATGATTAGGGAGCGGTTCTGGGTGAAACATGCGGTATTGATGGCTTCGGCCCAGAAGTATTTGGGAAGCTTTGCTTCTGCAATCATTGTCTTCCCGGCTTCAATCAAAGTCCTGTTCTTTCTTTCTACAACTCCATTCTGTTGTGGAACCCCAGCGGCAGAGAAGTTATGATCAATTCCATGATCATCACAATATTGAGCAACACCATTGTTTGTAAATTCGGTTCCATTATCTGAACGCACGGCAACAATGTCATCCAATTTTTGAGTTTGGAGCTGTCTAAAGAGAGCGGTTACGATGCCATAAGTATCATCTTTAGAGACCATCATTTCCACCCATGTATATCTTGAATAATCATCAACCACCACAAGTGTATAGCGGTTTCCTCCAATACTGGCGGTTGGGACAGGTCCAAATAAATCCATGTGCAGCAATTGTAAACAGCGGTTCGTTGAAGGTGCAGTTTTACTAGGAAATGACTGTTTGGGCTGCTTTCCAAGCTGGCATGCTTTGCACTTTTCATCATGATGGTCAGCCACTTTGGGTAGTCCTTTTACTAGACCATCCCTGTGCAGTTTTGCTAGATATTTGAAATTCAAGTGGCTGAGCCGCTTATGCCATAACCAGCTGCTTTCACTTATGTTTTTGGCTACAAAACAGAGGTCAGAAATAGAAACAATATTGCTCAAATCTATCATATAAACATCACCTGTTCTGTTGCCAGTCAGTAGAGTGACTTCAGAGGAAACATCTTTGATATAACAGTTAGTTGATGTGAAGATGCAGTTCATTCCTTTGTCAAAAAACTGAGATATGGAGAGAAGGTTGTGCTTGAGTCCTTCTACTAATGACACATTTTCAATAGTCACCTTTCCTCGTTTGATTGCTCCATATCCTACTGTTTCTCCTTTCTTGTTGTTACCAAACACTACTGGGGGACCTTTCATTTGGATGAAACTGCAGAGTAGTTCGGAATCTCCAGTCATGTGTCGTGAGCATCCACTATCCAAATACCAGAGATCCTTCTTCTTCTTCGCGGTTCCAGCCATAAAACATGAAATCTGAAAAATAAACATGAAAGGTTTTGGTCCCCCTTATTCCTTGGGTCCTAGGGTTAGCAGCTTTTTGGGACCCACACTTGTTTGACCTTAGGATTTTTACGTCCCTTGGCATTGGGTGTGAATCTTAAAAGACAATGACCAGCACTATGACCAAAATCAGCACAAATAGCACAATGAATAAATCCAGGTTTTGGTTGCGGTTTTATAAACCCTTTACTGACCTTCGGTTTCTCATGTTTTACTGGGTCAGCGGTTTTGGCTTTAACAAAGATTACCTTCTTGAGCTCAACCTTCCTCTTAGGTGCGGCTTTAGGGAAAATGATAGGAATTTCCTTAAACCGACTAGGAGCGGTTTCATCACTCAATACTTCCTTGGTTGCCTCAGCCGCTATGGATTTCTCTTTCCACTTTGAATCTCTCTCAGTCTGGTTTTTAGGGTACTCAAAGAAATAATTTTGCCTTTTAATTTCTTGTTTTGAGCCCTTTTTACCAGCATGATTAACCTTAGGAATTTCTTTGGTTTGTTCAGTATGTTTCACACCACCTTCGGCACAGAGACAAGGACACTTACACCCATCATCGGTTTTAAACCCCAATCCACTTTTATCCGAAGTAGGAATTTGTGAATTTAGGATTTGTTCCACGGTGACACCAGACTTAGTCCATACATCGGTCACTTTTTGGAGGTCATCCCTTTGTACGGTAAGATCATGGATTTGGGTGAGAAGTACCTCGGTTCTGTCCTTCAGATAGCGGTTTTCATCCACAATAGTAGATATCCCAGCAATTTGGAGCTTGAGATTTTCAATTTCCTCCTTGTGGGATTTACATACACGTTGGGATTCTTCAAGTTCCGCAGCCATTAGTTTATATGCCTTTTTAAGTACAGTGTGTTGTTGACATATAATATTTGCACGTTCTAGTACCTGATCATCATGACTTTGGTCTGCTTGAACCTCGGGAGTGTAGTTTGGTGTTGTAGGAGCTCTGCTTGATCTAGCCTCAGGAGTCTTAGGTGAAACTGACTTCATTTGTTGTTTTGGCAGTGGAAGGCTTTCGTCAATTTCAATTCTTTCTTCAAATCCCATGAGACAGAGATTAGCAGTTTCTTCATCATCAATTTCATCTGAGTCTGAACCCATCCATGTCAGCGGTTGATCTCCTTGGTCAGCTACCATTCCTCTTCTTTTCACGAACTTCTTGTTGAATGGTTTCTTTGCTGGCGCGGCTTCATAGCGCGGTTTGGGACAACTTGACGCAAAGTGACCTGGTTGTCTGCAGTTATAACAAACCAAGTCTTCCCTTGTCTTGGGATCTGCAGTTTTGTTGAATCTGGTTGGAGGGACAAACTTTGCTGGGCCTTTGGATGGAAATTGAGATCTATTATTTTTCCTGAACTTGGTGTATCTCTTCACATACAAAGCAAATTCTTCATCATCCATTTCATCAAAATCAACTTGAGTAGAACTTGAGGATTGTGATCCTACACTCTGAGCATAAGAACTTTGAGGAGGAGTGTAGGATTGATGAGACTGCTGATAAGATTGATAAGATTGAGGATATGGTTGATGTGATTGAGGATAGGATTGTTGAGACTGCTGGTAATATTCAGAAGGTGCGGTTTGAGGATTATATCTAGGAACATTTTGGTCAGGCGGAGCGGTTTGCAAGTGGAGGTGAGGAGCGGTTTGATGATGGTCTGGATTGTAGACAGGAGATGAGGTATTGTTGAATGCAGCTAGAGAGAGGGTCTTAAATCTGCTTTCGGTTTCATGGACCTCTTCAAGCTTAAATTCAAAAACCTTCAGCATGGCATACAAGTGTCGAAGATCAAGAGCTTCCAAGTCCTTGTTGTCTTCAATGTTAGTAGTTTTGATCAGCCATTTGCTACCAAGTGCTTGCATGAATCTCATGTTCAAATCTGTATTAGAATAGACATGTCCAAGAGAAAAACAAACGTTAACAATATCAATAAACCTCTCATAGCATTGTCTAAGAGATTCCTTAGGATCTTTAACAAAATAGTCAAAGAGTCTTCTCTGTTGATAGAGGCGGTTCTTCTTGGTATCTGAATCTCCTTCCAGAAAGTCAACTATAGCATCCCAGGTAGCCTTTGCGGTTTTGCAGTGAAGCACCTTAGAATGAGTCCTCAGGTCAATAGCTGACACTAGCATGGACATAGCTCTTCCATCAAAATCCACATTGATGCGGTCTGCATCAGTCCATTCACTCTCTAATTTCTTAACTTCAGCTTCTTCTCCTGCGGTTCCTGCACGTGGATTAGCTTTCATAGGAACATATGGTCCATCAGTAACCGCGGTCCACAGTCTACGATCACATGAAATCATGTGTTTCATCATCCTATCTTTCCAAAAAATAAAACTATCTTCATCCAGAATCGGTAAGTGATTCGAATTGGATGTTTGCATCATATGGGTGTTTGTGTTTGCCATTGGATCAGCACCCAAGCGGTTAAGCTTGTAAAAACAAGTTCGGTGGATATGCTCTGATACCACTTGTTGGTCCCAGAGGGCAACAAGGGTATAGAACCGCTAGAGGGGGGGGTGAATAGCGGTTCAAAACTTTTTTGAAAATACCCTTAAAATCAACCGAGTACTTATCAGTTTGGCCAACTGCGGTTCATGGCACAAGAACCGTACTGATAAAATGCACAGCGGAGTTTGCGGTTTGGCCAAATTGGTTAGTTAAAGAGTTGGGAAGATTGACTCGGGTTGAGAAAACACTATGATGCAACAGAATAGTTAAACTTAAAGTTTAAAGGAAAACACAATTCATCTTTCAAGTCATTTCGTGTATGGAAGCAAGTTCAAGACCACAAACAAGAAAGATAAATATCAAGACAGAAAATAAAGATCAAACACACAAATTGAAGAGGTTCGTTCTTAAATGAACTACGTCCTCTACCTAGATGGTTAGTCTAGGATTTTCTAATAGCTATAAGACTTGTATTAATTTAGAGGAGGTTTTACAAGATGAATCTAAACTCTAAACAATAAGTCTAACCTAAGCTATAATAACAACCGGTGTTTTCGAAGTATATAATTTATGTGATCATATAAATCGGGTGTGTGTGTGAAAAGAAATCAAATGCTCTAAGTATCTAAATGATGGTTGAGCAAATGGAATTCTTTTGGTGTAAAGGCTAAGTATGAATGGTTGTTAGGCTTGAAGCTTTGATGAAGAACTGGGTTTGCAATGGAGATGGTTTGAAGATATGAATATCTGGGTTTAACTCTTCAAAGCAAACTTGAATACTTGGGAATGAATCTCTTGAAGCTCAGCAACCTTCATTGTTGAATAATGAAGGCTATTTATAGGCAGAGCACCCTTGTGACCGTTGGGTAAAGATTTGAATCAAATCTGAAGGGTACAGTGCTGTCGAAATCCCATTGGTTGAGCTGTCATTTTCGTCCTTGGTTTTGTCTTGTAGTCCTAGGTAGTTGTTGCACCACTACCTGACAATTGTCCTTTGTTGCAGAAAGGACTAACGGTAAACAATTCAAACTGATGGACAAACCGACATTCCTTGCAGAAACTCCAAGTTAACTTAGAGTTATTTTGACATGACATAACAACATCCTTATACGGTCAAAAAGGGAATGTTTGTCTAAGGAATAAATGACATCTCTTTAATTCTTCAATAACTGCTCTGCGGTTTCACCAAGCATAGGGGCGGTTTGAAGAATGGTCTTGATGTGCGGTTTCATCAAACATGCAAACTGCGGTTTGATGAAAATTGAAGAGCTCCATGCTGGCATTCTCAAGATGACGGCTTGAAGCACTAAACCGCTAATGATACAACCGAATTATACTCAGCCTAGAAAACGAAAAATCTAGAAATGGACTTATCTAAAAATTGAAGTAGAACTTCATTACATGCGGTCCTAAAGTCCATAAAAGACACGTGGTATGGATCAATCAAATTAAGGTGGGTGTACTAACAATGAATCCTAACAGTGGGCGACCGCACAGTTTGGTATGGGCGGCCGCACAGTCTGGCTGGAGAAATTGAACTGTTCCAATTCAATTGATATAGGGTTCAATCTTTGTTTAGGTTTTGGGTCCTAGTCTAGGGTACCTAGATAGGTGTTTTGGAGTACAAAAATAGTAGGAGTGGTCCGTTTGTGATCAAGTATGAAATGTGTAACCGTTTGGGTTCATTTTGGTGTTGTTACATCTTTATGATGCTTTTGTGTGATTTCCTACTTTGAAATCATTTGTTTGAGAAATGTTTCTAATGCACATGGTTGTTGGGCTCTTTATGATGTACTTGGTATGGTTCCCTATTTTGGAATCATATACTGATTGTGCAATAGTTAGAAAAGTCCAGCTGGTATTACTTGGTTGAGTCGGGCAGTGGAGGAAATTATAATGGCATCCGAGCCAAGTTCATTATAATGTTCTTCACTTGTAACCCCTTTTTACCCCTTCCAGATGGTCTTGGTTGGGATGAGCTAGCTCACTTGTGTGAGTATGCTATACGTTTTGGGTTATGACTTTGTGTCATTTTCCCCCCGTTGTTCTTGTTGTTGTTTGGTTCCGGAACCCCTGCATCAGCTGTTGATGCTGCCTATTGATGCTGCTCAGATTATTATATCCTTTCGGGTTGAACCTTGGCTCAGTATCCTTTGTAATGTGTTTATTTCAGCCTGATGTGCTGCGTTATGAGTTGTCTTCGCCTCTCATGTTATGTGCTATGTGATTGCTTATTGAGAATACTCAATTTGAAGTTATTATGTATAGCATGTCATGTAGTTGCATATTAGTAACTTACTGAGATTTATCTCACCCCGTTCCTTGTTTATTTGTTTTCCTTAGATAAGGGCGAGCCAGGGGCTATGTCACGTTGAGCACGGGGAGGACGTCGAGTTTGGTAAGCTATTTTGGGCAGGTTTTGGGTTTGGGTTGCATTATATAAATGTATAACCTATGGGGTAGTATACCTGAGACCTTAGTGTTATATCACTCTTTTGGTACACTTTTAGTGATTGTAAATATTGTAAGTAAAGTGTGTGAGCCTTTGAGGCTATGTATCTTGAGTTGTGTATAGTCTGTAAGTGTGGTGTTTGGAGTTTAAATTATGTACTGTTGCTTTTAAACGGTATATTGGAAGTTTTTAAAACTTAACATATTTTTAGTATATTGAATAATTAAGAAAGGACATTTCGAAAATAAAATGTGAATTATGACGTCTTCCATGCGTGTCCCGAGCGTGGGGGCAAGTAGGACCATGGATCGGGGCGCGACACAGCTTCTACCACAGCAACCACCTACCACCAGCCGCTATCAATTCACTGACATCTTTACCCTTCACCTGATAATGGAGCAACTTGATCCTCTCTTCATCAGCCTCCGCTCCAACTGTATACCATCAAGATTAAACTTATAAACACGACACCTCAATAATTCCATGTTTCGCATACACACATACAACAGATCTGGGCAAAAAAAAATCGAGAGAGAGAGAGAAGATGGGTGAGAGGGTCAAACCTGAGTATCACCACTCCTCCCATTGCAATTCCGATCAATATCCGGTGAAGAGGGAGGCGGCTCCCCTTTGAATCTGACGGCATAGGGCGGTGATGAATGACAGCGGTGGGCAGTGCTAATCAAATTGAAAGCATAATATAAACAGTTTTCTTGCTACCTGTTGGGGAATGTCATGTGTTTGGTCATTGTAACCACATTATACCAATCATTAACGACCTCATAACCAACATTTTACAACTTGGTGAAGAGCATGTTTCGAGACCAATAGCCATCGCACCAAGAACTTATACAAAATACAACTTATGAAGGAAATTATAAAATCCTCATGATGTAAGCATCCAACAAATTTTGAAATAAGTAAAAGATAAAATAAATAAAATCCCTAATTTGCGATCAATCGAAATCATCAGAACAATACAAAACAACAACAACGCCTTTTCTCCATATAATCTGGGTAAACCACGCCCCGATTACACAGAAAAATAGGCAAATTATACTTAAGAGAAAAAGAAAACAATCAACGAAAACTCACTTGATCTCGACAGTACTTTCTTCCCCAGCTGAACCTGACACACGGACCGACCCGGAATCCAAACCGGAGGTGGCCGGAGCATCATTAACAGCAGCACCACCAACAACCGAATCCTTACGCTTCCTACCACAGAAATTAAACCACAACTTTCGACAAACATAAAATGCAGAGAGAGCAGTAAACGCAAGCCAAATCCAGCGAGCCCCAAACCCCAGCGGTGCAGTCCAGGCAAACCAGAGTTTAGACCGGAGACCTAAGCAAATCAAGCCAGTCCATCGCGGCCTCCATGACCAACCAATCATGAGGCCGATCGTTACAGCAACCCAAATCGGAACTAAACATAAAAAATGTCGTCGTCCTGTTCTTCATCGTCGTCCAATTCGGGTTGGTCTTCTGCTGCTGCTGAGTCTTCGGATTCGTTGGAGATGGATACGGGGCTGATTTCATCTGGGGTGCAATTGAATTGGGTGGGGGAGAGAAAGAAGGGAGTAGGGATGGCCAAAACCGGTTCCGGGCCCGGTTCCGGTTCGGAACCGCCGGTTCCGGTTCGTCAAATGGGTGACCCTTAACCGGCCCGCACTTACCCCGGTTCCGGTTCCGGTTTGGCACAATACGGTTCCGGTCCGGTTCCGGTCCTCTCCTTTAACATTATTGAAAAATAAGGGATTTTCGGTACGGTTCCGGTTCCGGTTCCGGTCCGGTTCGGCATATATGTGACCCTGAACCGGCCCGCATGCCTTGCGGTTCCGGTTCGTCCGGTTCCGGTTTCCTCCCCGGTTTGCTCCGGTTCCGGGCTTTTCCGGTCCGGTTCCGGTCCGGTTTTCCGGTTCCGGTCCGGTTTTCCGGTTCCGGTCCGGTTTGGCCATCCCTAGAAGGGAGGTAGGGAGGGAGGCAGATAGAAAGAGGGAAGATGTGTGATTGATGGGTTGGAAATTATGGTTTTGTTAGGATGATTTTTGGACCATTGGATGTGTAAGATTAATGGTTCAGATTAATATAAGAATTAATCCATGTGAATGTTTGTAAGCCAATCAAATGAAAGTTTGTTAGGATGAATTTGGACCATTGAATATGTAAGATCAATGGTCCAGATTTATTTAGGAATCAATCCATGTGAATATTTGTAAGCCAATCAAATGAAAGTGTGTTGTGTTTTTTTTTTTTTTTTTTTTTTTTGGATAACGAAAACTATTTAAGATGTTGGTTAGTAGTGAAAATTTTCAAATAAAATTACATAAAAAAAAAAAGTTAAGAATTTTTTAAAATGAAAGTATATAAAAGAAAAAATAGGGACGGACAATAACATATATATTTTTTTTTTGAATAAAGAAAACTATTTGAGATGTTGGTTAGTAGTGAATTTTTTCAAAAAAACTTACATAAAAAACTAAGTTTTTTTTTTAGAAATGAAAGTATATAAAAGAAAAAAAATAGGGATGTACAATAGGTTTTTTTTTTTATAAGTAAAACTATTTGAGATGTTGGTTATTAATGAAAATTTTCAAAAAAAAAAAAAAAGTTACATAAAAAAAGTTAAGCATTTTTAAAGAATTGGAAGTATATAAAAGAAAAAATAGGGAGGGACAATAACATATACTCTCTCTGTCTTTTTATTCTGTTCACCATATGCTATATAACATCCCTTACCTTATATCCTATACACCATATACCCATATCCTATATATATATATATATATATATATATATATATATATATATATATACTCTATACCATGTAACACATACACATATCTTATACCAATATATACACAATATACCCAAACCTTAAACACCACATACCCAATACATCCTATACCCATGTAACATAATGTTGTTTGTGGTGATTCTTAAATACTTCTTAGAAAACTAACTGAAAATGGAGCAAAAGTTAACTGAAAATTGGATGAGAGTAATGGAAGTATGAATATTAGAGAGAAGAAAAAGAAAGAGTAGAGAGAAATAAGGTGGAAATAAAATGGGAGGAGGGAGATGATATCTATAGTTAGTAAAATAGTCAAAAAAAAAAAAAAAAAAAAAAAAAAAAACATTATTTTCGATCTCAATAAGATTTCTAACCAAAATAAACGGCTAGTTTAAAAAATCAGCATTTTGAACCGGCGGTTTATTTTCAAATAATATATATGAATTCAAATAACTTAATACTTTAAAAAATTAATATCTAATATCCACTCGTCAAAAAATGTATGTTTATTTTATAAATTTAAACTATGACCAAATAATATAACTAATTAATATTTTAAGTTCGCCCCATATTTTTATCATATTTGGCCTTACTTCATTTACATTTTTAGGTAGACTTAACAATTAGAGGTATTAATAAACATTCATTAAATTGCATTTACTTTAAAACAATTTTTTTTTTAAAATCCGTTGCTAACTCAGTCGCTAAATCAAAATGAAAAAATATTTATTTATTTTTATTTACATAGAGACAAAAAAATTCTGTTGTTAAGAAATATATGAACAAATATACAAATCCGTCGATATTCCGTCGCTAGATTAAAAAACAAAAAACATTTTATTATTTTTTATTTATATAGCGACAGAAATATGGATTTCGAACCGCTGCACCCATGCCTTAGCTGCACCGCTACACCTATGTGAAAATTGTACAACGTTTTGTAAAACGTTTTTTACCTAATGTAAAACGTGTACTTGCAAATGTTAAACGTTTTTCAGGAGCTAACTGATTTCGGTCGTTTTTACGTTGTGTAGTGCACTAAAAACGTTGTGTAAAAAACGTTTTACATATGTTGTTCAACTTTTATTAGGTGCAGCGGTGCACCTAATTTTGGTGCAGCGGTTCCATACCCCAGAAATATCCGTCGTTAAAGTTCAAAAAAAAAATATTATTTTTTTGTTATCCGTCGTTAATCCGTCGGTAGGTTGTCGGAAAATTATCCGTCGCCAAATCCGTCGGTAATGTGGACGTTGACAACTTTTTGCGTATTTGTCGCTGTTTCTTCGCTACCAGCGACAGATTATTATCCATCGCTATTTCCGTCGATATTTGAAAGTTTTCTTGTAGTGTTGTCCCTTGGCCTCTATCTTTTGGACTGTGATCTGCCTTTACTACCCTTTTCCCCAATGCCTAGCGCAAGCCACGATGTCTCCCTTATGTTTTTCCTATGGTTTCTTCGCAAAGAATAACATCCACGACATCAAGCTCGTACTTCATCCTCAAAGGTAAGATTAACTGAAGTCTACTGGTTAAAGTTGAATTCACTTACATGATTTGTTGCTGACATTCCCTCTGCCATATTAAGGTTCAACAACTTCTTTATCAGATGAGCCTTGTTAGTCGCTAGCGGCATCTCATACATATGAGCGACCGTTTGTAACATATTCACTGTAGTATTGGTTTTTAGTGTTGTTTTTTCCACATTCTTGGACGACAAGAGTCTCACTGCAGTTATCGCCTTCATGTCCAAAAAAGCCTGATCATTGTCTCACATCTGCAGGTTTTATCGCGCGAAGGTTGATGCAGATCTCCTTATCATAAAGATAGTCCTTAATCCGCGTCTTCCATAATTGTGCCATCGAACGTTTTAATCGTTACCTTCTTACCCACTCAACGGCTACCACAAAATCGACAAGAACGTCTTTGATCCAAAAGCGAAACCTGGATCTAGATCAAAACCGAAGCTCTGATACCTTTTTTTTTTTTTTTTTTTTTAATGAATTTGACACCTTTATAGTTAGAGAATAAAAAAACGGGTAAATTGCAATTTAGTTACCTGAGTTTTACACGATGTTTCAATTGGTTCCTGAATCCGTTTTTCAGCAAATTGGTTACTCTAGTTTGTCATTTAGTTGCAATGTGGTATAAAAATGGATGGATCGTTTAAAAACTAACAAAAGTGGATGAAAAACCTAACGAGCTTCTTTCAAAATTGCAATGGTTAACCCTACAATTTAAATTTTCCCACTTCACCCCCTAACTCCTAACGAATGTTTAAAAACTAACATAATTTGCATGCATATGTCCAAAGATTAGTGTTTCAGTCATTTTCATTTTATTTATTACATCAAAATTATAAAAATTATGATATCTATCATAAAAATAATAATTTTATTTAAATTATGACAAATACATATCATTCATAAAAATACTAATTTTATTTAACTAAAATTATAAAATATGATATCCAGAGCGGAACAGTGTTTTGGTCCGTCGAAAAACAAAGGAAACCACCAAAATGGCGATCTCTCCACCCACGTTCCTTCTCCCCCTTCTCGCGACCACTGTTTTCTCTCTGCTCCATCCAAGTGGGTTTGGTAGTGCTTGCCTTCATGATCTCTTTGTCATTTCTAATCAAAAAATTGATGGCTGGAGAAACGTTTTTGCACAAGAAATTGTGGCTTGTCGGCGCAATTTTTGTCAATTTACTGTTTCCGGACAATGCATAATATACTTAAGAAAATGCCCAATGTTTTTTAAGTGAGAGCGAGAAGATTTTTTTTTTTTTTTTTATTATTATTATTATTATTATTATTATTTTGCTCAAGTTTTTCTGAAACAAACAATTAGAATTTGTAGGTTTATTAATTAATGTCTTTAGATGTTACAATATTTTTATTATGGGGTAAAAATGTGAATAAGTTGAGTTGGAGGGTGCACTTTGCAATTATAAAAGAAACTTGTTAGATTTTCCATCCATTTCATTAAAAAACTAACTATCCATCCATTTTTATACCACATTGCAACTAAATGACAAACTAGAGTAACCAATTTGCTGAAAAACGGATTCAGGAACCAATTGAAACATCGTGTAAAACTCAGGTAACTAAATTGCAATTTGCCCTAAAAAAAAACAAGCAAGAATCACATACAAGAACAACAAAATTTAGTTATTTAGTTTCGTCTCTTGAACGAACTGTGTCTTAGGGGACACTTCTAAGCTAGAATTATATCTAATAATCTCTCTAGTTGGTGTTACAATGTGTTTTATGGTCGTCACTTGGGTTTAAATAGTATACAAAACAAAACCATTAATGAATTTCTAAGCCTTACGCTAAAAGGAAAACTTGCGGCACAACTAATCTGATTTCGTGCCTATACAAGCACACCATGCATTCCATGCGCTCGCATTAGGCACCTGCATTGCTTCCAGATGTCCATGCGACTGCATACTCCCCCCCTTTTCTCCTTTGTGTAAACATGATCGCTTACTTCAGATTTGGCTCTAATCCCAGCACTACGTGACATACTCTCTCTGTCTCGCAATGATAATCTCAATTTTATTGGTCAAAACTTTTTAGATTTCAAATCGATTGAACTTTAACAAATAATAAATAATCCAATAAATAATTATTATAATAAAATTTTAAAACTTGTTATTACTATAAAATAATCAACACTACTATGATTTATTTAGACTTTCATTTTAAATATTAGCTTTGTCAAAGTTCAATCATATACGTATTACCAGTAAAAGAAAAAAGTGAAACTACATTTATGGAACAAAAACAGTAATTAGTTAAAGACAAATCTCAAAGCAACCGAACAAACCACTAATCATATTATAATAAGGAGGTGGTCTCCCATGAGAACAAGGAGATCCGTCTCGGTCGATCCATGACCCATGGGGCATAACCCGCCACGTGGCAGCCTCTTATAGACCCAAAAAAAAAATTTGGTTTTTTTTTTTTTTTTTTTTTTAGTTTTTATATTATTTTTTCGGCTTTTCCGTCGTTTACCAAAAGTAATAGTTACTATAACTTAATGTAATAACTGAATACATATAAAGTAACATTGTTCATAAGTAAACGTAACACCTGTTTTACAAAAACAAAAGCTCGTTTTACCAATTTTTTCAAATGTAATACTAACTATAATTACATGTAACCCAAACAATATCTAAATGTAATTATCATTTATACTGAAATGTAATAGTCCTTTTGCAAAAATGTAAAATATTGTGTATTTTGATGTAATTTTTTGAAAGAAAGTAACATTTGAAAAGTAACAACACTTATATATGAATGTAATTGTTTGTACAAGTAAATGTAACACTTTAATAAAAGAAATTATAACATATTTTTATAGATAATGTAATACTTTTACATGTAACACTAATCAAGTGTTTTTAGCTCTAAAAATGTAAATAGTTGAATTATTACTTTTTCTATACATATGTGTTACAATTATGTATAAACATTATTACATATAAGTAACACGTTCGTTATATTTTAGTTGTAATAAGTATTACTTTTGGCAAACGAAGAAAACATAGAAAAAAACACTCTTACTTTTCTATATATATGTATTACTTTTATATATATATATGTATTAGTTTTATGTATACAAACTGTTACTTTATATGTATACAGTCATTACATTAAGTTATAGTAACTATTACTTTTGACAAACCGAAAAAAAACCAAATATATATATATATATATATATATATATATATATTTGGGTGGGGGGGGCTATGAGAGGCTGCCACGTGGCAGGGTCGCCCCTGGGTCATAGAGCTGGTTCAATGGGCTGGGTCATGGGTCAAAAATGACCCGTCTCAATCCATGAGACGGGTCATAGTGTTCTCACATAAGTTTTTGTCTATAATAAGAAGGGTAAATATAAAGTCACAAAAAAAGTGCCACAAAATGTGGCTTACAAAATGATGTGTCAAAATTCTATTAGTGTTTTTTATTAGAGTGTGACGGGTACACAATCGATGCAACCAATAAAATATCGCCTAACAAAAGATAGAAACAATCAAACGATGCTCGTGAACATGGATTACAGCAAATTAAGGACATATCAGATTATCTTTTTCTTGATTTGATTGACCTCGATGATTAAAAAGGGAATTATCAAGACAATTAGCTAGCCGAAAGGCCTCTAATCATGTTTTTTAAAGTTTTTTAGCAAAATTTTATCATGCAAATGATGTTTATGGACATGAATGACAGCTATATTCACCACACATCTATCCATTTTCAGGATTTTTTTATTAAGAAATACTAAATGTCGCACTTTTATTTATTATCCATCTTTAAATACAGTCACATGTCTAAATATGGAATAGTCTTAGTGCAATTTTACAATTATATAACCAATGCAGATAATTACTCATTTTATTTGACAATAATCATTGCAGTTAACTTGCTAACGTTTCTAATAAATGCGCTTTACGTATTTATACACTACATGAAAATTAATAAAATTACACTCAAAACCTATCTTAATATAGAAATGTGGTCCCTAAAGGAGTGGCTCAGTTGTTTAGCCAAGCCTCACTCACAGTCTTTGAGACATCATTAATATATATATATATATATATATATATATATATAGCAAATGCAACATTTATTTGGGACGGACAAAGTCTTATCATTTATACTGAAATAGAGGGAGTACTGAAAATGTTAATAAGCCAAATTTGTGGGATTATATATCGTAATGTCAAAATTAAAGAAGAATTAGGGTGGTGCATTTATTTATTTATTGAACAAACTTAGCTACTAATCTTATTAAGAAGGTAGGCTCAGAGCCTATAAATCGGTGATACATTTTCCTAGCAAATACAGCATTGTTATGCTCAAATTGAACTACTACTCTATCTACCTTACTGACATACACACTATTACAAGTTCAAAATCCTTTAATTTAGCGCCAAAATCAGGCCGACATCAACTTCAAAAGCAACACCAAATTGAAGCAGTGGAAGATATTTGGTGTTGGAGATAGCCTAAAAGCACAAACTGTTGAAATTACACAATTTTAGAGAGAACGAAATTTCTGCACAAACTGTTGGTGTTGGAGATAGGCTAAAAGCATAAAGCATGACAAAACATAGTTCACTTCAAGCCT
The DNA here is from genome assembly GCA_026119855.1 of Campanula takesimana. Lineage (NCBI taxonomy): Eukaryota > Viridiplantae > Streptophyta > Magnoliopsida > Asterales > Campanulaceae > Campanula > Campanula takesimana. The sequence goes on from JAOWBW010000290.1 coordinate 752,211, forward strand.
TCCTCTCTGATTATATTAGAGATGTCATTTCTAGTGGCATGCAATTGTTTGATACTCCCTCCCGTCCCAAGATGATCTTCACGTTTGACTATTCAAACTTTTTAAGGATACGAACACTTGCTTCACTAGCCATGTTGTGTTTATGCACATTTAAGCCTAAATTGTATAAATATGAAGAGCTTTTTGGGACAATGAGAAATGACAAATTAGAAGAACATTTTGGGACGGAGAGAGTAAAAAGAGTCGAAGACCGTTTTCTGATGGTTATTTTTCAAAATGGGTTGTTTTTGTGCACTAAGCCCCAAATCTAAACTGAGGGTAAGAATGCACCAACACAATCTTAGATTTTACTGAATGAAGCAGAAGATTTAGTGCTGACTTCATAACTCAAATTGAGATCTAAAATAACATCAAACCACCAATCTATAAGACAAAAAAGTAACTGAAGAACGCTCAAGCTTAACTGTGAGTGTGATTACGAAAGTAATCATATGGGTACATTCCCTTGAAAAATTTCGACGAAAGAGCAATTTTTAGTCAAACAGCTTTAACTGCAAAATTGTATCCCAACACAAAACATGGTTGCATAAAACAAGAGGGGTCATTAAGGTCTAAGAGTCAGCAATGGTGACCTCAACTTCAACACCAGGTTCAATAGTGATAGAGGTGATCTGCTTCACCACGTCAGGGGAGCTGAAGAGGTCAATCACTCTCTTGTGCACACGTAGCTCAAATCGGTCCCATGTGTTTGTTCCTGCACGTTATATAGCATACCATCATTAAATATGAGGCCTGCCACATATTATTTTGGGATAATAGTTCGAGTATGATGTCTTGAGGATTCAGAAGGCGAAATCAAAAATAGAGAAAAAATGAAAAAAATATAATGTGTGATATCTTCCCAACACAAACAAGGAGTTCACTAGTTGATGTGCAATATAGAAAGTATAAAGACATTAAAAATCCAGAATCTACCAAATTCAAAAAAAAAAAAAAAAAAGTTATCAATAATCACGCCCAGGATAAAGCTTAATTATTTAACAGTTCATTAATCCAATTAAAGGACCTAATTTACTATCACACGTTTAAGTTTCACACAAACAAGATAACACAACTAGAATAATACACGCAAGGAAGAAAAAAAATTACCTTCACCACAAGGGGACTTCCTCGTGGTTATGTGAAGAACCTTGGTGGGCATCCTCACTGGTCCCTTGACCCTTAGACTCTTATCCTTAGCACCACGTACCAAATCCGCACACACTATCATGAACCAGCAGAACATCAGTAGTTATAAACACCAAATGGTAACACCTACCTAACAGTTAGATATTTGAACTATTGGGTACAGAAAAACACTAGCAATGACACTAGCTAATACTTTATCTACAAGTCCTTACAAGGAAATAATTTGTAGTTCTTTAAGTTTAACCAGACTAACATGTTTTCAGAACCAAAATTCCAAAATTGACAGTCAAGATCCATCGAGATACATTTCCAACCACTAAAGCACTGGCGTAGCTACGTGTACTATAAGGAGAAGACCCCCCCCCCCCCAAACCCCCTTAGTTTTGGAAAATGACAAATATCTTATGATTTCAGAAAGTGCGATATTTAACTTTAAATTTTTATCAATTTTGCCCATCACTATTATTTTTTGACCCCACGTGTCAAAGTTATAATCCATCATGTAATGCAAAATCATTTTTAAAAAAATCCCCAATTTATCAAAAATCCAAGCTGCTACACTGCACTAAACATCAGGTCTGAAGTCTGATACGTTCAAACATATAAAAAATCCGTCCTTTATTTTCATTCAGATTTAAATGGCACTTAATGTCGTTCAAATGTAAAACTGAGACTTATTTGCTTCTAAAATGATTTAGTTTCAAAAATATTCACTCCTTCGACTGGTAATTCCAAAGATACTCAACCAAAACACTAAATCAACAACGATTCACGTCATCTCTCTACGCCATTCAATGTCATAATACTAATTTCATACGCCCTCTGTACCGAAATGATACTTTTTTCCGTAGCTACTGCGAAGGTACTTTGAGCAATAAGTTTGGGTAAACAAACCTAAAATTATTGCTCAAAGTACCTTCGTAGAAACTACGATTAAGGTATGAAGATCATTTTCAGACAGAGGGGGTATATGTGAATTCAACGAATAATAAAACAACTTGAATAATTAAGAAATCGGTTTACAGACACAGCTTCTTATGACTTCAGCAAATTTCAGATATAATTTCAGATTTAAGGACTTAACAATTAAAAAAACAAACGCACCTTGGTATACAAACTACAATAAGAGCTAGATTCAGAGTCAAGTGATCACTCAAATAGTATTTCCAAATCAGCTACTCCATCTCATTTTGTTTTGCCACCATTGTCTTTTGATAGTCAACACAAATGAACTTTGACCAAACATTAATGTCAATTTAATCATCCGAATGAAATACTAAAAATTGTTGTTACTAAATTACAAAGTGATTTATCAATACATTATTCAAAATTTGATTAAGATGGTTATATTGGCATTAATATTTAGTCAAAATTCATTTGTGTTGACCATCAAAAGCCAAATGTGGCCAAACGAAATGAGACCGAAGAAGTAATAAATTAGCATTAGCCATCTACTCTCCATTAAAGAAACCCACAAACATAAACCCTCTCAGTACTTTAAGAATACCTATCCAATTAATGATTAAAATGAATTATGAGAGAACATTTGCTCACATTGCAACAAAAATCGAGTAAATGAAGCTTGGGAACATATATTTTACTTTATAGGTGCTACTAAAATACTCCCTCCGTTTCACAATAATTCTCGTTTTAGAAGAAAAATGTGTTCCAAAATATTTGACAATTGCCCATTATCAAGGCATCTTTGCTCTTTTATTTTATGCCAATTTTACCCTTATTAATGATTGTAAAGTATCTCTTGTATAATCATTTACTTCCTGCGTCTCAAAATACATGTCATTTTGGTAGTTCATTTTTGTTTCAAAATATTTGTCGTTTTACTATTTTCAAAGTTTTTTTTTTGTAGTTGTATATCAATTATACCCTTATCAATGATGGTGAACTATCTCTTGCACAAGTATTTAATTGCCTAAGTAATTGGATTACTTTAGGGGTACATTAGACTTTTTCACATGCATTAATTGTATTTCTTAAGAATTGTGCAAATGCTCAAAACGACATCTATTTTGAGACGGAGAGAGTAATAATCTAGAAAATTGGATGATTTTAACGGTAGTTGTGTCTTTTTAAGATACAATTATTACATTTCTTAATACAATCTCTGTCCCGGAATAAATGTCGCCGTTTTTCGGACGAAGGAATTTTGAGCAAGTAATTAGGGTTGATTTAATTATCCTAATAAAATTATAAAACTTGTTATTGATACACCAATATAAATATTGTCAAGTTATTGATACACCAATATAAATATTGTCAATTAACAATTTTTAAATTTTCATTAGTATGATTACATTAACTTCCAATTATTGATCGAAGTTCCTTGTTACAAAGATCCGAAAAAACGGCGACATTTATTCCGGGACAGAGGTAGTACATTTCTTAACATGTGTGGAAGATGCTAAAACGACAATTATTTTGAAACGTAACTAACTAAAAGACTAATCTGAGTAGACCTAAGAGTAAGACTAACCAATAAACAAGCAGAAACTGCTAAGGGGTTAAATCAGGGGATAATTGCAATGAGAAAAAAAAAAAAAAACGAAAACTGTTGATACCTTTTTCGAGATTCTTAACATTCTTGGATGAGAGCGTAATCCTGATCTTGTGGATCTGCTCTTGAGGCTCTTCAAGTCCTGGTTTAGTCGGCTTCATCGCTGCATACGCCATTTTTTCCACTGCACAAAAAGGAAAATTTAAAAAATAAAAACCTTCAACGATCAGACGGCTCTGACGCCGGCAATCGTTTTGAAAGAAGATTGGAAAGGTGAGCCAGATAGATGCCTGAGGTTGCGAAAAGTCCGACGGCAATGTAGAGGAGGAGCTTGCGGTTTTAGGTTAGGGTTTATAATTGTATTTCTACAGCAAAAGCTTATTATCTATTCAATTTGTGAATAATTGGGCTTAGCAGCCAAAATCAATTTTTGGGCTAAATTCCATCCCAACACGAACGAAGCCCTTTCACGCACATGGCCGAGCCCGCCAGTATATAGTGTGTTTTTTTTTTTTTTTGTAAAAAGTTTTATTTTGTTTTAATAAAGATAATTCATCCACCTTTAGAAGGAAAAAATAATAATAATACTGCCTTTGACCCTAAATGAGTGTTTGTCCCAAAATGATTGTCTTTTTTAACATAACTTTGTCTCTAAATGTTTTTTTTTTTGAAATTTTTTTCACCGGTTTCTTTATACGTGCAAAAATAAATGTTTGGAAAGAAGATTACAAAATTATATATGAATCTTTGCTACTAAATTGTACACAAAGTTGAGATATTCAATGTCCCTTAAAATGAAATTTGGACACTCATTTAGGGACTGAGGTAGTAATACTCCTCTCAACTCATTTTACATTTATTTTCATTTTAGTCCATACCAGCTCACTTGACACTTCCCTAAATAGCATATATTTTTTATAACTTTATATTTACTCTACCCCACTACTCATTCTCTCTCTTCATTTTCCACCACTCAAATTATTCAACCACCACTACTATTTACCCCACTCATTCTCTCTCTTCATTTTTTACCATAAATATTCCTTATTTTATTTTTTCTTTAGTTATTGTGCCCACCACTTGGGTGTCAAGTGAGGTGGGACGCAGGGAGTATATGAGAAAATCTGAAATAAACGCGTTTTTTTAAAGAGATTAGAAAAAGGTGTTTTTAAAATGCGCGGTTGCATTTTTTTTAAAAATAACCGGCACTTGTCTTAAAACATGCTGCTAGAACTTACTGAACACGCTAGAACTATTAACGCTATCACTAGCTCTTTAATACACTATTAGCTAGAACTATTAACGCTATCACTAGCTCTTTAATACACTATTAACGCAATCACTAGCACTCTTTAATACATGTATCGACGCTTTTTAATACAATTATTTAGTAGTTATCAAACGTGTCAGTTTCAATATTTATAAATGTCAGTAAATAGGATGACACTCTGTTGCGATGCTTCCTAAGATGCAGCTAGGAAAACATGTTTTCATAAGATGCATTCAAAATACCCCAACCGCCTAGTAAAAGAAAAATAAACTAAAATACCCAGTTTAGTTTTGATGAATAATTTATTGGGCAAATTGCAATTTGGTTACTTGAGTTTGTCACGATGTTTCAATTGGTTATCCAATTTGTGTTTGTTACAATTTGGTTACTAAATGTGTCTTTTTGCTGCAATCACGTGTAATTTTGGGTAGCCTGTCAAAAACCTAACAAAAATAGATGAAAAACGTGACAAGCTTCTTTCAAAATTACATTGATCATCCCTACAGTTCAAATTATCCCACTACACCCCCGGCTCTTAACAAATGTTTAAAAACTAACATAAGGACAAATATTCATATGCAATCCTTTCATCTTCAACCTTTTGCACAATTACCCACCACCAAAAAACCATCACCACCTCTTTTTTGCCGTTGTCGCCGCCTTTCCACCACGCAGTGGCGGACCCAGGATTTTTTTTGAAGGGGGGCAAAATAATTTTTATTAGTATAAGGGGGTAAGAAAAAAAAATAGTGTATTTTTTCTACCTTGAAGGGGGGCAAAGTTTAATTTATTACACTGATCTAATTAAAATTTACAAAAATTGCACTAGTAAATTTTTATTTTTTTAAAAAAAAACGGGGGCCGCGGCCCCCTTAAACATACACGTAGGTCCGCCAGTGCCACCACCATGAACAAAATTAAACACCAACATACTCCCTCCGTCCCATTTTAAGAGTCAAAAATTTCCTAAAATTGCGTCCCATTTTAAGAGTCAAAATCCTAAAATGGAAAGTGGGTCCTACATGTCATACTCACAACAATTATCCACTAACTCTTCTCTACCCCACTTTCTCTCTCCAACCCAACTATCAACACTCAAAACACATCAACTTTTCCTTAATTCTTAAACCCACCCATTTTTGACTCTTAAAATGGGACGGAGGGAGTAAGTTTTTTCACTTTAATTGTTTTCTCAATCCAAAAAATAAAATCAATGAATTAAACCAAAGAAACACTAAATCACCCACCACCACTAATCTCCACCACTCAAAAGCAGCACTACCATGTCTTGGATTCGATCGGTGCCCGGGTATCGGTTTTCATGGATTCGAGTTTCTTGGAGGCTTTATCAATGGTGGATTTGAGGGATTTGTATGAAGAAGTGTGGTAGATGAGGATGTAAGAGATGGTTTCGCAGACTAAGGCCGTCAAGAGAGAGATTGCTACTATGGCTATACTATTGGAGTAGTGGGAATTGTTGAAGAAGAATTGGGACGCCATAGTTGTTGCTTGGAGTGGGAGAAAGAAGAAGAAGAAATTTGGGGTTAAAGTTTTGTGATTAGCTTTTCTTTAAGTGTAATTTGTTTTGTTTTTTTTTTTTTTTTTTTTTCGTTTCTTTTACTGTTTGCTTCTTTCTTTTTCTCTCTCTCTCTCTCTCTCTCTCTTTTTTTTTTTTTTTTGCTTGATATACTGTATAATTATTAGTAAGTTAACTTTTAATTTATCTTTTAATCTTAATATATTAAAAAATATTAAGGGGTTTAATGAAATTTATGTATTAAATCAATTCCAAACCTGAGATTTGTTTTTATTTTTTAAAAATTTTTTGGTTATTTTTTTTTTAAATAGGGGGTTTTAGAGTTTCTATTCGTTAAGAGCTAGGGGTGTAGTGTGATAATTTAAACTGTAGGGATGATCATTACGATTTTAAAAAAAGCTTGTTACGTTTTTCATCTATTTTCGTTAGTTTTTTGACGGACTAACCAAAATTGCCCCCGATTGCAACAAAAAAAAACATATTCAGTAACCAAATTGTAACAATTACAAATTGGATAACCAATTGAAACATCACGACAAATTCAGGTAACTAAATTGCAATTTGCCCTAATTTATGAAAGTTACTAGTAAATCCACCTTTAACAAAATTCATTTACTTTCTATAAATTTATAGAATGGATGGTCAAGATATACATTTGCCACTAGAGCTGTTTAATACTAAAACTTTCTTAAAATTCCTTTGCGAAGCACAATAACTATACCGAATTTCAACATCAATCGTAATAACACAAGCTACTAAAAAAAGGGAATTTAAAATTGTCGGGGAAACTCCGAGTAAACATAAAACCAAAACTCTATGACAGGTGGTTTGATAGCAAGGAATTGTTAACTTCATGTTACATAGGTAAAAGAGTAAGTTTGGAGATGAAATGAAACGAAGCTCATTGCTGATGGCCACTGCGATCATCACTCTCCATCTCCTCCGCATCCTCAAACCTTTGGTCATTAATCTGAAGCTGCAACGAGTACGCAAAAGTGGAATGAGAAAAGGCCTCAAGAATAACTTGATTACGGTTTTTTTTTCTCCAAATAAACAATACAAATCTAATAAACACTGAACAAGAAAAGGAGGGGGGTGGGGTTGGCTTTATCAAGTACTCCCTCCGTCCCATTTTAAACTTCAAAAAAAAAGTGGGCATAAGAATTAAGATGAGAATCTTTGTATTTTAAAATATAGATAGTGGGGTAGAGTGTTGTGAGTATAGAAAGTGGGTATGAAAGATAAAGTGGGGTAGGGAATAGTTAGTGGATAGTTGTTGTGTGTATGACATGTAGGTCCCACTAAATAAAAAAGTATAAACAATTTTCCCCTTTTGGATTTTGAAGTTTAAAATGGGACACCCAAAAGGGAAATTTTTTGAGGTTTAAAGGGACGGAGGGAGTAATCAACAATATTCAGTAAGCAGCAGCATTTTCCGGGATAAGCTGATACAATTATTTCTTTACTATGACGCGAGATGGGAAAGGGGTTGAACTTGAAACTCTCTTTCTCTATCTGACTTCATATTCAAAAAATTGTTGTTTGACATGGCTTATGCCTTTGATGGAATTCCCTCCGGGGTTGCAGGTTCATGTTGTAATCTTACCTAGTACTCCCTCCGTCTCAAAATGATAGTCTCATTTGACTTTTCAAACATTTTAATAAGGTTGCATTAAAAATTTTGGAAATTCAGTGAGTTTGATGCCATCATTTTGGAAAATGTTACTAACATTCTGGGACAAACAAAAAGGGGAGATGGGATCATGGGATAATATTCGGACAGAGGGGGTATGTTTTTTTACCGACACCCACTTTTTTTGATGAATTTCAGATTAGTCAGTAGCCTATAACTGCCTTAATGAAAAAAAAATCCCTTTAGGCGGCCAGTTGCAGAGCCTATGCCAATTAGAAGGATGGATATAGCCAGCAATGCTCCCACAGTCCAGCTACCAATAAACAGGAAGGGCGCACCGGGACCAGAGCTGGCAGGGCAATGGTAAATAATTGCAAGTGTTGGAAAATAAGCATTACTATTCGACTCTATGACACAATTGATCTTCCATTTTTTGGAAAGAAAAAATAAAACTTCCATTATTCCATGTACCCATGCAAGTGTACTCATCTTTCCTTTTTCGTTTGAAGTAAAGCAGAATTAAATACACTTTTTTATTTCTCAAATCAGTGTTACGATCTTACTTCTTCCGTTAAATGTAGCTCTGAATTCCTTCATCTATCAGGTGAGCAGACTCGTCATAGTCATCACCATCAATATTACAATTATTCATTCTTTATGGTGGCAACTGGCAAGTCACCACAACTTACTTTCAGAAGATGCTTATAATTTGCATTTAAAGTATTGTGGCACATATAAGCATATTAATCATGAATCTTGCTTTATAACTACTACACATATTCCACGGATCAATTTCCTGTTCTATTGAATACTCTTATTCTAACCTCTTTTTTTTTTTTATCAAAGGAAACGGATATTAAACAGAAAAAAAACTTCCGTCCTAAATGAATGTCCAAATTTGATTTTAAGGGACATTCTGAAAATCTCAATTGTTTATACAATTTAGCACCAATCAAGCAAGTATCCAACTTTATAGTATGAAAATAGTTAATTTCTGCCAGCATTTTAAACTATTTAAGGGCATGCAGGGGGGAAAAACAAAAAGATGTCTCGTAAAAGCCTACCTCGAGCACTGTGCGAGCTAAATCATGATCTCCATTCGCATGACCAATTATGCCAGAAACATCTTGAGTGGCACTCCATTCTGAATCATCTATATCTGGAAAAGCTAGCAAGACACGCGAAGGAAGAGTTTAAAACAAAAGGATAAAAGAAAACCAACTATATAAAGCACAAGCAAATGTTGGTCAAAACCTGCAGTCATGCCTGATCCTTCCAACTGGTCAGCACTAAAAATCCAGTTGTGTTCTTGTTCGTCCTCTGAAAAAATCACAACAAAATTTAGTGTATTGTATTACTAACACGATATCGAGGAATAATAACAAAAATAACTTCAGAAGGAGAGACTGGTAGTTCACCTTCAATAGGTTCAGGATTTAACTCTGCGCATTCACAGAATACGTCAAACAGCGTATCCACTATCAACACAAAAGTGTGGGTTAGCAAACAAGCAAGCATCTATAAAGCACGTAACAGTAATAACATGTATGAGTGAAAAATAATACATTGACTAGGATCAGATGGTACAAGTCTCATTTCGGTGATCGTTGATAAATCCAGTGGCTCGTTAGATTCTGAATCCGAGTCATCTGATTCATCATCTTCAGCTCCAGTCTCAATCTTTCAAGGAACAAAACAATAATGAGTTTCCATACAACCATCAATGATTGAATGGAAAAGAGGTGGAGGTGGAGGTGGAAGTTGGAACAACAAAGAAGTAGGACCCAGCAGACAAGTAATGTTTGTGGAAATCAGCAGAGAATTCAGTACCCTAGAGAGAATTCTATGAATAAAATGAACTCCGGAAATAACAAAAACTACATCTGAAATTGAAGGTTTGAGCATTGGGATCAGTGATTGGTGCCTTTCAAATACCTATTTAGGACAGATAAAAAAAAAAATAGAGCACAACCATAGCTAAATAAGAGCTTGGTTTTTTTTCTCTCCTCTGAGCAAGAAGAAACCAAATACAAACAAATGATATTCTAAACATTCTTCAACAAGGGCGTGAACATAGTTGTGAAAGGCTAGCGCCTTCTTCGCCCGGCTCGCCTTTTTGGCCCCTTTAGGGGCAACCGCCTTTTGGTTTTATGGTGGGCTGTTGTGCGCTTTTTGGCCCAGGCGACACCTTTCTTGGTTATGGCAAAAGGTGTGAAGCATCCACCTTTGTCAAAAGGCATAATAGGCGTGTGTGTAATGTTAAACTATGTCATTTTGTAAGTTTATTTTTAATGTTTTAACTTGCAATGTTTTGTTTTAGAAAAACATGAGGCAAAGATAGCTTGTGGTTTGCGAAAGAAACAAAAAAGCCACAATATACCTCGTGTGATTGAAAGGAAATAAGTGCGATAAACAACTAATAGAACGATGACCAATAAGTGTGACAAAAACACTACCGATAGCTTGCTTAATTCTACTCCCTCCGTCTCACTATGTTTGGCCATTTTTGACTTTTAATGGTCAACATTTGTGAACTTTGACTAAACGTTAATGTCAATTCAATTATCTTAATCAATTTCTAAAACTTGTTATTGATAAATCAATAATATATCTATCAATAACAATTTTTAGAATTTCTATAGAATAATTCATTTGACATTAATATTTAGTCAAAGTTCACTTGTGTTTACCATTAAAAGTCAAAAGTGGCCAAACATAGTGAGACGGAGGGAGTAATATTTAATGGGAGGTTTGCAATTTTTATTATGTTTACTAATTTACTTTGTTTTTTCTCTTTAGTTTGGGTCTCCTTTTGTTATTTGAAGTTTCAATAATCACTTATAGTCAACTCCAGATATGGATTATTCGTTTGAAATATATATTAGCTTAATTTCATCTTTTCGAACATGCTTTGAAATTTATTTTCATGCTTTTAAATGACTACTTGTTTACTAATTTTAATATCAAATGTGTCTTTTGTCTCAGAATTCAATTTTTTGGGGTTTTAGTTATGTTAAGTTGCTATTACGTATGGAATTGTGACGTTTATTCTATGCAAAATTCTTGTTCGTAATATGTTTAAGCTTTGTTTAATACTTCTACCGCCTTGCTCGCTTTTCGGCCGCCTTTCAACCGCCTCGCCTTTCGCCTTTTATATGAACCTCTCGCCCGCCTCTCGCCTTTCCCTTTAACAACTATGGGCGTGAATCATAGTCAATACATGCCGATATTAAGCTTAGATTGTACTTGTAAAATATTGTTTAAAACAACAAAAATCTTCAATGAAAACTGAAGGTCTATTGGAGAGATGAGACAAGCTCCATTTCTTTTTCAGGTTCAGGAAATAAACTAATGTTTGTGCACACTAAAAGGAACAAACAGGATTTATGGTAAATCCAAAAAGATTTTGAAAAGGATGGCGCCTCAAGGCACACCCGGAAAGACATAATATATACTGTGCATTCTTTCTTTATCAAACTGAAGCTGATTTAGTGAAGAGCACGAGACAGTAAGAGAGAATGTAACCATCAGCTCTCCATTCATTTGTGCTTCCATGTTTGATGGGTGGTCCGTAAGTTAACCATCAGGGAAAGAGGAAACAGGTAATGACAGACAGTGGCACCACTTTACCCGAATTCTACATCATTAACTGAATGGAGTCAACACAACTACTTCCCAAATCACAATTCATATGATTAACCGTAGTATTTGCTTATCAATACTGACACCTGTGATTTCAATTTCCAGTACCAGAGTACCTATCGAAACCAACTTTTACTTGCTTTTTTTTCCTAGAAAAGAAAAAAACAGATTCGCTCTTCAAACCCTCAATGATGTACTAAGGAAAAAATCCTCAAAATGAAGGCACCTAGTAGTGAAAGACACATTGTATACAACTAAATAGTACTTCGTATTATATACAGTGGTTGTACTTACACTAATATTCTATCAACAAACCAAAAACCACTCTTGCCGAGCATAAATTAAAGCTAAAGACGATAGGGTCGTATCAGATGAGACTCAAACCATAGTGATGTGTTTGTTTGCACTTCACTCAAACTCTAATCCTCTACACTCAAGAGAATACTATAATTGCAAAATTAAAAAAGAAATTACAGACTCGGTTCGCCAACATAAAATGTTTAAACCCCCAAAAAACCGAGCCACCCAAATACAAATACTCTAACCTAAAAAAATGATTGGAGAAATTAATAAGAACATCTCTGACTTGACCAACAAAGTTAAAACTAGAAACCCAAAACCTAGCTACTCACATTCAAATACAAACCTCTTCTTTTTGTAAATTGAGTAATTGCAAAATTGGAAATGAAATCAAAGGAGCTAAAACGTTAAACCCTAAAATTAGAAACAACCCCAATTTTCACAACCAAAGTAGAAGCAAACCTGAGTATAAATACAAGGAGAAGAGTACGCCTCAGGGTCCCTGGAAACTGCATGGAGCGAGACCGACAAGAAATCAACGGCGTACCCTTTCCCCAACTCCGTGTCGCTCAACCAGACAACTTGCCTAGAAACAAAAATTCTCGCAATTTCAACAAGTGCATCTACAATAGTAAATGTATATAGGGATACAAGTAGAGAGAGAAGAGAGAAATACTTGGAGGAGATATAGAGAGTGCCGGGAGACTCGGGAGGACGGCTGGCGAGGACGATGGATACACCGGGCTGGACGTGCTTGAGTTCCTCGCCGTTGGAAGTATCGAGAAGTGGTGCACCGGCACCGTCCCTCTCCGTGAAAAGCCTTAAACCAGTCACCATGGTTGATTGTTCTCTTTTTGCCGTTGATTTTCAACTTTCAAAACCTAGGGTTTATTTATGTATAACAACTACAGTAGCTCTCCGGGAACGGCCGCTATATGGCCCATGTAGGCCGTTAGTAGACTAGTGGTAGTGTATACTGATCCCTGAAACTATTTTCTCAAAAAAAAAATTAAAAAAAAAATTGTCATTTTGTCAAAAAAAAAAAAAAAACATTCATTTGGGATATAACTTCTCCCAACTTCTCCCTCCCTCTCCGTTCTCTCTCCATTCTCTGACTTCTCAAAAAACAGTAAGATTTCTTCCATTTGATTCATCCTTTTTGTGTTTCTCTACCCTAGTTTTACTTTTATTAATTGTCATTTTGTCAATTAATAACTGTAAAATTAGGGGTTCTTGTTTAAGTTTTATTTCCTTGAAGTTTCTTTGATTTTGTTGTTTTCTTTGTATGTTTGTTTGTTTGTTTCCCTTCATTTGTTGAGGGTTTTTTGAATTCTCTCCCTAGTGAGAGCCCGTTGCATTCTCTCCTTAGTGAGAGCCCGTTGAATTCTCTCCTTAGTGAGAGCTTTTGCTTTGTTTTTTATTTTTCTTTGATGTTCTTGGACTTATTATTTGCAATTTTCGTATCTTCAATTTGGTTGGTGAAGTCTAAGGATAATGTTTGGGGTGTTTATTGGAGGCCATTGTCCCGTTTTTATAAATGCAAATATGTAAGGGGGCTTCGATTTCAGATCTTATGTCAACTCACGTTTGTCTTGCCCGGAATGTTTGGTTGGCTTTTTTCTGTCAACTCATAGGCTCTATTTTCTCGTATTTTCAACGCTAAATCATACTGTGTAGCAGTTTATTTTAATGCCGATTGTAGGCAGTGGCCAAGTTTTACTTGGCGGAGCGTCTGTGTATCCCTGGGACGAGTTCGGATGAGGCTTTGGTGTAAGATTGATATCTACATGGTTCTTCTTATCCCTAGAATCTTCAAAGATGCAGCATATTGGTTTTCAAGAGATTCTCAACAAAACTGTAATTTATGTATTTGGGTAAAGCCTTCAACTAATGTGGAGTGCCTACTAAATATTATCTCTTAATAAATCATACTCCCTCCGTCCCGCCGAAAATTGCAAAAAAAAATCATGGCACAAGAATTAAGGGAAAAGTGAAAAAGGTGATGTGTTGTGAGTGTTGATAGTTGAGTGGGAGAGAGAAAGTGGGGTAGAGAATAGTTAGTGGGTTAGTGGATGTGAGTATGAGAAGTGGGACCCACTAATTAAAAAATATTAAAAACTTTCCGTTTATGGAATGTGCAATTTCTATGGGACGCCCATTTTGGTAAGTTTTGCAATTTTCGGTGGGACGGAGGGAGTATGTTCTTTTGCGTTCGGAAAAAAAAAAAAAAAAAAAAAAGGTTAATGACAATTTAGGGCCTGAATTGTAGGGGGTCTTCGGCGGGGAGCCTGACTTTTTTTATTCTGCACATCAGGGCTCGACGTACCAGATTCTCACCAGTTAAGTGCTTTTTGACGGAATTTGTTAGAAAAGTCCGTTAAATCTACGAAATGGACAGATTTGTAACTGATTTCAGGTTTTAGGGGCTTTGGTGAATACTCCCTCCGTCCCATTACAATGGGCACAAACTTCCATTTTGGGCGTCCCATTACAATGGGCACATTACTAAAAATGGAAAAAATCTTAACTATTTATCCCACTCATTCTCTCTCCTACTTTACTTTTACACTCACAACATTTACACTTTCTCTCTCCCACTCACTTTTCATACTCACAACATTTATACTTTTCTTAATTCTCGTGCGAGAGCCACTTTGTGCCCATTGAAATGGGACGGAGGGAGTATATAGAAACTTAAAGGGTAAAAAATTAAATGTAAAATATTTTATGCATATTCTTAAAGTTTAAAAAAAAGGTATTTTTTTCAAATAATCAGGATTAAAGGATATTAATAAAATTATATGTTACTTAAATATACTCCCTCCATTTCATGAGAACTGAGACTAAAAAAAAAGCACAAGAACTAAGGAATACTAATAAAATAAGGAAAATGTGTGGTAGAAAATGAAAATAGAGAATTAGTGGGGGTAAATAGTAGTGTTGGTTGAATAAAATGAGTGGTGGAGAATGAAGAGAGAGAATGAGTGGTGGGGTTGGGTGAATATAAAATATTAAAAAGTTTGCTATTTTGGGCAGTCTTAATTGAAATGAAACGGACGAAAAGGGAAATAAGTTTCAGTTCTCATGAAACGGAGGGAGTATATAAAAATAATGACTTTAGCTTAATCTTAATCAAATATATATATATATATATATATATATATATATATATATATATATATATATATATATATACAGTATATATATATATAGTATTTATGCATATTTTTATATGATAAATTTAAAGTAAATAAAAAATATTACTTTATTATTATATCAACAATAAATCAAGCAAAATGAGAGAATAGGGCCTTAAATAGTGTGAAATAATTCAAGCAAAATCGAAGGTAGAATAAGGTTAGGATGAAGAAAAGAATAACTCCTTAAATTCTGATTATTTGAAAACATATTTTTTTTAACTTTAAGAATATGCATAAAATATTGTACATTTAATTTTTTACCCTTTAAATTTCTATATATTCACTAAAGCCCCTAAAACCTGATACCAGTTACAAATTCGTCAATTTTGTTGACTTAATTGACTTTTCTAACAAATTCTGTCAAAAAGCCCTTAATTGGCGAGAATTCGGCAGGTCAAGCCCTGATGTGTAGAATAAAAAAGTTCAGGCCCCCCGCCGAAGATCCCCATACATTTCAGGCCCTAAATTGTCATTAACACCAAAAAAAATTGGATGTTCATTTTTAAAAAGTTACTCATCCCTCCCAACTAACCAAACTAAGGTTCTTACTTTCTTCTTTTGGTTTGTCCCAGACTAAGGTTCTTAGTTACCTTATTACCTTAAATGGACATCGGGATCTGTTGGTCTCAAATGGCAACAAGGGTATAGAACCGCTAGAGGGGGGTGAATAGCGGTTTAAAATCTTTTTCGAAATACCCTTGAAAATCAACCAAGTACTTATCAGTTTGGTCTATTGCGGTTTAAAGCACTAGAACCGCTCAGATAAAATGCACAGCGGAGTTTTGCGGTTTTGGCTAAACTGAATTATAAAGAGTAGGGCGGTTTAAGTGGTTGAAAAGGAATGATGCAACTGACAAGGCACAACTGAAGTATCACAAAAGTATGCAAATCATTTATCAAGTCATTTCACATAAACGTAAATAAAGCTCATAAACATAAATGTAAATGACAAGACAGAAAATAAAGATCAAAAACACACAATTTGAAGAGGTTCGTTCTTGAAAGAACTACGTCCTCTACCTAGGTAGTTAGCCTAGGATTTTCTAATAGCTACTAGACTTGTATTGATTTAGAGGAGTTTTTACAAGATTACAAAAGAATCCAGACTCTAAATAAACAATCTAACCTAACAATGCTATTATAACAACCTGTGTTTTCGAGGTATATAATCTATAAGAAAATATACTCCGGGTGTGTAGTGTGGAAAAAAAATCAAGAGCTCAAAATATCTAAGTGATGGTGAGCAAATGATTACTTTCTGTGCAAGGCTGAGTTGTGATGATTTGAAGGCTTGAAGATTTGATGAAGAACTCTGGGTTTGCTAAGGAGATGATGAAGATATGAATATCTGGGTTTTCAATCTTCAAAGCAAACTTGAATACTTGGGATATTCTCTTTGAAGCTCAGCAACCTTCATTGTTGAAAAATGAAGGCTATTTATAGTGAAGGCATTAGTGACCGTTGGACAATGAGGTGAGTCATTGTATGGCGGTTTTATGCGTTGTCAAAATCCCATTGAATGACCTGTCACTGTCGTCCTTTGCTTTTGCTTTGTGGCAGGAAGTTGTTGGATCACTACCTGACATTGTCCTTTTAGTTGTTGGAAAAGTACAACGGTAACTTTTCAAAAAGCGAGACAAACCGACATTCCAAGAATAACTGAGCCATGACTTGAAGTTTAAGGACAAGTCACCAGACATTCATTTACGGTTGAAAAGCGAATGTTTGTCTTCAAGGAGTAAATGACAGCAATAACTTCTTCAATATCTTGGTCGGCGGTTCCACCAAATGCATGTGCGGTTTCATGAATGAACTTGAAATGCGGTTTCATCAAAGACACAACTGTGGTTTGATGAAAGACTTAAGGCACCATGCTGGCGGTTGAAGATGGCGGCTTGAGGGACACTAAACCGCTATGAATAAACCGATCATAACTCAGCCTAACTACTAAACATCTAGAAATGGACTTGTCTAAAAATTGAAGTAAAACTTCATTACATGTAAACCTAAAGTCTATAAAAAGACACGTGGAATGGGTCAATCAAATCAGGTGGGTGTACTAACAATGAATCCTAACAATATCCCCCTATTTGATTGATGCCATTACCACACTATGATAGAGCAAACATTGTACGTGGTAAGAACATGCTCAAATGAGTAGGTATTGAAACTGCATGTCCCAAGTCAAATGCACACACAATGCTATACCATAGATTTCTAATATATCAAAGACAAAGGAAATGAAAAACAGATAGATAAGAAATTCATTCAGATGCATATAAAGAGATATGATTATGAAAATCAGATATGCATGTTTAAACTGAATGTTTAAAACACATACACTTAGAAATTTTTTCATGATGAATTAAAGTGCATGGGTTTTGAAAATGCATTGTTCCACAAACAAGTAGTTTGAATAAACAAGGTTTTTGGAATAAGATACAATGCATTCATTTTCATTATAATCCTTCAAAGGTTTTAGAAGTTACAAATTACAAGGAAAATAATGAAAGGCAAAAACTGATTACAAAAGGATAGAAAGAATTCTAATCAGTTCTATCAGGAACCCTGGCGGCGGCTTGATCAGCATCAGAAGACTCAACTAGGCTGGCGGTTTCAAACACATATTCAGCTGACTTGAGATGGAGATGGGTCGGTTCATTTACCTTCTGTAAGATTTTCTCAGAAAGCTTTTTCAGGTCGTTGGCATACTGAACTAAGTAGTCAGTTGATGAAACCGTTAGATCAGCTAGTTGGTCTAACTTCTTCTCTAGAGCCTCATTCATTTCTTGGGCCGCTTCAAGTCTGAGAGAAGACAGCTCATTCAGAGTTTCAAGCTTCTGTTCTAACTTGAGCTGGTTCTCCAGAAGGGTTTCAATTTTGAATTCCATTCTCCCAATCCGAGGGTCAACAGCATTCTCCCTCTTAATGGCATCAACAAGGAAGGGCAGAGAGGAAAGAAATGCAGATTGGGTAAAGAAAGAATCCAGAACAAACTGAATCTTGACTGGATCAGTTTCAAAAAGGGAGGAAGGGAAAGGAATGATAGAAAATGAACTGCAGGGAAAAGAAGGGGAAATAGAAAGAAGTTGGGTATTAGAGAGAGGAATGGAAGAATAAGGAGAGAACTGCCATCTATAAAGATAAAGAAAGACAATGCAGTTTATCCTAAAGAAAAATTGAGAGCAGAGAGAAAAGATGAACTCGACTGCCAGATCTTCAATAATTTGATCAAGAGTTGAAGCAATCAGTTGATCTGAAGCAGCTTGAGACTCATCAGCTGGAAAGATGGCAAAAGGATTAGGACGACCAGACTTGAGTCATTACTCTTCATGTTTGTTGGCGGCTCTAATGATGGCTTCATGGCGGTTGGCTTTGGAAGTAGTAGCTCTAAACCTCTTCAGGTAACCCGCAATGTCCTGTGCACACTTCCTTTTCAAACCACGCGGTTTGGGAGACCTAACTGCAACTGTGAACTCAGGCAGAACCGAAGGGGCAGAGATATTGATCAGTTGCGGTTGAGCCGACGGTTGAACTGCTGAAGCAAAAGGCAGTGTAGGGGATTCAGAAGGTGAAGGAGTGTGCTTTGGTCAGTCAAACTCCAGCTTTCGTTTCAATGAAGGAGGAGCGGTTTCAACCAACATTGGGTCTATTCCGGCTTTTCTCATTTCAGCTCTTTCTCTCAACTCCTTTGCAAATGGGCCTTCAATAGGTGAGTGATCCTTCTTGTCAGAAGCTTCAGTGAAGTCCACTGCACCAGGTGGCCTTGATTGCCAGTGCTCCACAAAGTCATATTTATTTACCAATCTTCTCTTCTTCTTCGGCGGTTGAACCTCAAGATTGTCATCATCTTTCTCAGGTTCATCTTGAACTGCCTCAGACACATCAGTCTGCTCAGGCAATACTGCAGCCTCAAACTCATCGGTTTTGTCATGCCCCAAAAATTCCATTAATCCATATATATAAAATTCACATAATATACATCTCCAAAATGATAAATACCAAACTGGGCGCGCGAATTCAACTATAAAACCAATACCAATAAACAACACCTCAACGAGAGTTATAACTCGGAGACAATCTTACAAATGCGGAAGAAAGAACAACTAAAAGCAATATGCTCAAAAGACTACAGCTTACGTACACTGAACACACACTAGCCCACGATCAGAATACACAAAGACTCCGAAGAGCGACTACCCCAAAGGCGATCAATCTGCACAGAAGATTCCTGCTACAACGAACCTCAAAATGCTACCACTTACTTTCCTGGGGGGGGGGGGTTAAGGAAACACAATTGGAAACAAATAAACGGGGTGAGAAAAATCTCAGTAAGCTACTAAATGCAACTATATTTCATGCCAACATGATAATCACAAAAGAACAATATCAATAAGCGTTCACAATTTCATATAACATGAAAGATATGGTCCACTCATCATATAACACATAATGCGGAAATAAACACTCATAAGTGGATACTGGGCCAAGGTTCTAGAGACGGAATACAATCCCTCGAGAAGAGTCTGTTGAGCAGCATGAAAGAGCTGAAGCCGGTTCCGGAACCAAGTAACAACAACAACCAGTAATGGGGGAAATAACACATAGTCATACCCCCAAGCCAATAGCTAGATTACTCACCATATGAGCTAGCTCATCCCAACCACGATCACGGGAAGGGGTATCCCACTCAAGGCCACCGAACATGGGGAAACTGGGTTACCAGTGAAGTACATTATACTGGACTTGGCCCGTGCCATTATAATATACATCACTGCCCAAAACAAACTCAACAATGCCAGCTGGACTCTATAAAAGCACACAGTAATACATACTCGCTTGAAACAACAACGGGGCAATGATTCCAAAGTAGGGAACCAAGCCAAAATCATCACAAAGGATGCAAACCATTTCTCATGAAGAGATCAACAACATCATCGACACATAACCATCAGGCTTTGGCCTGGTGGCCAGAGCTCATGGCTTCCAACCTGGAGGTCATGGGTTCGATCCCCCCCCCCTCCCCCAGAAGTTAGAGAGAAGTTTTTCTTTCCTTAGGATTTGTCTCCTAGGCGCTTCTGCTGATGATTATGTATTGAGTTCAATTATGAATTAAATTTAAAATTTAAAAAAAAAAAAAAACATCATCGACACATGAATCTACTCAAAAAGAGTCAAACGGTTATCCACATTCATACATTGCAAACATGGTCACAAACGGACCAAACCCAACACTTTCAAACAATACTTAGTCAAATACCATAATACGTTTGTTCACAAAGGAACCATACCCAATAATTACCATAAGGATGCAACTATTACTCAAGAAGAGTCAACAACAACGACAACGGGAAGTCTTTCATAAAAGAGTTCAACCACGATAAACAGAATTGCTCATAAGGAGCCCAACAACATTGATCATTAAAACAAATGATTCCAAGACAAGGTTCCATACCAAACACATCCTAAAGATGATACCCATAAGTTACTCATTAAGGGCACAACCCAAACGGTCACTCACAATTAGTACCACGACCATTACCAAGATGACCCTAAAAGCCTACTCATAGAGATATACTAGGACTATGAACTCAACCATCTCATCACACCTGGAATTCCAAAGTAGGAAATCAGAATGAATACACCTTAAGGTTAATCAAACCGTAGATACCCAATTGCCAATTCACGCTTTACCTCCGTTCATAACGAACCAATTCTAAACGCCCCAAACGAATCTAAAAGGTTACACTTATTAGAACATGATCACGCCCGGACTAAACCCTACACCTTAGTGTTCAATAACAACCCTCTAGGTACTATAGGATATCGCCTAAAACCTAGACCAAGTCTTATCCAACATCAATTAGATTAAAACAATCGCGAACACATCATAAGATGCCCAAACATTCCCAAACAATACTTGATCAATTTCCATAACATTTTTGTTCACAAGGAACCATTTTACCAGCCTAGAGTGTTCCACAACCCACACAAACACTTATCCCAAACTTGATCACAACGGAACGATTTTAAACATTTTGTGTTATAGAACACTTAATGAAGACTCAACACAATCTAAACCATAAACCCAACTAAATAAACCCACTCATCTCGTAGTACTCAAGGAGAGCTTTAAAACGATAGCTTATACACCTAAAACGGAGTCCGGATGAGAGAGTTACGGACTATCGAAGATTGAACGTAAAAAGAATGATTATCACAACAGGGGATGGGGTGCGCGCGCCTCCCACACATAGGGTGCGCGCGCCTCCTGAAATCAGAAGGAATTGCGCCAAGGGAATATGAGGGTGCGCGCGCCTCATGGAAAAGGGTGCGTGCGCCTCACTTCGACAGTTGGAAAATCAAGGTTGGAGGAGAGGAGGGTGCGCGCGCCTCATACTCAGGGGATGCGCGCGCCTCCAAGGAAGAACAACAAACCCAGATCTTCCTTCCTGGGTTCTTATCCGAAAATCAACACAAATCCACCATTTTCATACCAAAATTCAAAGCTAACACTACCAAGTAGTAACCCAATGTACCCAAACCATTTAGAAGCCAAAAAGGACCCCTAGAACATCGTCTGGACAACCCCAATCAAGGGATGCTTCAAATACCAAAATTTTACAACAAAATGAACAAAAATATAAATCACTCTCAAATTAACCCAAGAAGCAATAAATGGCATTCTTATCATCATCTAAACATGGAATGACATTTCTAGCATAAAAATGGGGGAAAGTAACTTACCCGGATTTTCTCAAAGTTGACGGAACTCAAAAATTCTTAGCTCTCTACGGTCCTATCGACGATCTAAACATGTTTCATTTTATGAGAAATAATAAACAATGAGAGGAAGATAGCTAGAGTGTAGAGAGAAGGGAGAGAAGAAAACTTACCCCATAACCAAGGAGAGAGAGAGAACGCAGGGGAAAATGGTGAGGGGAAAATGAGGGAGGGAGAGGGAGGTGAGGGAGTAGTTGAAAAAATAATTCAAAAGTTACACTTAGACCCCCTCTTCCACTACCTACACAACTAACACAATAATTATACTTCCCACTAATAACTAAGATCCAATACTCTACGCTAACACAATTAACCGATTAAATGCTAGGCACGAAATTATTATGAGACACAAAATGCACACATAATTATTTAAATAAATAAATAATTTAAATAAATAAATAGGCAATAAATAAATAATTTATTATTTATTACTACAAAAATAGAGGCGGGTTTTCGGGTCGTGACAGGTTTACTCAGGCTGAACCGCACTTGTAGATACTTCGGTTTGTTCAACTGGAACCGCAGCCTCAGACACTTCGGTCTGCTCAGGCTCGGTTTGAGTGGAGGGTTTAAGGTTGGGAAGGGCAGAAAAGATTAGCTGCAACTGTTCTTCAGTGAATTGAACAGTTAGCAGTTTGAGAGGGGATTTTGGAAGTGAGATAGGTTTAGGTTCAGAAGTGGTGGCTTTTAGTTTTCTCAAGAGATTCACATCTTGTGCAAAATTCATTGATTTTTCAACATTTAGCTTGATTGGGGAAAGGGGTTTTATCTGGGGTTTAGAAGAGGTAGGAGGAGTTGGTTTAGTGAAAGGAATAGGTTTAGATGAAGGTGGAAGCGGTTCAGAAGAGGGATTGGATAGAATGAGGAATGATTTTGGTAAGGACGGTTTTGGAGGAAGAATGGATGAGGGTTTTGAAGTGTCAGTGACTTTGGCTTTCTTCTTTCTTGGAGCCGCGGTTTCCCTGGGTTGAGCCGCAGGGATTGTAGGCTCCCTCTCAGCTGGAGCCTTAGTTCCATCCAGGCTAACTCCTAGCCTATTCAATGTGGCAGTTTGAGCTGCTTCTCTAGCTCTTGTAGCTGCGGCTTGATCTGCTATGGCACCGGCATAAGGTTTTCCTGACTTATTGAGCCGAGCCTCAGGATAGGGTCCTCTCTGTTCTTCAGTCAATAGATCAGCATTCCATACCGCTTGTGCAAACCGCCATCCAAACACGGTTCTGAAAGCATCAAGCTTTGAATCACCAAATAAGGTCTTCTCATTCGGTTGCACCCACTCAGCTTCATTTGCCACAGAAGCCTTAAAGATCACAGAATCCTGATGAAGGAACTTAGTTAAGAGTCTGCAGTGAGTTCTGATCTTTGTTTTTCCTGCGGCTTTAGCAGAAGTATGGCGGCTGAGGGCATTAATTATTTCTTGCATGATGATCCTTGGCCAGTGCAGCTTCTTCCCTTTGTAGATAGCCACGCAGTTGTTGTACTGCTCAGAAGTGAAATTGTTGTGATTGCCATTCTTGCACATCACTCCAGTGTCTACTAAATCACACAACATGGCCATAATTTCTCCAAACTCCTTCTTGGGGGTGGACTTAGTGTTGAAGACAGAGACCCCCAAGAGCTCCTCAGTAGTTCTGCTGACTAACTCTGGTTTGATGGAAAGAATTCCAGAATTTTCTAACCTAGCCAAAATAGCAACCTTTGAAGCAGATAAAACTACATCCTTTGTCCTGACAGTGTACTTGATGGCATTTTCAGTCTTCACTTCCCCAGTCTCTAAGTCTCTGATTTCTTCACCTTTACCATTCAAAAGGGGTACCACACAGACAATCCCATTGTCAAAGAATTCTGCACAAAGCCTTTTGTCAAACTTCGGTTCATCCAACTGGAATAGTGGCAGTAGTTTTGAAGATTCCAGTAGGGCAAGCAGTTTTCTTCCAACTGCATCAGCTTCAAATTCGGCTTTGATGATCTGAGATCCAGGTACAAAGTTGGATTCATCCTAAAAATAATCAAAGTTAGTAAGAGTTTGATGCAAGCAGTTTTGAATAAACCAAGCATTCAAACTGCTACAAGGAATCCTAACAATGAAATAGGCGGTTGAAGCAAAACAGGGGTAAAATGGTAAACACCCAAAACTAGACATGAAAAGGATTTGAATGCATGAAGAACATGATGAACAGGGGATAAACATGCAAAACAAAAACTTAACCAAAACATGAAAGAAGTATACCAAAAGACTCGAAAATTGCAGATACTAACAACGTTCTAAAAGAACAAATTCATAAAATAAACCCAGAACATAGTATCAAAATAAATACGAATGAACACCCGAAAAACCCAAAAATCAAAATTGCTCAGAAATTGAACAAAAGACATGAAATAAACATCAAACCCAGCATATATGAACATATGTAAGCAATAATCAACCAAAAATTGAAAGAAAAAGCAAGAAAAAAGTATTAGAATACGAACAAGCTTTTTTACGAACAACAATGGTGGAAAAGATGAAATGCTAGAGTGAAGGGTCCAAGAAATCATACCATATCGCCTTTGGATGTTTTAGATGTAGATGGAGCAGAAGGATCGGAAGATTTCTTAGGTGCCATTTGAATTTTGAAAAAAGTATGGCAAATATTTGAAGGTAGAAAACGGAGGTAGAAGACAGAGTGCAGAATAGAGAGATGAATGAGGAAGAAGGTAAAAAGATAAAAAAGAAATAAACTTTGTCTTTTATACTCAATTAACTGTTCCTCGGGTAATGGAACGACGAGAACGGCGCACGATTGTCTACAGTTGGCGTCCCACGTCACATAGAATTTAATGCGGCAGGGAAAATTGCAAAAAGGTCCTTATAATTGATATGACATAAAGTAGGGACTAAAATGCAATTTCATACCTGAGCAGTTTGATTGAGCAAACCGACTTACCTTACGTCTTCAGCGGTTTTCATGAAACTAATGTCTCCCTAATCTGATGGCGGTTTATATGTTTAAACCGAGTGACTTCGCTTTCTTGTCGGTTTTGAAATAACCGATTTCATTCATTTTGACTCGTCAGTTTGATGGAGTATCTTGTACCGAACCATTTATTGATGTGGTTTCAATGATAACAGAACCGCACACTAGATGACTTTTCTAAGCATAGCCAAAACACTTGAACAAAAGATATTAAAAAATAATATATATAGATAAGATATCTTAAGTTAGTTCTAACATACCCATTTCTCCTCTTAAGTGATAGAACCTGGAACTTTCAAGCGGTTTGGTGAGGATGTCAGCAATTTGATCATCTGTTCCCACCTTTGCTAGAAAAATGTTTTTCTTTTCAACATAGTCTTTGAGGAAAATGATATCTTATGTCGATGTGCTTGGTTTTTGAGTGCTGAACTGGATTGTTGGAGATGGATATTGCAGCAGTGCTATCACAGTAGATAGGGCAGTTTTGTTCAAATATCCCGTAGTCCTCCAACTGTTGTTTCATCCAGAGAATTTGAGAGCAACAGCTTTCAGCCGCTATATATTCAGCTTCAGCGGTTGAGACTGAAACCGACGCTTGTTTCTTGCTGGACCATGACACAAGCCACGTTCTAAGGAACTGACAAGTACCACTTGTGCTCTTTCTGCTTATCTTACATGCTGCAAAGTCAGCATCTGAATAACCTAATAGATCAAATGAAGATTCTTTGGAGTACCAAAGTCCAAGGTTAACAGATCCACATAAATATCTAATAATACGTTTAACAACAATAAGATGAGATTCTCTAGGGTCAGCTTGAAATCTAGCACAAACACAAACACTAAACATGATATCTGGCCTACTAGCAGTTAAGTAAAGTAGAGATCCAATCATACCTCGGTAGAGAGTTTGATCAACTTTCTTACCATGTTCATCTCGATCCAAACTGCAGGCCTTAGGCATTGGGGTATCAACTGGTTTAGCGGTTTCAAGCCCGAACTTCTTTATCAAATCTTTAGTGTATTTGGCTTGGTTGATAAAGATCCCATCATGGCATTGCTTGACTTGGAGTCCAAGAAAGAATGTCAACTCTCCCACCATACTCATTTCAAATTTATTCTTCATTAGCTTCTCAAACTTAACACACACAGTTTCATTAGTAGAACCGAAAATAATATCATCAACATATATTTGAACTAATAATGAATGACTTTTGTGTTTAGCTATAAATAGAGTTGTATCAATTTTACCTTGAGAGAAGCCTTGTTCAATAAGAAATTCAGATAGAGTGTCATACCATGCTCTTGGAGCTTGTTTGAGTCCATACAATGCTTTCTTGAGTTTGAAGACATGATTTGGAAGTTTGTTGTCTTCAAATCCTGGTGGCTGGGCTATATAAACTTCTTCTTGTAGTTCACCATTCAGAAATGCACTCTTCACATCCATTTGATATAACTTGAATTTCTTGAAGGAGGCATAGGCCAGGAACAATCTTATGGCTTCAAGTCTGGCTACAGGGGCAAAGGTTTCATCATAGTCAATCCCTTCTTCTTGCCTATAACCTTGAGCAACCAACCTAGCTTTGTTTCTAGTTATAGCACCACTTTCATCCATCTTGTTTCTATATACCCATTTTGTTCCAATTACAGTGTGATCTCTGGGCCTTGGAACTAGAGTCCAAACTTTGCATCTTTCAAACTGATTAAGCTCTTCTTGCATTGCAATTACCCAACTTGGATTACTTAGAGCTTCATCTACCTTCTTCGGTTCCATCTGAGATAACAGAGCAGTTGAGAACAAACTGTGATTATCTTTGTGAGTCAAACTCCCTCTGGTTTGGACACCAGTACTAATAGGACCAATAACGTTGGCAGTTGGATGGTCTCTATGCTCATTAATTTCAGGAGGGAGGTTGTCTTGAACCACTATTTCTTGAATATTTTCCAGAGGAGGATCATCTTGATAATCATTGAAATCTTCATTGAATGTTAGATTTGGAACTGGTTCAACAGTTTGAATGGGATCAGAGGACAGCGGTTCAACAGTTACACCATCAGCGGTTTGAGTAGGTGCAGCTGAAGAACTGGATGTAGCGGTTTGAGTAGGATGGTTGTCAGTTGCTCTATGTCTAGTGCCTGTCTCAAAATCACTAAAATCATCAAATGTAACATGGACTGACTCTACAATTTTTAATGATGTCTAATTGAAACAACGAAAAGCTTTGGAGTGTTTAGAATAACCAACAAAAATACCTTCATCGGCCTTAGCATCAAATTTACCTCGATGCTCTTTGCCATTGTACAAGATGTAGCACTTGCATCCAAATATCTTGAAGAAGGCAATGTTGGGTGATCTGCCTCTCCACAATTCATAAGGAGTCTTGTTGTGAACTTTAATGATGAGGGAGCGGTTCTGGGTGAAACATGCGGTATTGACAGCTTCGGCCCAGAAGTATTTGGGAAGCTTGGCTTCTGCAATCATAGTCTTCCCGACTTCAATCAAAGTTCTGTTCTTTCTTTCCACTACTCCATTCTGTTGTGGGACTCCAGCGACAGAGAAATTATGATCAATTCCATGATCATCACAATATTGGGCAACACCATTGTTTGTAAATTCGGTTCCATTATCTGAACGCACAGCAACAATGTCATCCAATTTCTGAGTTTGGAGCTGTCTAAAGAGAGCGGTTATGATGCCATAAGTATCATCTTTGGAGGCCATCATTTCCACCCATGTATATCTTGAATAATCATCAACCACCACAAGTGTATAGCGGTTTCCTCCTATACTGGCGGTTGGGACAGGTCCAAATAAATCCATGTGCAGCAGTTGCAAACAGCGGTTCGTTGAAGGCACGGTTTTACTAGGAAATGACTGTTTGGGCTGCTTTCCAAGCTGGCATGCTTTACACTTTTCATCGTGATGGTCAGCCACTTTGGGTAGTCCTTTTACTAGACCATCCCTGTGCAGTTTTGCTAGATACTTGAAGTTCAAGTGGCTGAGCCGCTTATGCCATAACCAGCTGCTTTCACTTATATTTTTGGCTACAAAACAGAGGTCAGCAATAGAAACAATATTGCTTAAATCAATTATATAAACATCACATGTTCTGTTGTCAGTCAGTAGAGTGACTCCAGAGGAAGCATCTTTGATATAACAGCTAGTTGAAGTGAAGATGCAGTTCATTCCTTTGTCACAAAACTGAGATATGGAGAGAAGGTTGTGTTTGAGTCCTTCTACTAGTGACACATTTTCAATAGTCACCTTTCCTCGTTTGATTGCTCCATATCCTACTGTTTCCCCTTTCATGTTGTTACCAAACACTACTGGGGGACCTTTCATTTGGATGAAACTGCAGAGTAGTTCTGAATCTCCAGTCATGTGTCGTGAGCATCCACTATCCAAATACCAGAGATCCTTCTTCTTCTTAGCGGTTCCAGCCATAAAACATGAAATCTGAAAATAAACATGAAAGGTTTTGGTCCCCCTTATTCCTTGGGTCCTAGGGTTAGCAGCTTTTTGGACCCACACCTGTTTGACCTTAGGATTTTTACGTCCCTTGGCATTGGGTGTGAATCTTAAAAGACAATGACCAGCACTATGACCAAAGTCGGCACAAATAGAACAATGAATTAAGCAAGGTTGTGGTTGCGGTTTACAAACCCATTACTGACCTTCGGTTTCTCATATTTTACTGGGTCAGCGGTTTTGGCTTTAACAAAGTTAACCTTCTTGAGTTCCACCTTTCTCTTAGGTGCGGCTTTAGGAAATATAACAGGATATTCCTTAAACCGACTAGGAGCGGTTTCATCACTCAATACTTCCTTGGTTGCCTCAGCCGCTGTGGATTTCTCTTTCCACTTTGGATCTCTCCCAGTCTGGTTTTTAGGATACTCATAGAAATAATTTTGCTTTTTAATTTCTGTGTTGAGCCCTTTTTACCAGATGATTCACCTTAGGAATTTCTTTGGTTTGTTCAGTGTGGTTTCACACCACCTTCAGCACAGAGACAAGGACATTACACCCATCATCAATTTTAAATCATAATCCACTTTTCTCCTTAGAGAGAATTGTGAATTAACGATTTGTTACATGGTGACACCAGACTTAGTCCACACATCGGTCACTTTTGAAGTTCATCCTTTTGTGCAGTAAGATCATGGATTCGGGGTGTTAAGCACCTCGGTTCTGTCCTTAAGGTAGCGGTTTTCTTCCTCAATAGAAGCTATCCCAACAATTGGAGCTTGAGTTTTTCAATCTCCTCCTTATGGGACTTGCACTCTTTTGGGAATATTCAAGTTCCGCAGCCATTAATTTATATGCCTTTTTAAGCACAGTATGTTGTTGACAAATAACATAGCACGTTCAAGTACCTGGTCATCATGGCTTTGTTCGGTTTGATCCTCATGAGAGTAGTTTGGTGAAGTAGGAGTTTTGTCTTGTTTAGCTTCAGGAGTTCTTGATGAAACTGACTTCATTTGATGGAATGGCAGTGGGAGGCTTTCGTCAATTTCAACTTTTTCTTCAAATCCCATTAGGCAAAGATTTGCAACTCCTTCATCTTCATCACTATCATCTGTATCAGAACCCATCCATGTTAATGGTTGTTCTCCTTGTTCAGCAATCATTCCTCCTCTTGAAAAACTTTTTGTTGAACGGTTTCTTGCAGGAGCGGCTTCATAGCGCGGTTTGGGACAACTGGAGGCAAAATGACCTGGTGTCTGCAGTTGTAACAAACAAGATCATCCCTTTTCTTAGCATCAACTGCTTTGTTGAATCTGGTTGGAGGGACAAACTTTGCAGGGGCGCCTGACTGAGATTGAGCTCTGTTCTTTCTGAATTGGTGTAGTTTTTCACATAGAGAGCAAACTCATCATCATCCATGTCATCAAAGTCAACTTGAGTAGAACTAGATGCTACACTTTGGGAATTTGAGATGGAGTGTAGGATTGATGAGATTGTTGAGGTTGAGAATAGGGTTGATGATGTTGAGGGTAAGGTTGATGAGGCGGTTGGTAATACTCTGGAGGTGCGGTTTGAGAAATATATCTTGGAATATTTGGATCAAAAGAAGCGGTTTGTAATGGATATTAGATGCGGTTTGATGGTGATCTGGATTGTAAACTGGAGATGTGGCATTGTTGAAAGCGGCAAGAGAAAGAGACTTGAATCTGTTTTCGGTTTCATGAGCTTCCTCAAGCTTGAATTCAAATACCCTTAGCATGACATAAAGATGACGAAGATCAAGAGCTTCCATCTTTGTTGTCTTCAATGTTGGTAGTTTTGATCAGCCATTGCTACAAAGAGATTGCATGAATCTCATGTTCAGGTCAGTATTGGAATACTTGTGCCCTAGAGAGAAACCTACATTGACAATTTCCACGAAACGCTCATAGCATTGGCGAAGAGATCCTTTGGGTCTTTGACAAAGTAATCAAAGAGCCTTCTCTGTTGGTAGAGGCGGTTCTTCTTGGTGTCGCATCTCCTTCCAGAAAGTCAATGATGCCATCCCATGTTTCCTTTGCGGTATTGCAATCTAGAACCTTTGAGTGAGTTCTTAGATCAATAGCTAATACAAGCATGGACATAGCTCTACCATCAAAGTCCACATTCCGTTTGATCAGTTTCGGTCCATTCAGCTTCCGGCTTCTTGATTTCCGCGGTTTGTCCAGCAGTACCTGCATCAGGGTTAGCCTTCATCGGGACATAGGGTCCATTAACAATTGCAGTCCATAATCTGCGATCCTCAGATATCATGTGCTTCTTCATCCTATCTTTCCAGAAGATGAAACTATCTTCATTAAGAATAGGTAAGTGATTAGAGTTGGATGTCTGCATCATATGGGAGTTTATGTTTGCCATTGGATCAGCACCCAAGCGGTTAAGCTTGTAAAATAATTTTTGGGAT